>CM050412.1:36349735-36664735 GCA_027564155.1 Gymnocypris eckloni scoliostomus | reverse complement strand
AAAAATATGAAGCAGCACAACTGTTTTCAACATATGATGATAATCAGAAATCAGCATATTAGCATGATTTCTGAAGATCATGTGACACTGAAGACTGGAGTAATGATGCTGGAAATCCAGATTTGATCACAACACTCAATATTATTTTACAATACATTAAAACAAAAAACAGGTATTTTAAACTGTGATGTTTCACAATGTTACTGTTTTTCATCAAATAAGTGCAGCTTTTGTGAGCAGAACAGACCTACAGTACATTAGTGTAGATATGCGCTTTACTATGTGCTATATATATCTATTAATAAAGCAATCTCTTCTGCATGTTTGTATGTGTAGGAGGTTGATCTGGAGAGACTGAGAGCTCGGTGGCTCACGGCTCTAACTGAACGACAGGAATATCTGGACCAGCGTCTCCAGAAACTTGCTGGCAAGCACGGTAAGACGAGATGCAGATGAACTGCGTGCTTCTGGGTTGCTAATCAAATGCGTTACAGTGGACTATATCGAAGGAACATCTTTTGTGAAAAAGTGTTTGACGGCTGCTGGCTTTCCTCTGGCTCATGTAGATAAGTCAGAAGAGGATGTGGAGAGCGAGTCGCAGCTGCTGGAGTGTCGTCTGACGCTAACGGAGGAGAGAAACGATGTACTGGTGCCCTCTGCTGGCAGCGGTATCCCAGGAGCCCCGGCAGAGTGGTGTGTGGCGGTGTACTTGTTCATGTTATTCCTTACTGGTCCTACAATGTTATTTCCTTTCAAACAATCATAGGACTATGTTTATCTAACTCGTTAAATTCAAATGCAATAACAAAATAGTTTTGTGCTCTTTGGTTAAGTTTAGTGGATTCCTCTCATGAACCTTAATTTCCCTGTCTGGCTCGTTCCCGCAGGGCTCCTGTGCCAGGAATGGAGACGCACATCCCAGTCATCTTCCTGGACCTCAGCGGTGAATATTTACACAGCCAGCTGCCCACTAAGGGAGCATCATAACTGAAATAGGCCTCATAAGTGAATGATTTGGAACATGAACCTGACTCAATTGTTTTCCAGTTGAGTTTAATGTCGAGATGATAACACAATCTAATATGTATCAAATGCACAACACACAAATATCACTTCAAATAATACAAAAGTAGCATTCTGTTTTTGTCATTTTCATGCATTTCAATTGTATTTTATTTCAGCTTTATTAAGAACATTTTTGTTAGCGTGATCTGATATACAGTATATACAAAACATATGGTTTTAAATCAATTTAACTTCCTTTATTGCCAAAGATAATAATCAAATGATTACAAATTTTAAATAAATAATTGTAAAATTATCTAGTATCGAAGTTAAAAGATAACTAATTTGATTTAAAGGCGCTTTATTTTAGTATTATACACCATTTTTTTTTTCATTGCCTTTTATTTTTATATTATTAGTTTTGTTTACGTTTTACATTTACATTTATGCATTAAGCAGACACTTTTATCCAAAGCGACTTACAGTGCATTCAGGTTATACATTTTTAATCAGTATGTTTGTTTCCTGGGAATCGAACCCACAACCTTTTGTGCTGCTAACGCAATGCTCTAACCACTGAGCCACACAGGTTTTAGTAATTTTCTTATGCTTTTGTCTATGCTTTAATGTTTATTAGTCTATATATGATTTCAGCTTTGTGCAGGCTGGGAATCCCTGTTGTATGAATTCTATTCTGATCAACATTTCTCTCTTCTGTCTATCTACAGCTGATGACTTCCATGATCATCTGCCCGCTCTAGCTGGAGGTCTAGATTCTGAGCTCGACAGAGAAGTTAAAGAGGATTTCATGGACTTACAGATCGTCAAATACTACGAGAATGAGGTGAGGAGACACACTTGCTTCTCAGTGGAAAAAGATAATGGCACCATGATATTCCACAGTACATGAAGTTGTCTCTCCGCTCACAGGTGAAGGCAGAGGCATCATGGGACTGCACCGTTCATGACAGTCTGGAGCTGAATCGAGTGACAGGGCCGGATCACAGGATTTACCTCACCGTCCGCACCATGGTTCTGCTCAGTCATCCCGCACAAATGCAGCTGGTCCTGCGCAAGCGCATCTGTGTGAACCTCACCGGACGACAGGTGTGACGTGAATGCGTGTGTGTGTGTGACTGACTGATGAGGTTATCTTTGTGTTTTAAAAGAGTGCTCTTTTATTGATCGGGTCTCTTCATGCAGGGTTTTGCTCAAAGTCTGCTGAGGAGAATGTCTCACCGCAGCTCAATGCACGGCTGTGGAGTCACGTTTGAGATCGTCTCAAATATCCCAGGGGTACGTGAAGAACAACATGATCTTTCCTTGTTTAAGCAATGTAATGAGCTGCAATGTGATTTATATATATATACTATATATTAGTGTTCAAAAGTTTGAGGTCTGTTAGATTTTTCAATGTTTATGAAAGAAGTCTCTTATTCTCACATAGGCTGCATTTATTTCTTACAAATGTGATAAAAACAGTACTAATGTGGAATATTATTGCAATTTAAAATAAGTTTTTCCATTTGAATATATAGTAAAATGTAATTTATTCCAGTCATCAAAGCTGTATTTTCAGCATCATTACTCCAGTGTCACATGATCTTCAGATTTGCTGCTCAAGAAACATTTCTTACTATCAATGTTGATTCTTTGATGAATGTAAAATTCAAAAGAACAGCATTCATTTGAAATAAAAATGGCATTATAAATAGTTTTACTATCACTTTTGATCAACATACTGCATCCTTGCTGAATAGAAGTACTAATTATTTATTTAAAAACTCGTACTGACTGTAAACTCAACAACAGCACTGTACATAAGTCTGTGAGAAACAGGTAACAGAAGCAGGTGTGTGCGTTTGCTGACAGGACATTCAGAGGTCCGAGGACAGAGAGATGCTCGCCCGACTGGCCACCAGCCCCGACAACCCTGGAGCCGACAGTGAAGCCGCCATCGAGAAATACCTGCGGAGTGTGTTAGGAGTAGACCACATCCTCACACTGGACCGTCTCAGACAGGTCTGACACATGTGCAGGATTGTATCTGCTCTAAAAATATACCTAAATAAGAATATAAACGCTTTGTTTTTTGCTGTATGCACGTGTCATCTTTGTATTGTTTTGTGAATTCAGGAGGTTTCGGTGAGGGAACATCTATCAGATAAAGGAAAGATTCCCAAACGCTGCCTCAGTTCACCAAATGTACACCGGGTAAGACCTAAACAACATCTCTGAGCAAGACTGCATCATCTAAATCTGTTTATTTTTCAGCTCTCTGGCAGCAGGAAAGATCTGTGCACCAGCCGAGACTCAGAAGACAATAAAGTGAGAAACACACCTAAAATAGTGAAGTAACAGTTTAGAGTTCCTATAGTTTGGTTTGTGTCTCAGGTCAGTAAATACTTAGGGAAACCGCTCATAACAAGCAATGATGTACTGAGCTGATTACTTACAAATCGTAGTCTGTTACTGATTCCAAATGACATTACAACAATTGCAGTTAGTAACCTATTACATTACATTACATATTTGAGGTAATATAATCAGACTACTTTGATTACTTTTAACCTAACAAAATTAAAAGCTAATAATTAAGTCATAAAAATGTCAAATTAAAATAAATCATTTTAAAATAACATAAAAATAAATTTTTTTTGGCATTTTAGAAAGGAAAATGTAAAAGATATAAAAGAATTAGAGAGAATCAATAAAATGTTTATATTATAGGGAAAATGCAACTAGTCTGATTACAAGTATTTTAAAATGTAATTTAATCTATACACAAGTACTTCATTTTTGGAAACTGATTACATGATCCAGATTAGATGTAATCAATTACTACCCAGCTCTGATGATTTATTACTGGGATCACTCGGTAACATCCAGTATACTCACATGTGCACAGTATTTGCATTGTTTCATTTTCTGGTTCATTTTATTACTTAAAACACCTTAGGATAAAAACACTTAAAACACCCTAGCAATCACTTATAGACGCTTTCACCGGCAACAACATATACAAACATTACTGCGTGTGTTTGTGGCCCTAACTTAACTTCAGGTAGACATCCAAATAGAATCAATAACAACAGCTAAGTCCCTCTGGAGTAGATAATTTTTTTATAACAAGCAAAATATGTTTGCTTCATAAATCAGACGGACTGATATGCAGCGAGAACTACTTGAACGGACTTATTAAAAATGCAAATTCATTCTCTGCCAGCAGGAGACACTTAAAAGCGGGAGAAATAACATTAACGTTAGAGGTTTAGCCCGGTAACGGCTGTAAACTGAGCTTACAAACGCTGCTTTATCAGACAACATGCAAGTTGAAATGAAAATGACATCAAACATTTTCTAAAGACAGTGTTCCTTCAGAAATACAGTGATATAAAAACACCTGCGCCTCGTTTTGATATTGATGTGGGTCGCCACAAATAAATGTATGTATGTGAAGCACATCCCATAATACAACAACCTGAGCCCAACTTCATTACTCATCACTTTAACTGTGTCTGTAGCCGGCGCCACTAACAGCCCGATATACAAACACAGACCGGAAGTTACCTTCGGTCCGGGCGCGTGAGCCCGATGAAACCGTCTATAATACCATAGCAAGATAAAAATGCTTTGAACACCTTAGCAACGCCCTAGTAACCACTCATAATACCACTGCAATTGCAAAGGAACATCAGAACACCTAAGCAGCACCCCAACAGCCAGCCTAAACTCTCTAGTTCCCTTGTCAGGGAGCGCCCCTTTTCATTTACTGTCCATCCAGATGTTCAGCTTGTTTACTGATGGTTTCTTGTCTGTGCTTTGGCATTCTGTAGGTTAGTTGGGACAGTCGGCAGGAGATTTCTGTGCTAACATCAGCCATGAAGAGTCCATCTCACTCATCGGTACAAAACCAAAACTCAGAGCTAGGTAACTGTCCTCGTCCTCTTCTGCTGTCCACCTTTCCCTTCGCAGGTCAGACTGAGCTTACATTACCTGATGGAGTTTGACTTTACTCCAGAGTTTGTCTGTCTAACATGACAACAGCACAAAAAAAAACAGCAAAATAATGCTCATGTAACGGATGTATGCCAGTAAGGGCTGTGTGTAAACCTCACTCCCCTGACCTCAAAAAGAGGCGCTCTAGCGACTGACGCTAGAGGCTGTAGCCTTTAGCCTCCTTGGTAGAGTGCCCGCCTCCCGCGCCGGCGTCCTGGGTTCGAGACCCGCTCGGTGTGATGGTGCGGACCCGGGGGGGTTACATTGGTGCCGTGACCCGGATGGGAATGAGGTTTAGGGGGGTGAGTGTAACGGATGTATACCAGTAAGGGCTGTGTGTTAACCTCACTCCCCTGACCTCAAAAAGAGGCGCTCTAGCGACTGACGGGGGGGTTACACTCAGAGTACCACTGTCAACCATCCAGAACACTATAATCACATAAAAACAGGGAGTGCACCTTAGCAACACCCTAGCAACGATTCAGAACACCATAGCAACATGATAAAAACATGCAAAACAATGTGAACATCTTACCAATGCCCTAATAACCATATACAAATATGATAAAACACCTTAGCAACACCCTAGCAACCATTCAGAACACCATAGCAACATACAGTACCAACACTGAGAGCAACTCCCTGCAATTGAGAACACTATAGCAACATGGTAAAGATGCTCAGAACACTTTAGCGACACTACAGCCTCATGTTTCTAGCACCTTGTCCTCAAGCACCACTTTTCTTCAGATAAGTTGTTGAAAGCTGTAACTGATTGCTATTACCTTTGACCTGCTGGCCTGTGCATTAACTCAGCACTGCATGGTGCTTATTAAAGGTTTGTGTTAGCAGCAGTTGTTTGGTGCATGTCATCAAAGTGCAATAAAGTAAAAAGTGTATGCTCTTCTTTTGACCGCTGTGCTCTGATTGAAGGCGCTGATGTAGTTCTGTTTTTGCTTTATTCATGCTGTGCGCTTTTTTTAACTCACATGGGTTCCCTGCTCTTTTCTCTTCTGCCTTTCTTCTGTCCTTCCATCTTTCTCAAACCCGTGTTCCTGCAGGTCTCTCAGGATTTGCTGCATCTTATTTCTCCCCAGTGAAAGCTTTAGTGTCTCCAGTACCCAAGATTTTCAAGTCTCTGTTGTCCAAGAAAGAGGAGAAGAAAGAGACACCTCCTGCTGCCTTTGAGCAGGTAACAACACCTGCTGTGACTCTGAAACATACTTCACAAAGCATTTCTAGATGTAGAAAAGCATAATATAGTATTACCATCACACAGTGTACCCATCTGTGATTACACACAATGTCCTGGATAAATCTCAAATAGACATTTAGAGTGCATGGTTATGTCTCATCTGCATTGAAATGATTCATGTTTTTATTATAGTAAAATAAAATGAAATATAGAATAACCCAGAAAAATTAATTGCAACATTCATCAAGTTGCAAAATGTATGGAAAATATGTGGTATTCCTGGTAAAATTCTTCTATTTTTAATTGAAACCAGAATGTGCCACGGATTGTTGTTCAGTCAGTCAGTCTTGAAGACATCAACAGCTATGAACTCGTAAGTCTGTTCAGGTGGAACCTGACATTTTTATTTATATAAATACATGTTGTATAATATTTGTATCTTTTTGAATAGTAATAATATTTTTAATGTTTTGTTTAAAACGTAATTTGTGTTTGAACTTTTATATTTTGAAGACTCCACTGGCTCCTTCAAAAAACAGTACTCAGAACAGCCAATCAGAATCTGCTTCCTTCGTGCCCATATTTCCTGATAAAGTAGAGACCACTGAAGCATCCACCATATCCTCAGAAACCACGTCTGGCATTCAGATCGTAAGTCTATATGTATTATAGGCTGCTCCTTATTAGTATTGTGAACAGTATCTGGTGATGTGGTGTAGTGGGTAACATGAAAGTTGGTTTTAATACTGTGTTTATTATTACTTACCTTAATCTCTATGATCTCATCAGAGCCATGCTATGGAAACTCCAATTTCAGAGAATGTGAAGGAGATTCTGTTGCCTCATCTTCCTCAAGAAGTTAAAGAAGTTCCACCTCTTTCTGTTCCTCCAGTGTTTGAGGATGTTCTACTATCTAATCTTTCTCCAGAGGTTGAGGTTTCACCTCGTAATCCTTCTGCAGAGGTTGAGGAGGTTCTATCTACATCTGTTCCTCCATTGATTGGGGAAGTTCTACCATCTAATCTTTCTCCAGGAGTTGAGGTTCCACCTCCCAATCCTCCTCCTTCAGAGGTTAAGGAGGTTATTACTCCAGTGGTTGATGGCGTTCTAGCTCCTAATCTTTCTCCAGAAGTTGAGGTTTCACCTCCCAATCCTCCTCCTTCAGAGGTTAAGGAGGTTATTCCTCCAGTGGTTGATGGCGTTCTAGCTCCTAATCTTTCTCCAGGAGTTGAGGTTCCACCTCCCAATCCTCCTCCGTCAGAGGTTAAGGAGGTTATTACTCCAGTGGTTGATGGCGTTCTAGCTCCTAATCTTTCTCCAGAGGCTGAGGAAGTTCTATCTCCATCTGTTTCTGCAGAAGTCAAAAAGGTTCCACCTCTTTCTGCTTCTTCGGCAGTCAAAGAGTCTCTACCTCCTACGGTTCCATCAGAGGTTAAGGAGGTTCCACCTCCAGGTTCTGTAGAGGTTGAAGACCCCAAGCAAAGCCCAGTTGGTGATTCAACAAACAGCTCCATCAGCGATGTCTCAAGTGGATACCTCTCCACAAGTGTCTCCACAGCGACTCTCTCGGAGTGTGCGGTCTTGAATGTTGACCCTCCTTTCATTGACAGCACAGAGGCCAAAATAGACTCTACTTACAACAAGACGGAACCAAAAACAGAGTTTGTGCCAACAAGCAGCACATCCCAGAGAATCAGTCAAAACTTGAACCAGCTGACCTAGAACTTGGAAAACATACACCTACAGAATCCCAAACATCAGAAGAACACAGTCAAGTGTCTCCTCTAGATGCATCTCCTCAAAAACCTCAAGAAACCTCTGAAGCCAACGTCTCTTCATCTCGTTCAGCCGGACAAGTACTATCTACACCACTGGCACCACCAACTGCCTCAAAACCATTTGATCCATCAGTACCAGTGAAAACAGCTAAGCCATCAACGCCTGCCCAGCAATCAAGACCTGAACAAAAAATCAAACCCACTCCTGCTCCAACCTCCAACCCTTTCCAAATCCACAAAGTCAAGACCTCCGGCCTTAAGTCTTTCAAAGGCATCCTGCATGAAGAAGATAAAGAGGGCAAAACTAAACTCAGTAACGCTTTATCTTCACTGAGTGAGTCTCAAGAAAGACTGGAGATCCTTTCGGATTCAGAGGAAAGCATTGAGACTCCCGACTGGCTGAAAGAGGGGGAATATGTGTCTGTGGGCACAAATAAAACTGGAACAGTCCGTTATGTTGGACCGACTGACTTTGCAAAGGGCGTTTGGGTTGGAGTGGAACTTGATGTTCCAGCAGGTTGGTAATGCTCTTAACTTCAGGAGATCAATGTGTCAGTAGAGTCCATACTACCAGCATGCATATCAGATTCCAGTCACTGGAAAGGACTTGCAACCCATTGACCTTGAACAATGGATTTGCAAATATTGTTCGTAAGGAGCATTTGTATGGATAACTTGAAGTCATTAGATCTAGAGAACACTATGTGCAATACCACCTTCTTGCTGTACTAGCCAGGGCTGCATTTCCCAAAAGCATCGTAAGCCTAAATAGATTATATAGACCGTTGGTACCAGTGGCTTCTACGATCTACTTAGGCTTATGATGCTTTTGGGAAATGCAGCTCTGGTCCCAGGTGTTACATCTTGTGAACTTGGGGCTTTGTAGGATTCAAAATGGTACTCCCTAGTGCCCTTTTTAAAAATTGATCAATGGACCATTGATTAGCAATTGTTCTCTTCTCGTATCTGCCACCAAATAATGATGCTCTTATTAATTTCTAGATAAAAATGATGGTTTAGACATGTGGATGTGTATGATTCAAAATGGCGCTCACTAGTGCCTTTTTACTAAATGTACACTTGCATAGACTTCATATTGGTCCACTAACCAACTGTGCCAATTATTTAAAATAACGTCTAATCCCATGATCAATGGACCATTTGTTTGCAAATGTTGTCCTCTCGTATGCACCACCAAACAATTATGCTTGTCTTAATTTCTTGGTAAAAATGATGGTTTGTGCATGTGGATTCGTATTATTCAAAATTGTGCTCACTAGTGACTTTTTTACAAAATGTACACTTGCGTAGACTTCACAGTGGTTCACTAACCAACAATTACAAGAAATGATGCTTAATCCCATGATAAATTGGTGCTCGCTAATCCCTTTTTAAACTAAATGTACACTTGACTTGAAAATGGTCCACTAAACGAGTTCTTATAAAAAAAGTCTAAGCCCATGATCAAAAATACCACTGATTTGCAAATGTTCCTATTGTATGCACCACCCAACCATTACACTTGTCTTAATTTCTAGGTAAAATAATGGTTCAGGACTTATGGACTCAAAATGGTGCTTGCTAATGCCTTTTTTTAATGAAATTTACACTTGCATAGATTTCACAGTGGCCCACTTACCAACGGTTTCAATTATTTCAAAATGATGTCTAATCCCATGATTAATTGACCATTGATTTCAAATGTTCAGTACCAAATAATTATGCTATTCTTCATGTCCAGGTAAAAACGATGGTTCTGTTGGTGGTCGCCATTACTTCCATTGCAACCCTGGTTACGGCGTTCTCGTGAGACCAAACCGGGTCACGAAAGTGGCAGGTACCGCTAAACGGTCAAGGCAGAAACGCAAGCAGAACCTCTCAGGATCTAGTCCCAACCTGGCAGCTCTTACAGCGATGGCCAAAGGAGAAGCTGGAGCAAGCAAGGGTGAAAACAGGAAGTCTTGGGCTAGCTGAGGAAAATGCGTTCTTGTTGATGGACGATTACGGAGGACAGTATTGGTATGGCACTGAAACACTACACGGATACTTGCAGGGATGTAACTGCCATCTGATTTACTAATGCATATCTTCACTACATAGTGCCTAGTGTTCGAAAAATCTATGTTTCAAGGCATATTTTTAGCCTCAGTAAGCAGTATTTCTGATATTATTATATTTTTTAAATGCTTTTAATATCACCGTGCCGTTTCTCTCAGCCCAATGTCAGGGAGTATGTGCATGTGTTGGTTCCCTAGAAGAATTCTGATGGATTCAGTTGAGTGCCAGATAGTTCTATTCATAAATGTTTGTTTTTAGTGTCATTATGATGAGTTAGTTCTGTGTTTTCTGTTGATTTGGTATTTTTCTTTCTTTTTCTGCTTCTTGAATGAGTAATTTATGATCAAATTGTCATTTATTTATTTTGCAGATCAAAGTAATGAAAATAATAATGTTGAAGATTTTATATTTCAATGGTGAGAGTAATAAACTTTATTATCTTGTCTTATAAACATCTGCATGAAACATTTTAATATTTGATATACATGTCAAACTCGTAAAAAAATAATATCACACGGCTGATCATCAATATACCTTTATTTTCCAGAAGATAAAGTACTAAAATAAACACAAGTTTTAAAAAAAGTCATTTTAAACAAAGAAACTGTACAAAAAGTTCATATATACTATAGTATACTTACAGAACAGTCTACTGTCCAAAAAAGGCACTAAATTCTTAAATGGGAGATACAAATAATTCACAACAGAATGCTTTGAAATCATAGAATTATTTGATTCAAACAATCTTTAAATTCATACTTACTGTCTTCTGTTTATTTATACAGTTGCTTTTATAAGCCTATAGATTTTTTGTTTATAGACATATGAAAATGCTCTCTGAGGAACTAAATGGAAAGCACCCCCCCTTTGAACCAGCAGGGTTACGTTACAGAATGAAACCGTTCGTTGCTCTGGAATTGAACACTTGAGACAACAAAACGAGTCATTCGTAGAATGTGTGTGTCGCTTTGAGATCATGTCAATACTTGACGTCATACTGCAGTTTGGCACATTCTGTCATGTGGACAAAGAGGCTGTAATTACACACATACGTGGACATTTGAACATTACAGCATTAGAAAATTACCTTTTTTGAGTATCGCTGCAATGTTTAAATGTACAACAGTTAAAGTAGCGAGTTTCTTGAGTGAAGGGGGTGCACGCTTCAGGAGAATACTCTGAACATAAAACAGTGTAAAACAATCAAATAAAAAAGAATCTTGAATTATTAAACAAAAATGGTCATTTCATAAATATAAATTGTACACAGGAAGGATACATAAAAAACTGGGCTTCATTCATGACGCGGAAAACCAATTTCTGTTCTCTGTAAAACCATTCTGATGTTCTTTGTCACTTTATGGAAGTGTTGCATTGAGTTTGTGATCATTAATGTAAGAATGCTCTACGAATCATTCGTTCTGCTCGTTTCAATGAACGAAGCCCAGCGAGAGAAAGTTCTTTTAGAACCTTTTTAATTTAAAAAAAGCTACATTTTGGAACCAAGCTTATGTTAGATGAGAGTTCAGACTCTCGAGCTCTGTGGCAGCAGAACACACCTTTATCAGTCTTTCGTGAACAATTAACACTGAAATTCTGATGTCATTTCATAATAATAATCAAAGCTTTGTAGCAGTTTGCACATTATAATTCTGACAGCGTTCAACTTGAGCCAAAGTTTTAGTGGAATGATATTTCACGATGCTTCAGTCTTGACAGATGTGTGAAATCTTTGCATGTAAATAAAACGTCAAAGCTAAATAAATACAAACATAAGAATAGCGCTTTAATGCAAACTCACTTTGGGTAATGCTGGACACGACGGAAGTCTCTCTTCAGGTTCATTTAGAGTCCAGGAGACTTGAGCTTTTGTGCAGAATAACTTGCACTTTGGCGGTTATTTAACCACATCTTTCAAGTTTCACTACAATTATAATTCCCCTCTCATTTGGACACAATTAAAATCTAAATGCAGTATAATGCAATTGGATAAATCTCATTATATATCCAGGTTCAATTTCATCCACAAACCAAAAGGAAAATAATATTTAACATTTTGAAGATATTTTTCATGGCATCAGAGCAATTATGCACATTTTCCCCTCAAAATATTGTAAAAAAAAATTATTATAATTTTTCAATTCGGTATACAGTAAATATAAGACCATAAATGCTTTACAATTTAAATATATATTTTCAGCATTTCTGGAGAGGAAAATGTGCTTTAAAATCTGTACAATTATCTCTAAAATATTTATTTTATGATAAGTATATAAATTTCCCTTTCATTTTGTTGAAATCACAATCTTCATGAGATTCACCCAATTGCTGTTTGATGAAGTCCCTTACAAAAGTAAAGTAGAAACGTTAAACCTGTTAACAGAGCATCTGTAGTGGGAATGGAGGAGATATGGATCCAGAGCAGACTCTCCTGAACCATCTGCCTTTAGCTTATCTGTGAGAACGTGGGAATGAGGGTCACTGGAGCACACCAAGCATTATACAAGTTACTGGAATGAGGTACGAGGTTTGGGTCAGCAAGGGTTCGGGAGGCTTACATAAGAGCTGCAGGTGATGGCCGAACGACCTTCCACTTATCAGTTCCTGTCAAGAGTGTGTGTCGTGGTTCAGCAGGAGTGTCGATGGCAGGCGATGTTGGATTCTAAAAGCTTGAGACAGAGCGCTGATTTGGTCATTGGTCCATGAACATGTCTGCACACGCACTCATTGATCCACGTGGTCCCGCGGTCTTCCTCAGTCATCATCCAGTGACTCTGTCTTGATTTCACTGGCCACAGCTCCCGGACGGGACAGGGCGAGGATGCTGTGATTGACAGCTGCCATCTCCACGGCGAGAGAGATGGGGTCCTGGTGGTCTGCGTGATTGCCGGCGTCGTCCTTAAAGAGACGTGTACATCAATTAGCAACGCTGTCAGTGAAACATTCGATATCAGGTTACAAAAGTAAAACTTGTTTTTGTAGCTTTTGCTTTACATGGAAAATTGTAGATTTCATTTTAGGCCTTTCATAGTGATTATCACTATTGCATTGGTCAAAATATTATAAATCTTTACACAATAATCTAAACGAATACATAATATTTCTAAAAATGTAAGTAAATTGTTTTGTTACATATCAAATATTTGAGTTTTATTAAAAATATAACATTTACAACAATGAGATCCCTCCAAGTGGACGCGGGTCACTGCTGGTGGTTGAAGAGAGATCCTCGTATGACTGTAAAGTGCTTTAGGTGTACAGCAATACACAATGAAAGCAATAAATAAATCCATCCATCCAGTTATCCAATTTTTTTTTCGTTTGGAGGACTGACGATTTAACGTTAATTTGATGCAATTAATTCTGGGGAAAAACACTTTAAAATTAACACACATCACATATTTCATTTAACTCAATGTCTATTAATTAGATTTCAATATGAATTGCATGACAGCCCATGTGTATATATACACATGTACAATTATTTATAAAATTTATATTTCTGAAAATGTGACCCTCTTATGTAAGCTCGTTATCTCATACTTGGATTTTGAGACTTTAGCCTGGATTTCACAGAGAGGGTCACATTTTATTTTATTTATTTATTTTACCCCCAGAACTTCACTCATGTTAGTCATTATTTAGTGTGTGGCCGTTTTTACTCTCTCTGACCCTGCACCAGGATGTTTTTCGCTACTGACTTTCCTTTAAGAGTTTATGTAACTTCATCTTGAACTGTGTTTGATTATTGGTGTGTATAAAGTGTGTGTGATGCTTTTTATCTATGTTTTCATGTGAAACCTGTGTTGGTGAGGTGGGCTCCAGACGGTAGTAACCAAAGGGTCTGTTCACACCTCTCTTTTCAAAATAGGTAACATCACAACCCTGTAATGAAATGACTGAGATCAGCTCTAGCAGTAGTGTTAAATATCCCACGTTCAACAGAATTTGATTAAAAGACAAAAAGACGACGGCTCCTTTAGCTGGGATGAGTCGTTCGATTCTCTCACCTGCTCGTTGTAGTCGTTAGCATCGACGTCGTCACTGTTGGAGTGTCCTCCGGGACTCTGCACATCTATCCCGTGACTCTCCAAGATTGTGGCTTCTTGGAAAAAAGACCCTGTCATGAAACATCTGAAACTCTTTAAAAAAAACACTACCACAAACAAAAAAAAACAGAGCGTTAGCAATGATTTACTACTAGTAACCGAACCGGCAAACTTCTGACTGATTTCTTCTTCAAGACAAAGTCCTTACTAATATAGAAATCATATATAAACTAACACCATAGTAAAACTGAAATAAGATTTATACATTTCTAAATAAAAATCATTTCTGCTAGTTGCTAAAGAAACATTCCACATTTTTTTCACATGTAGTTTTACTTGATGTACTTAAAATAAAAAAACTTTAAAACAAAATATTTTTTTATAAAACTGATAAAAAAGACAAACACACAGCAAAAAAAAAAATTATGGAAAACTAAAATATTCAAGCAAAATATATATATAAAACAAACATTAAATATTAGGGGTGTAACGGTTCACAAAATTCACGGTTCGGCTCGATACGACAGTGGTGTCACGGTTCGGTATGTTTTCAATACGAGGGGCGGGGCAATATTTCTGTTTTAAACCATGAAGGCGAGCCAATGAATATCACACCAGCACGCGTTTGCACCATTTATGCCGGTGAACATCTTAATCAGTCATTTCACTATAAACAGAAAGTGAAATTAAAAACGGAATGACGGAGTAATGAATGGAGCTTTCTGCATCTGACGCCGAATATTCTCTCAGAAACGAAGAGAGACGAATCTACTTCACCATGCTGATAACGATATTGCCTATAGCTGTTTTCATTTATTTCCTTTATATTTCTCTTGTGGTCCTTACATACTGAAAAAAAAGAGAAGAAACATATTTCGTGTTAAACAGGTTGTTTTTGAAAGTCAGTACTTGAAATAAACGTTTTATTTCATTGATATTTATTGATGACTGCAATGTTAATATTTTAATTATACGACTATAATTCATTGTAGGTAGCCTATAGCCTAATATACCTGCTTTAAAATACCTTTTTATATATATATTGTAATTGAGGAGTAAATAGCTAATCTTATCCTTGCAGCCAGCGCGTCAGTTATGTGGTAATTATTGCGGGGCAAATTAATTGTACTTTTAATATAATAATAAAGTAACTTCATAATAATAATAGGCCTAATAAAAATAATAATTTAGCAGGCCTACATTAATTGGAAATGCCAAATCAGGGCTCTAGACTCATTCTTCCCACTGGTCGCTAATTTGTGACTAACTTTCTCAGTTGGTCACACGAGCACATCATTTTATTATTATTTATTCATTTTTTGCTACAATATGGGATAAATCAATGCATGCTGATGCACTTTTATCATAGTTATATGGTAACGAAAGTTATTTTCCGTCATTAGTATTATTTGTGAAATTAATTTTGTGAAGGGGAATTCCTCTTTTGCTATTATAAGCCGGATTTCAGATGCTTTCGCGTATGAATTCGCAATCTTGTAGTCACGTTTTATAAGAAAATATAATTGTCTGTTTTACTTATATCTATTCACTTTTTAAGACTAAAACAAAAGATGGATTCTTTGTTATTCTTAAATAAAAAGCACAACAATAACACAGCAGGCTACAATGACATAGCTTAAATCATTTATTAAAAAAAACGACTAAGATGAGGCATGGCATACACCACATGCAGTATTATATACGGACTAATAAATTACAGAACGTTTAGCGTAACGTAACACTGAGGAATACAAATAAATAAGTAAAAGAAAGCCTTAACGTGAAGTAAACAGCAAAGATAGGCTTTTTAAAATGAAAACAAAAGGAAAAGCTAAACTAAACTGGCTTGCATTTTTTTCTACAATAATATCAATATGTTCACCTTCTCTGGTTTTAAGAAAGTGACTTTTACTTTGCTTTAGTGTGAAAACCAAATCCTCCGTCCGCTATCATTTCCTCAATATTCGCATCATTTTTTTCATGCTCGTGCTGACACGGCGAGTGTAAACCCGAACCGCTCGCTCTGAAAGCGCCTCTCTTTACGTGATCAGTGACTTCTGCTATAACGTGCGGCGGCTCTGCAAAGCTGTATGGAGAAGGCTGTGTTGTTGAGCGCAGTGGCACTGATATTTCACACGAAATATCCAACGAATCGTTCGGTTTGTAATGCGTCCCGAACCGAAAGCCTCGTACCGAACGGTTCAATACGAATACACATATCGTTACACCCCTATTAAATACTTACAGTATATTACCAAAAACTACAATAGTATCTCTGATATAAATAAAACACGGTACCAATATTGGCCCTCCTCTTGATCTCTTTGCGTCGGTTGGCAAACCAGTTGTACACTTTCAATGATGTGACTCTTTCCAAGTCAGACAGCTTCTTTCCTAGGCAGGATGATTGTGAAAATGCAAATACAATATGCAGTTTTTAGTGCAATAGATATTGACGTTCAGACACAGCAGCGTTTCTACCTGGTTTCTGAATAACAGCGTTGCAGGCGTTGGCGATTTCCTCTCGTTTGGCTTCATCTGGATACTGATTATCACTGAAATAGCTGCAGAGAGAACAAAGTGCAAACATTGTACAGTTAGCTGGACTAGCCGGTTTTTATCATGATTTGAGCTGAAGAAGTGCATTTTATGATAATCGATTTTGAAATGCTTTTGAGACATAATTTCTCAGATGGGGCCGTTTTCTGTCTCACCTCTCCATCACAGCAAGACATTCCTTCCTCCAGGTGAATCGACTGCCTCTGCGCAGACGGAAGCTTCCAGGGGCGGAGCTTATGGGGGGCGGAGTCTGACGCCAATCCATCTCTTCCAGAGATACAGGGGTGGGCCGCATATTTAATGTGGCACCTGAAAATATAAATAAATAATATATACACTACCATTTAAAAGTTTGGGGTCAGTATGTGTTTTTGAAAGAAGTATCTTCTGCTCACCAGGTCATTGATTTGATCAAAAATACAGTAAAAACGTATTACTGTGAAATATTATTACAATTTAAAAGACCTGTTTTCTATTTGAATATATAATAAAATGTAATTTATTTGTGATCAAAGCTGAATTTTCAGCATCATTACTCCAGTCTTCAGTGTCACATGATCTTCAGAAGTCATTCTAATATACTGATTTACTGCTCAAGTAACATTTCTGATAATTATCAATGTTTGTGTGGAAACCATGATACTTTTCTCAGGATGAACTGAAGAACAGCATTTATTTAAAATAGGAATATTACATTATAAATTTCACTGTCAGTTTTGAACAATTTAATGCATCCTTACGAAATAAACAATTTATTTCCAAAAAAATCTTACTGACCCCAAACTTGTGAATGGCAGTATATCTAAACATTTTAGCCTGTGATTGGGTTCAACCTTACTTGTACATTTATCAACCTACAGTAAAACAAGCTAAGTTCGTTAACCTGGCGTAGTCTTCTCCAGCTGGTACCAGCGATAGAAAGCTCGTTTCTTCTGTTCGCTGAGATCGGAGCCCTGCTGGAGGAGCCAGTGAGAGATTCTGCTCTGACTGATGCCTGACGCACAGAAAGACAAACATCAATAATAAATGAATGCACAAGTCACAGAACAGTAACAAAACAGCCCTGAATCTTACATTCAGAATTTCATTTAGCTTTAGTTAAATCTATTGCACATTCTGTCCTCACTGAAAACAGAATGCTGTAAAGTTAATCAGAACATATTGTTTAATATAAATATAAGTGAGACAGGATTGAGAATAATTAACTGTATTCAGTAGCGAGTGACCAAACAAGCAACAAAGTGATCAATACATTTGTTTTAATTGTGAAATTTGGAAATCAAAGAGATTTATCGTTTGTTTGTTTCAATGATTATTCCAGTTTCAAAACGGCACCTGGGACATGCTGTCGATTACCACAGACAATCATTTTGACTCGTGTGGAAGCTTCAGTACAAAAGTGTTATTTGAGCTGTGAAGTCTAAATTGTCTATATTTAAGTTGTGAAGTTAAACCTCTAGCGGTGGGACTACTATTCCTGGCAGATGAACTTCCTGTGGTTTGCAAAGACAAGGTCAGTAAGAGATTCTATCACACTATAGGACATTATTAAAGACAAGACTGAAAACACTGCATAGCCTTCACTAGAATAATACAGATTATTACTGACGGTCTTTTGTTGTCTGGTTAGCATTAAAAACACAGAGAGCAGGTATATTTAGCTGCTGTCACTAAGACCTAATGCACAGATCCAACATTTGAAATGGTTATGTTCACTTCAGGCAAAGGCATTGTTACCTTTTATTTATGTATTTATTTATTCTTGTTTGTTTATTTTTTTGAGGTTTTGGTCTATTTTGAAAAATGTTTGACCAAATTTGACCATTTTGTTCATAACTATATTCTAAAGGTTACATTTATGCATTTAGCAGACGCTTTTATCCAAAGCGACTTACAGTGCATTCAGTCTATACATTTTGTGTGTTACATGCGTGTTTCCTGGGAATTGAACCCACAACCTTTTGCGCTGCTAACGCAATGCTCTACCACTGAGCCACATAAGAGGGGTTTGTTAATATCATCTGACTGACTATATATATGTATATTTAACATTTTATTCCTAAAAACATGGTAAAAATGTATTTGACATTTTTTAAGGCTGTTGTATTTTCTGATTTATGTAGTGATAAAACATCCCCTCTGTAAAACCTTTAACTCTTATATATATATATATATATATATATATAAATAAAAGAACAGAATAGGAAACTATTTTTTACCCTGGCTTTATTTAATTTAATGTATGCAAATTATTGGATACAGTAATGAACTATGAAAATGTACTTTTTAATTGAAATAAATACATTAATTATACCTACCTACAGTAGTGCATTAATGTGGACTAATGTCAACAGATACCACTTTGAAAATGTATTAGTAAATATTGAAAATAACCTTCTCTGCTGCTCTAGCAACAGACACAGCCCTGAAAAACTATAGGCATGTGTTTTTGCAGATAACCGATTGTTTTAGCAATTAAAAACATACTAAACAGTGTGCAAACTTGATGACGCAGTTCTGGCCAAGCATATTTCATGCACAGTGTGTATTTTTATGTTTATTACAGTGCAATGTCCTGCCCCATAGACTTGCATTGTAAGTGTGCATTTCTGTAAAGATTGCTGATGATTGATTGAACATCGATGTTTTATGAATTGGGGTACTAGGGTGATGAGGGACTGACCTGTGACCTGAGCCACCACGGCCTGAGAGATGCGTCGGTTGCCCAGAAAGGCTTTGATTTCCTCCTTCACCAGGGTGCTGTCCCGCCTGGACACATCACAGGACGCATTTCAACACCACAACAACATGACGTCTATGAAGATTCAGGGTAAACACAACCACACACCACCAACGCTAAATTCAGGACCGGTTTAGAGAGTTTAACTTTTAGAGTTTGAATCAGCTTTTACACTTTAGAATTTATTTTTATATTTTTCACTTTGAGTTTTGAGTGCAATAAATCATCTCAGCTTTGTGTTTTAATAATTGTGTTGTGCGTTTGTTATTTTTATTAGGCTAGTTTTTATCTACAGTTTTTATTTCAGATTTAGTATTTGTTATTTTAATAAATCAAGTTACACTAAATAAAAATGAGAAATGGTGCTAGCTTAAAATTTTATATTTATTATATTTTATAATCTTTTAAATTTCAGTTAGCATTTCTACTATTTCAAGTAATGACCATTTTGTAATAGTTAGTATTTTTAGTTGTAGTTAACTATAATAACCCTGAGTGACTGACCTCATGAGCTCCTCCACCTTGTCGTCTATATCCAGGTCCTCCTCGGACCCCTCCAGCCCATACGATCTCACGGCCGCCGCACTGTTCACCGGATAGCGGTTTGGTGACAGCTTCCCATTGGGCGTCGCCGCCAAAGCATCCCGCCCATTCTGCACCATGGCGACCAGAGAGACCGGCGAGGGTAAGACGGCGGGTGGAGACGTGGCATAACTGTTGCTGGGAGACGGAGATAAATTACCGTGGAACTGCGTTTGCGTTGCTGTGGAAGTGGTTGAGGAGGTCGCTACAGTGGCGTTGTTAGTGTTATTTGAGGTGGGTGTAGTGCTGGAGGTGGTGCTGTTGGTGGCGTTGGAGTCCGACGGGCCGCGCCGGCCGAACTTGTCCCCGTGTTCGCGGTCGAGTCGCTCCAGAGTGTCCAGCGCGTGCACAATCTCGGGTTTGGTCATACCTGTACGCCGCAGTCTCTGCAGCAGGTCGATCTGTTCGATGGTGAAGCGTGGCTCATCTGTGTAGTGAGACATTCTGATGGTACACAGAAGAAAGCGTTATATGGAACACAATATTAATATCTCATGTGCATCAATGGCTGCTGTCAGAATAAACAAACAGATGCTACAATGAGAACAGACAGTTGCATACTAACAACAACTAAGCATTCTGGTTCATTCATCTCAGGGCTGTAGAACGCTACTAAAATGTTCACAAATTTAACAGTATGCAACAATAAATATTGACTTTATGCAACATTGCAACTCAGGTTTAAACTGTATATTAATATCTCAAGTGCATTTGATGCTTATATGTATATATATATATATATTAGGGATGTAACGGTATGAAAATTTCTCATCACGATTATAGTGACCAAAATTATCACGGTTATCATTATTATCACGGTATTGTTAAAATGTGCTGGAGATGTTCAAAAAGTACCGACACATAAATCACTTCAAGTTTTAGATTTAAAATAAATCAACAAACAAAAAATAAAATGACTGTTTGCATAATCACTAAAACAATAACATTACCAATGATTTTAAATGACAACTTGACTGACAACAGTTTAATAGCATGTTCAAATATCTGATGTAGATGTTAAAATAAAGCTTTGAAAAGATGAATAAAAAGGTAACCCTCACATTGCAGCCTTTAAAGAAAGAAAAAAACAACAGAAGCCCAATAGAAACCATCACAGTAATCCTAATGGTTTCCATTAAAATACCATTAGCTTTTTCCAGTAAAATCATTACAAAATGTATTTTTGTTGTGTGTTTGGGCATTTTTCCAATAGGATTTAACATCCCACCAATAGAATCCATCACATACCAGTAGACACCATTATTTACATTTAGTCATTTAGCATCCAAAGCGACTTGCGATTAATCTTGAAGAGGCAAACAGACCTCTTAAGTGCCCATAACACCAAGTCTCAGGCATTGTTCAAATAAGTACAAGCTAGCAACGGAAAGGGAGAAAGATGAAGATGAAGATTGTGAAAAGTTGTTTTTTTAGGATGAAGTAAAGTAGTGTTGAAAGAGATGAGTTTTCAGTTGTTGCTTGAAGATTGACAGAGATCCAGCGGTCCGGATGGGGGGGGTGGGGGAAAGATCATTCCACAGAGAATGTTCTGGAGAGTGATTTTGAGTCATACATATCTACAGTCATACATATATGTTCAGTTCTATGTAACATGACAATGAATATTGTCAACAAGTTTGTGAATTGTTCTGAATTAATTTGATTAGGCAGGCAGGTATTTATTACATGCAGATGCTGAAACAACAACTAGGCTACTTATATTTTGATTATGATTTTCCGGACCTTTGCTTCAAGAAATTGTCTCTAACTGGACCTCTGTACATTTTCGTTGAATACCCCTGGCCTAGGCCATCTTCGAGGAGAGACACAATTCTCATTTTGCCATGAGGTGCCATGTTGAACATCAAGTGGTCAGTATGAGATAATTGTACTCCAAGAACCAAATTTGAACTGCTCTAAAACAAGATACACTAATTTGTATGCAGACAAAACATGAACACGATGAATAGGACATGTGGCTTTGCATGATTAAACAACGTATTGCTGTTATCACTTAGAGTGTACTCAGTTTTGTTGCCATCTTTTTTGACAATAATGGCTGTATGTTGAGTTATTTTCAGAGGACAGAAAATCTTTACTGCTATACAAGCTGCATTTCTATAGAATTGTCCCTTGAAAATAAATACTAAATTGACTGCCGAAATGTGAAGGGTGTACTCACTTTTGTGAGATACTGTATAATAAAGATTTTAAATATAAGTGAAGAATGATGCATTTATATAGCGCTTTATTGTGTACCCAAAGCGCATTACAATCATGGGGGGGAGGGGGGGTTAACTTAAAAGTAAGTTAAATTACTTTTAAGACTTTTCTCTTTAATAAAAGACTAACTCTACTTAATAAACGACTGGTTATCTTTAATACAACCTAATTCACAAATGACTCTCAAATGCATCAGTTAATGTTTATATGATTTGAATCAATCCAATGATTTGCTTACTGAACTGTTCAGAGCATATACTAAGTTAACAGCTCAGTTTGATAGTCATTTGTATTTAGTCTGGAACTGTGTCACTTTGTAAACAGAATGTCCAGTGCTTTGCATTGTGGGATACAGGTTGTTCATTTACTTACTGTGCACATCTTTCTAATGCATATTTTCTATAAGAATAGTAGGAAGGAGCAAATCCAGAATTCACTCAAACATGTCAAGAATTAGATCCTACCACAAACGAATGAATTATCATAATTTCAAGTGCTCCGCCATCTCATGGCAGCCGAGTTATGATGATAAAAGCAGGATTCATCTGGCCTACTTAAAATTCTGTTTATCCAAGACGGCTTTCATCAACAAGCACGAGCAATTACTGTCGCTGTTGTCAAGGAAACCATACCACCCAATGACGGATGGAGTTTATGTAACTCCAGATTAAAGCGCAGAATGCAAATATGGAGCATGCTTTGTTTAACCTTCTAATCTAGAACACATGGTTTTATATTAAGCTAATGGTTACGCATAGTCATATTAATACCAGGCGGTAACAGATGACTAGCCAACCAGGTTACAGGTTACATTTTAACTATATTCTTCTCACTTGAATTGCACGTAAAACAGCTATTTTGAGCAATAATAATAGTAATGCTTGACTATTAATAATCTTTATTTTATCTTTGTTACAGCAAAAATAAATGGGAAAGACTGGCAACCCAGCGGCCTTGAGGCAACAACTCTTCCAACTTAACCATCCCAGTATCACAGCTGGTTTGCTGTGAAATTCCTCACTGGTTTGGAGTTTTCCATTATACCAGACCTACTATATTTACACAAGTTAACCGTTAACCTTACACCGCTGGAGCTAAAGCGCTCGCCGCTAAAAAAAGGGCTCAGCGAGCTCTTGCACAGCATAATTGCTTCCACTTAGATCTCAGATGATCCTTATAAAAGTCTGTGATAGGAACGTGGCAGCCGCTGTGGGTTTCTAAAAATATATCACCACGAGGCTTTTGACTGAGGCAGAAATTGTGTGTGCGATGATGAAAGATATAACATGCTGTCGCTGTCTTTTGTCATACATGCAATCCTCCTCTGACATCTCTTAACATGCACAGAGGGTCTTACCCATGAGCCCTGCTGCATTAGTGATCATGTGGCATTAAATACTGCGGGCGCTCACTGCAGGGCTCTTTATGAGGGCACAGCTGCAGAGACTGCAAGTCAAGGGTGCAGTCCTGCACCGCATGCACACGTGCATCAGCTCATCTGACTGCATCCACAAAAGTCAAATGAGTTCACTGAGAGCTTTAAATAATAATCCACATGAGGATACATGCACGCTTCTTTTTATTTAATAACTACTGGAGTCGCGATCATCATGAAACGCAAAATCATACAGAATTTACCAGAATGGAAAATGTGTCTGATGCTTTTTGCACAATTAAAACCTGACATTGTTCTCCATGTGTGGTTTCCAAAACCTAGCAACAAACAGTAGTACAAGCTAGATTTGTGTAAGTAATTATTAATTTAATTAATGGTTATAGAGGTATGGTTTGGCACAAGCTTTATGACTTAAAAGTGTATTTAACCTTTAAACCCTGCAATATGTAAAACACCACAAGTTAATATACATTGAAACGAGGACGAGATGCATTTTAAAAGCTTACTTGCATATTTATTCATTTAGGTGTTGCAACAGACTTCACCAGGAGCTTCTATAAATAGTTGCGTGCATAAAAAGAAAGACATTTTTCCATGCATCTGAACGCTCCTCACATCTTCAGACAAATACTGGAAACTCAAGTTATGAATGCAGATCAGAACCAGTCCATGCAGCAAACTCATGATCAGTTAGGATTATTAGCAAATCACTTCATTCCATCTATGCACTGCATGTGAAGGGGCTTCGGTTGACCTTCAAAGCCCAGACTTTGTTTTGAAGATATGTCTTTTTTCTTAATGCATGTCATATGATAGTGATAAAAGCACAGCTATACGCCCATCATCTCTGTGCAAGACAACTAACAGCATATCCCAAAAACGCCAGCGTGCAAACGAAATATAAACAAGCACTTATTAAATAACAATTCAAATGAGACACACGGGGCATTTCATTTATTTATTTATTTTTAAACAAAAGGGTATTTCTACCTATATAAACAAAACTAAGTTTTGCATGAGTCATCTGTGTCCTGACCTTTGCAAACAGACAACAAAAGGGCTTAAAATTACACATGCATAAACAAATAAATCTCAGTTAATTATTTACATGCGTTTATGAATATTCATTGGTAAATATGAGGAATATGCACAAATAAATACGAGTTCAGCACTTTCACACTAGAAAAACTGGCTGCATAACTCATCGAGTGACTGTTATATCACTATATAAAGTATCTAGACATGTCAACAAGCCTATATAGATTTAAACTAGATATATATGTCGATTAAATTCAATCACGAAGCGTGTTTTAACAACAATAATAAAACGAACTGAATTATCCAGGCGGCTAGTTAGCTTAGCACGAGCCAGCACAAAACTGACTCTCCTCGAGGATAAAATCACATTTCTTACCTGGAATGAGGAAAATACACAAAGTCTCAGCGCAGCAGATCATTTATTGCGCTCTGTCAGTCGACGAAGATTATATTTTATGTGATGTTGTGAGGAAGACTCGCCCTGACTGACTGACTGTCTTTGTCTGACTGACAGCAGCCGCGCTGACGTCACGCCGCACGTCTCGGAGCGACTCGGGAAATGTAGTTAATCACAAACGCGCCTCCATAATGAATGTGATTGTCTCATAGATAGACGTGTTTCTTTTGTTATATTTCAATCAGAGTACAGAAAAGAAGCGGCGAGGCAACGGGAGATAGTGTGAAAGACGAAGGTTTCCTCAAATTCACTTTATAATACGTAAAAGTGTGTTTAAAGTTATTTTATTTACATAAACAGTTGCTTGAGGTGATGGCATCTAAGGAGAATTTAAACATGGATATGATATCTTCAGGTACACTTCAGGTTCCTCTTTCTTTAAATTAGAAGAAACAAGAAATAGTGTTATAAAAAGGGACATTAGGGACATTTCCCTACCAGTGACTATAAATTATCCCTAGCAATAATTTGTGTCATTAAATGTATGTGAAATCACTGTTGTTGTAATTCCAGCCACATCTTAAACCATTGATATTACCAAAGAAGTTAAAGTAAATAAACTAGAAATGTACGTCCTTGAAACGGAGCTTTTCGAAACGAATCATCACCGTTTCAAAGCGCATAACGAATCTTTTGATTGAGATCGGGACTTCAAAGCACATATAACCAATCATTTGAATAAGATCGGGACTTCAAAGCACGTGTCGCCAATCATTTGAATTAGATCGGGACTTCAAAGCACCTGTAGTGAATCATTTGAATAAGATCGGGACTTAAAAGCATGTGTCACGAATCATTTGAATAAGATCGGGACTTCAAAGCACCTGTCGTGAATCATTTGAATAAGATCGGGACTTAAAGCATGTGTCACGAATCATTTGAATTAGATCGGGACTTAAAAGCACCTGTCGTGAATCATTTGAATAAGATCGGAACTTTGGAACAGGTTTACAAATCTTTTGATTCATATCGGAACTTCAGAGCGGGTTTGCAAATCATTTGGCAAATTTGATGTGTGATATGCGATTCTAAGTCCCGATCTAAAATGATGGTTCACGAATCATTATTCAGATCTGGACTTCAGAACGGGTATCACAAATTATTTGTTTTAGATCGGGATTTCAGAGCCTGTATCACGACACAAATCATATGATTCTGATCGGGACTTTGGAGCGGGTATCACGAATGGTTTGATTTAGATCTTAGGAGCGGGTTTGGGAATCAATTATCAGATTGGGACTTCGGATGGAGCGAATCGTGAATCATTTGCATTAAATTGGGACTTTGGAGCACTTATCGTGAACCGTTTTATTCAGATTGGGACTTCGGACTGAGTTCGCAAATCTTTTGATTTAGATGATTTAGATTTTAGATGATTTAGATTTGGAACGGGTTCACTAATATTTTGATTCATATCTGAACTTCGTGTCCAGGGCCGTTTTAACCATTGGGCTAGGCAGGCTGAAGCCCCGGGGCCCGAGCAAGGAGGGGGCCCGTGATTGGCTGTGGGGTAGATTGCCAAAGCCACCACAACCCCCATTTATTAGCGCTGTTATTTAGTTGAATTTGGTTTACCAATCAAATGTAATTATTCTATATTTGACTTTTGAACGATATGTGCATATATCTATCAGGTGATTGCTGCCCTTTATGTCTCCATTCACCTCCACTCTACACTTCGTTCTGGAGTAATATGGAAATGCAAAGAACAATATTTGACAAGTAAAAATGTCAGCAATTCTGAGAGAGAGGAGCTAAAAAAATGAAAAACTCCAAATACGAAGAACAGAAACCCCCCCACAAGTTAGCAAGATCCCCAGCTATCGGGTTATTTTACTAAAGCTGATGATGGAGTGGAAGTTGTTGGAACAGCGAGTGGACCGCGCATAGCAGTCCACTTTTGATTCTGCGCAGAACAGAAAAAAAAGAAAGAAAAAACTGCTTCGATTTGAGATTAGTTTGATTATTATCTGGATGTACATTACATTGGTTTTGTGTTTGAACAAACTCTAGGCTATTCATTGGAACTTGGGAGATAGTCCGTAGAAATATATCAATCGGTTTGCGTCAAGCTGTAGGCTAAGCTTATCATTTAAAAGCGTTTTAAGCAGTGTTTAATTTCCCCGGGGCCCAGTGCAGTCTTAATGAGGCCCTGGTCATGTCAGGTTCGCGAATCGTTTTGTGAATTGAAATATTTGTGATGTGTGCTTCGAAGTCCCGATCTGAATTGCTGGTTCACGGATCATTATTTAAAACGAGACTTCGGGATGGATATCGCAAATCTTTTGTTTTAGATTGGGATTTTCAGAGCCCATATCATGAATCATTTGATTCGGATAGGGACATCGGAGCGGGTTCGTGAATCTTTTGATTCAGATCGGAACTTCCTTCTTTTTTTTGTTTGTTTTTTGTAAAACCATGGTTAATTGTTGTAAGGGATGCGTTGTTAGGTTAAAATTGTGATACATTTTCATCTTAAGAGGACACATAGGATGAACATAGAGATACAGTTTTGACTGGATTAAAAGAACTTTGGATAGTTTCCATATCTACTGGTCTAGATCATCTCTGAATAAAGAAAAGAGAGGCTTAGCATCAGATTTTTTTTATATGTATGTGAAATTATGTATGTCTGCTGTTGTGTCCTGAAAAATGTCCAAATCAAACACATGCCTTAGATGTTTGATAACACCAAAATAAAAAAAACACGACCTTTTTGTATTTTGTTTGTCCGAGCAGCCGGTAGAGTGCGCTCTGGTCAACAATTGACAATGAAATCTCTGTCAAATGAGCTCTGTCTCTCATGAATGACTGTTTTGTTTCACTGCTGTACATTAATCTACATATTATTACTCTGTAAAATGAAATAATATGCTGGAATGCTTCAGTGCTGCCCACAGTCAGGGCTTGAAGATGATGTAAACTAGCATTGTGTTATTGTTTATGAAGTCTTGTGTTGTAGATTGACAGAAAAACAGCATTCATGGGAACAGAATTGACTGATTTACATCTGTGGGTGATGATGTGCATGGTTGTAATATATTGCATTTTTTCTGGACGTTTCTTGACAGTTAATTCAACACACTCATCTATGCATCAGTTCACTTAGATTATACCTTTACTTTCAGAAAAGTACAGTGATGGTAATGAGGTACAGATGTAATACCTTTTTTTATGAATGATTACTCATGTACCATTTGTTATTTGCATGGTTCTATGAAGAACAGCATAGTATTGTCATGTTACCGTAAGCAAGACAACAATTTGTTGTCAAACAGCTTTATAGAAACAGGGCTGTTAACACAAGCCTGATCAAATGACTCAGTGACATTTCTGACACTGTGCTTGTCATGACATGCTGTCACACTTGTGGCACTTTTGCAAGACTTTGGCAAAAAAGGCAATAACTGATTTAATTCTGCAGGCTTTATGTATTCAAAGCTGTTTGATTATTTTTATTTTGTTCACATGCTTCAGCTTAGGGAGTGAATCTCACAAAAAGCATGTATTGGTCAGTTTACCCCCAAATCAGAAGGAAAATGAAACAACAAATTAACATTTTAATGCAATGATACATATTTTAAGATTAGGGCTTCCTAAATTACCATTATCATAAAAATGTCATTCTGATTCCTGTAATCATCAGGATAGCGTCAGGATATTTGATTGGACATTTTGGAATTTCCAATGGTGATCCTAATGAAAATACTAATAAATATAAATATAGACTATATTTGTTCTAAAATCTGTCTGGTTCTCACCAATTAATAAGGCTAAATTTTGATGATGCTGTGGCTCTGTGTCCACTCAATTTTGCAACATCTTGAAGTAATACTTATGTCAGAGTCCTTTTTGTGGACTATAAATGGCATTTAATACAATTATTAGTTATTTTGATAAGTTGAATGAGGATTCAACACTTTGCTTTCTGGATTTTTATTTTTGCAGAACAGAACAAGTAGTTAAAATCAGCCTGTCAGTGCTCAGACCATACGCCGCACACTGCATCAAAGTAGTCTGCATGGCTGTCGTCCCAGAAGGAAGCTTCTTCTAAAGATGACGCACTAGAAAGCCCACAAACAGTTTGCTGAAGACAAGCAGACTGAGGACATGGGTTACTGGAACCATGTCCTGTGGTCTGATGAGACCAATATTTACTTATTTGGTTCAGATGGTGTCAAGTGTGTGTGGCGCCAACCAGATGAGAAGTACAAAGACAAGTGTGTCTTGCCTACAGTGAAGCATGGTGGTGGGAGTGTCATGGTCTGGGGCTGCATGAGTGCTGCTGGTACTGAGCTACAGTTCATTGAGGAACCATGAATGCCTACACATACTGAAGCAGAGCATGACCCTGTCCCTTGGAGACTGGGCTGGGCAGTATTCCAACATGATCGACAACAAACACACCTCCAAGACAACTGCCTTGCTAATGAAGCTGAGGTTAGAGGTAATCTGTGGGGCATCCTTAAGCAGGTGAAGGGCGCAAGGTCTGTAACATCCACCAGCTCTGTGATGTCATCATGGAGAGTGGAAGAGGACACCAGTGGCCACCTGTGAAGCTCTGGTGAACTCCATGTCCAGGAGGGTTAAGGCAGTGCTGGAAAATAATTTGGCCACACAAAATATTGACACTTTAATTTGGACATTTTCATGGGGTGTACTCACTTTTGTGGTGGTTTAGACATTAATGTCTGTGTTGAGTTATTTTGAGGGGACAGCACATTTACACTGTTACAAGCTGTACACTCACTACTTTACATTGTAGCAAAGTGTCATTTCTTCAGTGTTGTCACATGAAAAGATATAATAAAATATTTACAAAAATGTGAGGGGTGTACTCATTTCTGTGAGATACTGTATATATATATATATATATATTTAATTTTGTTGGGAATTACAGGCAGTAAGGTTGTTTTTTGAAAGAAGTTAATACTTTTATTCAGCAAGGATGCATTACATTTAAAAGTGACAGAAAATACATTTATGTTACAAAAGATAGGGTGAAATGTGACCTGGATATGTTCTTGACAGATTCACTCTATGTTCTCAAATATTACATGTTTTACCTTCAGCCACCAGTGTTTGATCTACCTGACACAGAAAGCTAATTTCTATCCCAGCAACTGCTTGGGTAGTTATGACAGTCTTTTCCTCATTTGGCGGATTACTGTGGTCCAGCTGTCAGCAGGGTTCACAGACGTCTGTTTCAACCCCCTCAGCTGCTAAACGCTACGAGAGACTGAGCGCATGAGTTAAAATTAGCTCTTAGTCAACACAGCGCTTCACGGGTCAGGACATAAAGGAGTGAGGGGTCTCTCCAGACACTCTGACCTGTCTCTGCTTACCGTCTTTCCCTCATCCAGGCAAAAGAAGTGAGTCGGATTCATATCCACCAGATCTGGCCATCTCTGCCTCCTTTCTTATTGGTCATTCTTTCTCTCTCTCTCTTTTCTCAGTCAGTCTGCTCGTTCAGACTTGGATAGAGGACAATACAGTTCTCACAGTCAGCTAGTGCTCGGACAGTCTCTGTAGGAACAGAAGACAACGAAAAGACCGGACCACAAGAAGGAGCGTCTTTGTGATGGTTTATTCCAGGAACAGATGGACATTAAAGTGGACGTTTCTTTTGACACGTTTTTGAAGTCTTCGCTGACTTTGACACAAAGTCTTCTGTGAACGGATACCTGTAGCTTGGGACCATATCAAAAAGGTATGTTGTGTACTTGTAAAAAATCACTAAGTTTTTATCATCAATATATGAATGTTTATTGTGCTTTTAATGGAATAATTGAGTGGTGGTTTTTGTAAACGTGTGTGTGTGTGTATATTGCATATAATAAACTACTTTTTATATATATATATATACAGCATAAAAGGCCTCTAAAATACCTTGCTCTATTCTTTTTCTATTTTATCTGTTTTCTTTTTATTTATTATATAATTTAATAAAATGTGCATATCATTGCTCTTTAGTTGCTTTGGATAAAAGCGTATGCTAAATGACTAAATGTATGTGTGTGTATATAATTTACAGTTATATGATACTTTATTTCTGTGTGTTTTTTGTTTCTTTGTACATTTTCACTTTTACTTTTTGTTCACTATTTAGTTATGATTTGTTTTTACAGTTTCAATTTCACTGAAAAGCATAACATGTTATGTGTGTGCCAACTTACCCCATATAGTGATGACATCCCTCTGCCTTGTTGATTTATGATTTTTGGATTCAAAAAATCCTTCAGATTTACATTGAAGAAGGGACTCAAGTCATATAGAAAGACTTGAGGGAGGGAGTTTTTAAATTGTTCTAGTAAAAGCCACCTGGAAAATAGATAAAGCAATTATTACCAACCATATTGCCACCGTGAGTTACTTTTGCAGGAAGTATCTAGTTATATTTGTGTTTATGTGCATGGTGACCATGCATCTGAGACATGTACTTGTCACTGACTTCATTGTGAGTAAGGGTAGCTTTCAGGAAGCGCTTCATCAGATTGCACTTAGCGATTCCATTTCCTACTGAAGGAGTTCCTCTGCCACGGGCCCACGGGAGCCGGCTGGCAGCGTACACCGCTTTGAAGTCATCAGTGACAGAGATGATGTCTTAAATCAGCCTGTGTGACTCAATATTTTCTCTGGACTTTAGGGTCTGTCTAAACATATCAGGTTTGTGGAGGAAGTCCACATGTGAGTGCAGCAGAAGAGAAGGGTTGCCTGTGTTTGGACTCGCAATGCATTTATAATGAGCTGTCATTATGTGGAGGCACCACGCAAAACCATGGTTCACGTTTATGGACACTTGGAAATGGTGTGGCAGCGGTTTGTGAAACCAAACATCCCTGATTTCTTTCATGCCCACAGGAATGAGCGGCCCAGTGTTGAATCATGGGCCAAAGTTAGCGTCTGAACTAATGACCTGACGCGCAGAGATAAGACACGGTGCATGACATCAGCGCTCCAATTCTGCACCGCCATGTGAGAAACAACAACAAGCTCATGCTCGTACCGTCCGTGCCATCGTCATGACAAAACAGAGACCATAGACCATGTGTACCAAAACAGAGACCATAGACCATGTGTACCAAAACAGAGACCATAGACCATGTGTACCAAAACAGAGACCATAGACCATGTGTACCAAAACAGAGACCATAGATCATGTGTACCAAAACAGAGACCATAGACCATGTGTACCAAAACAGAGACCATAGTCATGTGAAACAGAGACCATAGATCATGTGTACCAAAACAGAGACCATAGACCATGTGTACCAAAACAGAGACCATAGATCATGTGTGAAAACAGAGACCATAGACCATATGTACCAAAAACAGAGACCATAGACCATGTGTACCAAAACAGAGACCATAGACCATGTGTACCAAAACAGAGAATATAGACCATGTGTACCAAAACAGAGACCATAGATCATGTACCAAAACAGAGACCATAGATCATGTGTACCAAACAGAGACCATAGATGTTTACAAAACAGAGACCATAGACCATGTGTACCAAAACAGAGACCATAGACCATGTGTACCAAAACAGAGACCATAGACCATGTGTACCAAAACAGAGACCATAGATCATGTGTACCAAAACAGAGACCATAGACCATGTGTACCAAAACAGAGACCATAGACCATGTGTACCAAAACAGAGACCATAGACCATGTGGTCTAATTTGTTTAGTTAATTGTTTAGTTTATTTTAACAAAAAGCATGTAGGTTCTAAATGTCAACTAGCATCGCTGTTGATTGAGTTTACGAAAAAGTACATGCTAAGGTATTTGTTAAAGTACTTGGAGAACTCTGTAAATGCATCAAATATGAATCATTCAGTACTATAGTATATCAAATACTATGGTTTTAGAACATGCGGCATGGTAGTGCCATGATATTTGAATATGATATAGTTTGTTTCTATGGCATATGATCAAGTACCATGATAATACCATAGTTTTGAACATGTACCATGATAATACCATAGTATTGAACATGTACCATGATAATACCATAGTTTTGAACATGTACCATGATAATACCATAGTTTTGAACATGTACCATGGTAGTACCATAGTATTTTTGAAGTCTAATGAAAGTATGTGGATAGGACCATGGCATGACCATTACACGTGGTAATAACTTGCTATATGAATCTTGTTATCATTGAGTACCATAGTATATATCAGAGTAAAATGGGCTCACAATGTGTTTGGGCTTGTACTGTAGTATGGTATTCTTTGCAGTTTATTTGAGTACAATGTACTGTAAATATCAAAATATGATGCACTACTGTTCAAAAGTTGAAAATTGGTACATTTATTTATTAAGGATGCATTAAATTGATCAAAAGTGACAGTAAAGACAATTATAATATTACAAAAGATTTATTTAAGATAAATGCTGTTCTTTTCATCAAAAAACTTTGCTTTCGTAACAAAAACATTTATCATGGTATCCCAAAAATTAAGAAGCAGCACAACTGTTTTCAAGATTGATAATAATCAGAAATGTTTCTTGAGCAGCAAATCAGTATATTATAATGATTTCTGAAGATCATGTGACACTGAAGACTGGAGTAATGATGCTGTAAATACAGCTTTGATCACTGAAATAAATTACAGTTTAAAGTATATTCAAATATAACATGGTTATTTAAAATATTTCAAAAAATTACTGTTTTTACTGTATTTTGGTTGAATAAATGTAGCCTTGGTGAGCAAATAGATTTCTTCTAAAATCTAAGAAATGTTTTATTTTCTTTAAATCCATAAAACATTTGAACGGTAATGTAATCCTTTGGTTACCATCACTTTACCATGGTACTGCCACAGGGGAGTTAGTTGATATAGTGATATAGTTGTCACATTTTATGTCTATAGGAATCGAATCGGTTTCCTAATGGCATGTAAGAATAAGTCTGCAAGAGGTCCATTGTAAAATAGGGAAGTGTGTTTGGTTTTAAAGGAGTTGTTGCATATGAGCTGTGACGCTGGGCATGTATAAAATGTTCAACTCTTCACCTGTTAGTACTCAAGGCTGTATAGCGTCAGTCTTCACTCCTTCAGGAAGGGTGTGTGTCTCTAAAAATGACACAGTCGTGGGACACAGAATTAACATTATATCATTACAGCCAAAGCAGGCTCTGTGGTGAGATCATCGCTCTGCTGCAGCCCACACCTATTGTCAGAAAAAAATGTGGCGGCGAGCCAAAAGCATTACTGCAGACGCTGAGATATCTGGGGTCGCTCGTGGCTCTCTGCTTCTTTTTGCAAAACTCTTCCAAAGCAGAAATCAGGGATATCTTTTTTCTGATGGATTTGTTGTGACATAGTACTAATTATTAATTTGATGTTTAGTTTATTCTTTAATCCAAAGTGATTTGAGTACATTCAAAGGAACAGTTCACCCCCCAACAAAGAAAATTAGCTGAAAATGTACTCACCCTTGGGCCATGCAAGATGTAGATGAGTTTGATTCTTCATGGGAACAGATTTGGAGAAATGTAGTATTCCATCACTTGCTCACCAATGGATTCTCTGCAATCAATGGGTGCCGTCAGATTTAGAGTCCAAACAGCTGATAAAAACATCACAATAATCCACAAGTAATCCACACCACACTTGGTTCTTGTGAAGTGAATGTCTGCATGTTTGGAAGAAGCAGATCCATCAATGAGATGTTTGTAAATTATGGACTGGTATTTTGGCCAGAGTTTGTGTTATTTTTATCAGCTCTCATTCTGACGGCACCCATTCACTGCGGATGATCCACTGATGAGCAAGTGATAGAATGCTGAATTTCTCCTAATCTGTTCCTATGAAAAAACAAACTTCATCTTTGTACATCTTGGAATCTCGGATGGCCTGAGGTGTATTTATCATTATAAATATTGTTATTGTGATACGAGAGTTTCACTTTAACTTATTTCCTCCATCCTCAGTTTTACTGTACGGGAAATAACAATCTTCCTCCCATCAGAAAGGCATCTGTTCATCTGGTCATTCGTCCACTGTGACCGGCGATCAGAGCAGAACCATACGGCCATATGAAACATGCTTATCAGTAACGTTTGCTCATCAATCACACCCGTGTGCAGGACAAAGGAGATCGCTGTGATACAAACGACTCCCAAAGCGTGTATGAAGCAAACGCTGAAGTCATTCTGGGTCAGCAGATGTCTTTCTGAAGGAGCCGTTTGTGCGGTGGAAAGAATGTTCCAGATAGCAGAGCTATTCCTGAGAAAAGACACGTCATATTGCATCACTGCTGACCGCGGGTCATTCTCAGTGTCGTTTGTTTCAGAAAATCTCATCATTTTGTTTTATTATTATGATGTTGACTTGTGCTATTGCACAAATTTGGCTTAGTGTTTAATTCCGAATCCCTATCCGGAGACCAACATTTCTTACTCTAAACACCTCGTGCAGAGTTCACGATATTTTCACTAATCTAAACACAGGTGTGTAACTGTCTGGATCTGTTTATTTATGTTTTTTGTAGTGGGCTGCAAAATATACAAATAATATTTTCAAAGTTCATAATTCTATCTACCTATTCTATTGTTTCATACATTCATCCCTCTATCCATCTTTTGTTCTACAATTCTGTCATTCCATCCATCCATCCATCCATTGTTTTAGCAATCCATCCGTCCATCATATCTGTATCTATCATTCTATCATTCCATCTACATTCATCCATCATCCATTCACCTATTTAGCATTCTATCATTTTAATAATTTATTGTTCTGTCCATTCATCCATAGTTTTGTTTCTTCCATCCATCCATCCATATTATTCTATGTATCATTCTGTTGTTTCATCTACATCCATCCATCCATTTAGCATTAAATCATTTTATCCATTAATCGTCCTAGCCATCCATCCATCTATTGTACTTTCCTTCTATCCATCAGTCCATCCATCATCCATCGACCGTCCGTCCGTCTGTCCGTCCTTCCGTCCATCCATCCATCATTCCATCCATCCATCCATCCATCCATCCATCCATTTCATTTGTTCGACCAATATTCATCCATCATTCCATCGTTCCATCCATCCATCGTTCCATCCATACATTTGTTTGTCCAATCATTCATCCATCGTTCCATCCATACATTTGTTTGTCCAATCATTCATCCATCGTTCCATCCATCCATTTGTTTGTCCAATCATCCATCCATCCATCCATCCATCCATCCATCCATCCATCCATCCATCCATCCATCCATCCATCCATCATTCCATCCATCCATTTGTTTGTCCAATCATTCATCCATCATTCCATCCATCCATTTGTTTGTCCAATCATTCATCCATCGTTCCATCGTTCCATCCACCCATCCATCGTTCCATCCATCCATTTGTTTGTCCAATCATCCATCCATCCATTTGTTTGTCCAATCATCCATCCATCCATCCATCCATCCATCCATCCATCCATCCATCGTTCCATCGTTCCATCCATTTGTTTGTCCAATCATTCATCCTGTCATTCTATTTATGTCTTTCTACTTTTCCCCACATCAGGCCCCTTTTTCCATCCATCCATCCATCATATCTATTGTTCTATCTACTGTATAATTGTATCATTCCATCAACATTCATCCATTCATCAATTTTCCATTCTATCGCTCAATCCATTTATCGTTCTATTATCCATCCATCCATTGTATCTATTGTTCTATCTGTCATTCCATCCATCCGTTTGTTCAACTGAATATAATTATAAAACAGCTAGTTCCGGTCCTTGATTCTGATTGGTTGAGCCGTGTTCGAAGCTGTTGTAAATGACTCTACAAACATACCCCTCTTTGTTTCTGCATCAGTGTGTTGCTCGGCAACCACTTTGTTGCAACCACAGTCGTTTCTGAGGAACTACATTGTTTGACAGGAGGATGTTTTTATTAATATCATTGCATTTTATTTGCTTTATTTTATTTTGTGAAACCTTGCAATGTATATGGAATAAATCCACCTTGTTCCTAACAACGCCCCTTAGCTGGGCAAGAGAGACACAGAGATGAGAAAAGAGGCAAATTTCAGTACATTAGTATACTGCGTACAGTATGTACAGTATGCGAGTCCTCTTGAACTCTCACCTAAAACACAACTCCACGTTTTCATCATGTGCCATTTTAAACTAGGCTGTAGTTTATGACTCCTATTTTTATATGCAGTCTTCAACCTCTCTCTATCTCTCTCTCTCACACACTCTCTCCTTCCCATGTAGGGTGACATCAGGTCACCTTTATTAGATTAAGGCCAGCGCTGGACGGCTCATCACCCACATGCTTGTTGAATGACTGTTGCACTCTGAATGAATTTGAGCACTTCCTTACACTAGTTAGATATGTTTGTGTTTTTGTTTTGTCCCCCATATCACTGGGCCACATAGACCTAGCTTAAAATGCATTTATGCATTTGTCACATGCTTTATCTGCGACTTGCATTGCATCCAAGGTGCGCATTTAAATTTTTATACGATTCAATAGCCATTTGAATAACGTGAATTAAGGGATCATTCAATCAGATCAGGGATGTGTGTTAAGATAGAGAATATAGTTCAGTTGTATTTATTGTTGACTTTAACTTTAAGTGCATTCATGCTCAAATAGCTGGTGTGCACTTGTGATACGGGTATTTTTAGCGGCTCGCTCTACAGGAAGGTACAGGAGGAAATGGCAGATGGTCAGAGCTTGCGCGTCACAGGAAGTGTTTCGTCTGATGCAGGAGTGTTGTAGGTATTGTGCTTGTGATGAGAACATGACTGGAGTTGAATAGGGAAGATTGCACGGTAAACATGTTACAGAGGAGAATACTTTGATGTTGGCGAAATTGCATTCTGTTACGCTGTAATTTCAGCATCAACTTTGTCTCAGATGTTTGTCCTAAAATGTGTTGAGAGCCAAAAAAATTGACATAAATTTGACTGCGATTTTAAAAATCTTACTCTTTACAATTTAAAAAATTACAAATCTTACTCTTTAGATTTTTATTTTTTTATTTTAGTCCAATTTTCCAATTAGAATATCCAAAAACATAATTCAGTATTAAGACTGCAATTGTTTTAAGTGTAAAAAAACAAAAAACTGGCATATTTAAGATGCATTCCTTAAAATTAAGTCTTACATGTATCTTGTTTTAAGAACTTTTAGACATTTTAAGTGGAAAACTAGTCAAAATTATTCATTAAAATTAATTTAGCATTACAGAGCTATAAAATGAATTCCTTGGGAGCAATACAAATACATGAATTTGACAGTTGGCATACACCAAGTCTTACTTTTAACAAGCATTTTAATTTAACTTTCCAGTTAAAATATCTAAAAATCCTCAAAAATGTTATTGCATTGCACAATATTAAGACTTCAGAGAGTGTATTTTATCTTACTGCACTTGGCAGATCTTTCCACTTGTTTAATGTATAAATATCTGGCATATTCAAGATGCATTATTTGTATCTAGTTTTAAGGATTTGTAGACATTTCAACTGAAAAACAAGTCCAAAACACTCATTAAAATGTAATTGTGGCATAAAATGAAATGCATTAATGTGGACAGCAATAACTCAAAGTGATCTGAGCTGCTGCTGATCTTTAGAGACACATCTCCAGTTTCTCTCCCTCAGAAGAAGCATTTGAGAAAAAGACCACTTCAGCAAGTCTTTTACATTCAGTTGTTGCTCTCGTTGAGAAACAAATTAAATATTTAAGACATTTATTTTAATTTCATGTGTGTTAATAACTTTCCAGGGATTATTTTCTCATGTGTCCTAAAATAAAGCAAGGTAACTCCTAGGAGAGGGCAGGTACAGATAGTTGTGTTTGTCTAATGTGTTAAAATAATGACGTATGATGAGCTTCATTTTGGCCATCAGATGATCAACACAAATGCAGCGCGTCAGTTTGTGCCAGACGAATCGTCAATGTGAGAGTTTCTCTGCCCTTATTTAGTCACAGTCCTCCAGCTCTCACACGGCCGAGACAAACTCTGACGTTTTCCTCCAGAACTGGAGATGTCTGTGTGTCTGTGTGGTGGAGGACATATTTACACAACTGTTACCACCTGCCATTATGTTGTTTAACACTGGTTATCTGAGGTTGAAACCAAGGAGGTCTGTAATACCTCGAGAAAGTCTGTTTGCATTTCTGTTTATTTCAATGGTGCATGGCTTTACTAGTGCATGCCAGTGCTGTAATGGTTAAAAATATAGAAATATAAATAATGAATGAATACATAAATACATACATGGATTCATGAACAAACAAACATTTTTGTTCTTTGAAATAAAAAGTAATACAATGAAATATTAGATGAAAACTAAAACCAAAATGTGAAATGTTGCCTTGGCATCTTACTGAACATAAAACTTAAAATATTAAAATTACTAACTTAAAAAAAAAAAAAAAATCATACAATTTTTAAGTATTTAAAAAACAAAATAATAAAAATGACAAAAGCATTCTTGTATATATTAGTGACCGTTCTACTAGTACGGGTTCCCAAACACGTTCCTGGGGCCTCCACATCACCGCACATGTTGTCTGTGTCTCCTTGACTCTGCATTTTCTTTGCTTGGATGAGTTGTGTGTGATGATATGATAAACCATGCAAAATGTGCACTGGTTATCTGAGGCTGAAACCAAGGGCTGTAGTGAGAAAGTCTGTTGCATTTCTGTATTAGTTGAAATGTTTGTGATAATTGTAATAAAATCTGAAATAAAACAAATGAATGAATAAATACATAAAAAAACAAACTTGTTTTGACTCCTTTAAAAAAAAAGTAAGTTCAAATTTTAAACTTAGATAAAAATTCTTAAACTAAATTAAATGAAAGTTTTGGAATCTTACTGAATATTGAACAAAATAAAAATAAAAATGAAATAAATCATACAATTGTTAAACTGAAACAAAATAAACAACAATGACAAAGTATTGCCTTGTATAACTGATATCGTTTAAATATTGTTCCCAAACACGTTCCTGGACCACATAACACATGCATTTAGTATTATCACATTACTTTTCTGGTCTTATTGCTCCAATATACATATATATCAAGTGTTCTTTATGATACATGATCTTTGCATAATATCTTGAGTCAATACAATATTTGGCTTGTGTTACTACAAATATACTCAGCGACTTAATTGACAGGTTTTGTGCTTAAATAAAATATATTATGAAAACTTAAAATAAATGAAAAAATATAATATTTATTTCTAACAAATATAAATCCATTTTAAACTTAGTTTTCATGAAAAAATTTTTGACAATGAACAATGATTGTTAAACCCCAATATTGAACAAAAACTAATAAGTCTAACCGGGTTTAAATATAAATATTAGCTGCGGAAACTAACAAAATGAGAATACAGCCTTGGCTACAGCTTCTGCTAACTTTTGATATAGTCAGGAGGTACATTTTAAAAGTGTTGATGGAACATTTACTTAAAAATTGATGGGCAGTGAATAGGTTCAGTACACATTAAATGGCATACGAACTCATTTTTTTTAAATTTGGCGTTTATCGCGTTTTGGAAAAGAGCTCTTCATTTATAAGTATTTATAAAATGGCAAAGCATTCTTGTATATTTTAGTGACAGGTCTACTAGTGCATGTCAGTGTTAAACTATTTGTGTTAATTGTAATAAAGCTGAAATAAAATTAAATATTTGATGAAAACGGAAAATATAATTATTGCCTCGGTTTCTAACAGAAATAAGTTTGTTATTTAACAAACAAATTGCTTGAAATGAAATATAAATATTAGCTGAAAAACAGAAACTAAACAAAAAGTAAAAGTATTGCCTTGGCACATAACTGAAATAAGTTTCAGTTAAAATATAAAATGAATTACTGAAATAAAAATTATTTATTAAAAAGAATGACAAAATATTTTTTTTTTACCAAAATAAAAATATTAAGTAAATAAAAGCTTATTCAAAACATTATTAAATATAAGTATATAAATAATACTAAACCCTATTTGTTTTTGTTTTTTTGTAATAGAGCATTTTTATTAGAATCGTTTAACTTTATGCAATGGATAAAAGCGTCCCCATAATATGCATGGTTGGTATGAGCCGGTTTTTGTGATGCCAGATTAGCCGTACTGTTATGCCAAGAAAGAATGTGCTGGTATTCGAGTGTATCCGTGTGCATCAAGCTCCTGCGGTATCCATTACTAAATATAAAACCTCCGCTGAAAATACTCACTGGAGCTGCCAGTAACCAGCATTCATTCATGGCATTTGGCCGTTTAAATTTCCCAGGAGACATGCGTGTAACAAAACCGATAGCTGTGAAGTTAAACATCCTCGATCGGATTGGTGGATGAAGTGTGAGTGTTTCTGGTGTCTCCTGTGCACAAGTGTGTCTCGCTATAAATACTGCTTAATTTCAGCAAGGAGCAGCTGCGTGAAGCACCCGGGGAGCTCTTCAGGAGCGAGGTGCATATTCTCAGTGTAAATATAAGACAAACTCTCATTTATATCTCCCAGCTGCCTCCGTCTCCAATAATATCAGAGCTAAGGTCACCCCGAATCTCCCGGGCATAATCAAGGTTAAAAATACACCCGTCTCGAGTAGAGTTGAGAATTGAGGTTTGTGAAAAACTCCAATAGATCGAACTCTCGTCTAAATGACTGGTTTGGACAGACAGACAGACAGACTATATCAATCTGTCAACAGCTTCTGGATATTTTTAGATTTCATCATAGAGGACATTGTGAACGTTTGTGTGTATACAAGGGTTGTCAGTGCTATTTTGGACAGCGATTGAATGTCATAATAGAAGCATAGCTAATCAAAGTCAACATCAAAATGAAAACACTCCCATGGCCGCAACTGTGCAACACACTTCTGTTAATAACACAAATACTTTCTGCAACAATTCTTCTGCCGGGGTTTTTCCGTCTTTGGTTCCCGTCCTCTCTATATCTCTCTGTGTCTGTCTGTCTGTCTGTCTGTATCTCTGTCTGTCTGTCTGTCTGTCTCTCTGTCTGTCTGTCTCTGTCTGTCTTCTGTCTGTCTGTCTCTCTGTCTGTCTGTCTCTCTGTCTGTTCATTCTGTCTGTCTGTTCTGTCTGTCTGTTCGTCTGTCTGCTCTGCTGTCTGTCTGTCTGTCTCTCTGTCCCGTCTGTCTGTCTGTCTGTCTGTCTGTTCTGTCTGTCTCTCTGTCTCTCTGCTCTGTCTGTCCCGTCTGTCTGCCCGTCTGTCTGTCTGCTCTCTGTCTGTCTGTTCTGTCTGTCTGCCCTGTCTGCTCGTCTCTCTGTCTGTCTCTCTGTCTCTGTCGTCTCTGTCTCTCTGTCTGTCTGTCTGTCTGTCTGTCTGTCTCGTCTGTCTGTCTCTGTCTGCCCGTCTCTGTCTCTGTCTGTCTGTCTGCCCGTCTGTCTGCTCGCTGCCCGTCTGTCTCCGTCTTCGTCTCTCGTCTGTCTGTCTGCCCGTTCTGTCTGTCTGTCTGCCCGTCTGTCTGTCGTTCGTCTGTCTCTCTGTCTGTCTCTGTCTGTATGCGTCTCTCGTCTCTCTGTCTGTCTGTCTGTCTGTCTGTCTGTCGTCTGTTCGTCTGTCTGTCTGTCGTCTTCGTTCGTTTGTTCGTCTCTCTGTCTCTGTCTGTCTGTTCGTTCGTCTGTCGTTCGTTCTGTCTGTTCTGTCTGTCTGTCTGTCTCTGTTCTGTCTGTCTGCCCGTCTGTCTGTCTGCCTCTCTGTCTGTCTGTCTGTTACCTAGAGAAATGTGCGCTATTGAAGTGTTTGTGTGGAAGAAGCTGCTATGCGCAGGACAGGCTCGTGCGTTTACTTGTTTCTTAAAATCTCCGCTATTTTTGGTCATACAGATAAAGTAGCCTAATACATCTTTCGAATCTGTAAAGACTCTACGCTTATTTGTGTGCATTCAGAATAACAACGAAACGTTGCGCTTTTAAGCAAACAGGATGCGCTTTTAGGTCTCATGAACTTGAGCGAGAAACTCCGAGAAACTCGAATATATCTAAAATACAGTACATAGAAAATATATCTATAGAGAGTGAAATGTCAAAAATAAAAATAGAAGACGTGTGTGTTAGCATGGATGATTTACATGAAATTTAATCTGTGCAACACTGTGCATAATAAGATGGCTTTCAGTTCAATATAATAACAAAAACGACATTTGGGGGTTTTTATTCAACTAATAAGGTGAAGGGCACGCTGTGATCTGTACTATATTTTACTGTAATTGACAGTTATCGGCAAAACAAAAAAAACAACAACGTGGAGTGGGAGGGAATGGGAGTCATTCTTCCCGGAGTGGAACGGGATTTTCCTCCAGTTTTTCGTGGGATTGGGACGGAAGAGATTAAAGTTTGTGATGCATTTTGGAAACAGGAGATGAGCCCCTGGTCTAGTCACGCCACCTGGCTTGAGAAACCTGCTCAAAGACTTACTTTAGTCATTATTTGGGTAGCACACATATTCTGAATGCCTTCGCAGAATTCAAATGAGCCATTTTAATCTAGATTAAAAAATTAATCTATGCCCCACCTCTAATATATATATATATACATACATACTAAATGTTTATTTATAATATATAATATTATTTCACATTTATTATGTATAGCTGTTAACTGTATTAAATGAGAAATATGATGTTTATATGTTTAAATATAATATTTAACATTTAAATTGTATATCTTTTGACAGTATCAGATATCACACACAAAACTTGTTTATTATATAAATAGATACTATATTTATATATATATAATTAATATATAGTATTTATATACATATTTATGATTTTTTTAAATGATAGTCAGATAGATAGAAAATATCTAAAAACTATTATTTGTCTGTCTTTGTTTATAATACAGTATCTCACTTAGGGGTGTACTCACTTTTGTGGCCAGCGGTTTAGACATTAATGTCTGTGTGTTGAGTTATTTTGAGGGGACAACAAATCTACACTTATACAAGCTGTACACTCACTACTTTACATTGTACCAAAGTGTCATTTCTTCAGTGTCACATGAAAAGATATAATAAAACATTTACATAAATGTGAGGGGTGTACTGACGTCTGTGAGATACGGTATATAATAATAGTTAGAATGGCATGCACTCGAAAAGAGCTGCATGAATTACTAGTTTGAAAAAGCTTCATTCCGATTAGGCTAGTTCTCATACTGTTCCTCAAATGTGGGGCCTTTATGATCTAATTCAGCATAGTGAACTGAACATCTTGTTTTAATTATAAGTTTCATTAAGCGCTCTGATCTTCTGCAGTTTCATCCAGACTCAGTTCTGATGTGTGGGAGTGCAGCGGAGATCTCTCTGAGATACTCTGAAGGCAGTGCTGGATCAGGCCAGATAGGTTGGGTGAGATCATACGGGAGGCAGCGTGTACACACTTTATCAAAAATCCTGATGTCATCGTTGAGCTCAGCGCTCATTACATCCCTCTCTCTCTCTCTCTCTCTCTCTCTCTCTCTCTCTCTCTCTCTCTCTCTCTCTCTCTCTCTCTCTCTCTCTCTCTCTCTCTCTCTCTCTCTCTCTCTCTCACTCTCTCTCTCTCTCTCTCTCTCTCTCTCTCTCTCTCTCTCTCTCTCTCTCTCTCTCTCTCTCTCTCTCTCTGTCTCTCTCTCTCTCTTTCTCTCTCTCTCTCTCTCTCTCTCTCTCTCTCTGTCTGTCTACACACATTCTCTCTCCCCCCTCTCTCTCTGTCTCTCTCAGGAAATCCCCTCTTCATAGTTGGCTCAGAGCTTAAGACTGCAGACATTTGATATGAGAGTCTTTTGTAGAAAAGACTCGTAGGAAAGAGACTTCCTTTTAGTAGGAAAGCAAGTGGTTGCTTTTCACTTCACTTGTAACATACACTGTAAAGAAGGTTTTAAATTATAATAAAACCTGGCAATTGCATGATTTTTTGGGCATATACAATTGCAAGTACCCTGACCATGTAAGTAGGGGTGTAACCCCGGCATCCTGGCCCATGGGCCTCTGTCCATCATGGCCTCCTAATCATCCCATACACTGATTGGCTTCATCACTGTCTCCTCTCCACCAGTAAGCTGGTGTGTGGTGGGCTTTCTGGTGCACTATGGCTGCCGTCGCATCATCCAGGTGGATGCTGCACATTGGTGGTGGATGAGGAGTCTTCCCTTGTATGTAAAGCGCTTTGAGTACACAGAAAAGCGCTATATAAATGTAATAAATTATTATTATTATTATTAAGTCCCTTATATATATATTGTACAGTTGCAAATAACTGAAAAATCAGGTGCACAGCAAAAAATGATATTGTTCCTCAGCATAATTTGTTTTCCGTACAAAAATCTATACATGCATTATTAAATCAAGATACAGTTAAGTTAAGATACAAAATCTAAATTTGCTGAACATTTACTCATCCTCTGGCCGTTCAAAATGTAGATGAGTTTGTTTCTTCATGAGAACAGATTTTGAGTAATGTAGCATTACATCACTTGCTCACCAATGAATCCTCTGCAGTGAATGGGTGCCGTCAGAATGAGATTCCAAACAGCTGATGAAAACATTACATTACAGTCCATCAGTTAACATCTTGAGAAGACCAAATCTGTGTGTTTGAGAAGAAGAAACATATCCATAATTTCAAACCATTGATTACAGCTCAAATATATAGTCAATAATCCATAATACACTTCCTCCAGTGAACAAGTTGTCTTGTCTGATCAAGCAGATCAAGCACAGTTTATTGTGTGGGTGGATTTTGACGTTAAGAAACAATAGGAGATGGACTTTTCCTCTGGATTTTTGTATTATGGACTCGTATTTTGTCCAGAAGCAATGGTTTAAAGTTAAAATGTCTTAACGATGGATTTGTTTCTTACAAACACAGCTTTTTACTTCACAATACATTAACTGATGGACTGGAGAGGTGTGGATTACTTGTGGATTATTGTGATGTTTTTATCAGCTGTTTGGACGCTCATTCTGACGGCACCCATTCACTACAGAGCATCCATTTCTCGCTATGTTCTGATGAAGAAACAAACAGATCTATCTCTTGGATGTGCCAATTGGGGTCTTAAAAATCGAATTAATTAAAAAGGTAAACCTATTTTTCTTACCCAATTTGCAGAGTTATTTTAATTTAATTTAATTAATTTATTAATTAAATTAATTTATAGATTTTTCTCAAATAAATGCATCTTGTTTTAGGAATGTTTAGATATTTGTACAAGAAAATAAGACAAAATACAGAGGAAGAACACGTTTTGCAGTGTGCTAACAGCTACTAGATGTGTGATATTTTCAGGAGATTGTCTCTGGTGTATCTGTGGATGATGTTCATCTTTGTTTGCACCTGCAGGTGAAGATGAGGTCCAGGAGCAGCGATACGGAGGGGCCAGAGAACAGACCACTGAAGCCGCTCGCTAAAATCCACAGCACTGAGAAAGAGAGCAGCAAACAAGAGCTGACGAAGAAGAAAAGCAAAGCTCGGGAGGAAAGCGAGAGCAGTGAGGAGAAGGCTGTTTCTGGGACTTTGCAAACGCCTCCGAAGCCTCGTGAGATGCAGCAGAGGAGAGCCCAACTGATGGACCTCTCTAAAGAAGATCTCTTCCATCTGCTGGGAGTCATGGAGGGAGAAGTTCAGGTCAGGTTCCACTGCATGATGACAAGAACATGTTGATTCTTTAAAACTAGTTTCACAAATAATTACAAAGAAGTGGCAAGTAACACATTGAATTAAAGGTGAGATTTTGAAGTAGAATGAAATAGTATTTTCTTGTAAAACATACTCCAATAATCTTTGAAAAGCATCACTGTCATTCAAACAGATATTAAATAAGATGCCAGAAGGATTATGACTCTTTATGCACTATTCCATAATAATATATTATGATTTGACATAACAAACAGTGAGTCAATCGTAATGTTTTCAGTTATTGTATTGCATTGAGTGTCATGGTTTTATTAGGGCACTAGCATAAATACAGTATGATCTGATTAACTACTGGACATTTTGGTTATTGAACATTAGGTACTAGACATTTTGGCACAACCATTCATAAGTGGGTCATTTTAGATTTTTTTATGTAATTACATTCAGCAAGTATGCATTAGATTGTTAAAACATGACAGTTACGGCATAATGTTACAACGTTGTTCTTGTGAACTTTGTTCATCAAACATCTTAAAAGAAAAACTGTTAACACAAATATTTGAAGCAGCACAACTGTTTTCAACATTGATGATAATCAGAAATGTTTCTTGCATATTATTATGATTTCTGAAGATCATGTGACACTGAAGACTGGAGTAATGATGCTGAAAATACAGCTTCGATCACAGGAATAAATTACCTTTCGAAAATGTATTCAGATAGAAAAGAGTTCTTTTAAATTGTAATATTTTATTCAAGAATATTACGGTTTTACTTTATTTTTGATAAAAAATTGCAGCCTTGGGGAGCAGAAAATACCTTTTTAAGGAAATAATTTGACCAACCCTGCACTTTTGAACAGTCGTGTAGGTCATTTGAATATTCGGTGCACACAGACATGTGCATACTGCACACTTACATACGATATAGTGAGGAAGTAAAAGAAGCATGATGGTCTTCACACAGCCAATGTCACGCGGTTGTTAGTGTCCAGGTTTAAAGGAAGCATAGCTCCCCCTGCTGGTGCTCAATGAGGATGTAACCGTTTGCACCTATTTCCATTTTGATCATTTTTATTAAAACTAGTTCATTTTTAGCATGTTTTTAAACAGAATGACAATTGATTCAGCAAAGACAGATGCTTAGTTTTTAAAGGGTAGTTTACACTGTACATTTGTTTTAAGTTGTCAGTAAATGACAAAAAAAACAAAATAAAAACATCATTACTGATTGACAATTATTGGATAATTTTTTACAAGAAAATGTTTATTTATTTATTCAATGTGTTACAATTTTTTCGCAATTCTTTGTGAAATGTAACAGTTTCTAAGCAGTTCAATGAAAACTGGTGTAGAAAATAGTTTCAACATCACAATTTTTTCATTGTAGTGTGTATTCTTAAAACATAGGCGTACTATGGCAGACTCATGGAAATACTGTGGTGTTTGAATATGATACACATTCAGTAACATGGTATGCTGTATATCAAAGCACTATGGTACCACAGTAAACAGTGATCGTATCCTTTAGGCCCGTGAAGACATCATCCACATGCTGCAGTCTGAGAGAACACGACCTGAAGTTCTGGAGGCTCATTACGGCTCTGCGGTTCCTGTCAAACCTCTTCAAGCTCTGCAGAGAGACAGTCTGATGACCAGCGGAGACTTGATCAGAGACGACGTCTATGAGATCCCTATGATAGAGGTGAGGAACACTGCCTTATTCATCTCTAAACCTGAATTCACACACTGTTGTGCCAGTGCAAGCAGTTTATGATGCTGATCAATAATCGTGTCTGTCTCTAAAGCTGGACCGTTTGGAGGAGAAGCAGCGTGAGACGTACAGACGTATGTTAGAGCAGCTGCTCCTGGCTGAGAAATGCCACCGGCGCACCGTCACCGACCTGGACAACGAAAAGCGCAAACACGTCGGCTTCATGAACAAAAGTGATGATTTCACCAACCTGCTGGAGCAGGAGAGAGAGAGGTGAGGAGACAATAAATCAGACAGTTCAGTCCACACGGTGCATGGTTTCAGTCCAAAACACGAGGATCGCTTTCTTACAGGGATATAATGAAGCGTGACATTACTACGTTTATTTGATCTGAAACTGTGAAACTAATATCATTGAGATACTATTGTAGTTTCTATATTTAACATTGTTAGTAATTTTGCATAATTTTTGTTAGTTTTTTTAAAGGTCTATATTGTTTTTATTTCAGTTTAATCATTTTTCTGCAGAAAGGTTATTCTATATAAGTTAATGTTTATTTGATTTAAAGTAACAAGATCTATATATATTTTAATGGATTTAGTTTTAATAAAATATAATAATCCTTCCCTGAAATGATTAAATTACTTCGTAACAAGATTAAAAACTTGAATTGAGATTGTAATTTTTAATAACATCATGTTATTTAAACAAATTGACAATTGATTCAACAAATGATGTAAGGTGATTTTCTAAAGTTTATTGTGGTGTGTTTTTACAAGAAAATACCATTTCATATTTTCTACTTCAAAATGTCATGTTTATTCTGTGTGATACTTGCAGTCTCTTTGTAATTGTGAAATTTACAAGCAATTGCTAAGTGAAAATTGCTTTTAGGCCAATTTTATTTAGTGTAGTATATGTTCACAACTGTGCGTATAGCAAACACTTTCGTTTTAAAGTGACCACACTCACGTGGCGCTGTGAATCGCACGATTGAATCGGTGAACACAGGCTGTCCTAAATCACACAAAGGGGTTTATAGCGGCGACGGCATCCGAGAGGCCTGTTGTTAGCGTGGGGCTCTTCTGAGAATGTGAAACGGCAGATTGAGACCCTGTAGAGCTCCAGTCATTAGACCAGCATCATCTGAGCTATAAATGGACATGAATAGACTCAAATGAACATAAATGACAACATGGAGAGCTCTGGGGATAATAGCTTTTCTGGAAGCTCAGCGTGTCGTCATATTGAAGGGATCAGAGCAAATAAATACATGTGTATGAAGAAGTCTCTCATGCTCACCAAGGCAGCATTGTTTGATTTAAAAAATAAAACATAAAAGCTGTATTTTCAGCATCATTACTCCAGTCTTCAGGGTCACATGATCATTCAGAAATATTTCTAATATGCAGATTTGCTGCTCAAGATACATACTGATTATTATTCATGTTAATAACAGTTCTGCTGCTTCGCATATTTTAGAAATCTTAATAGAAATCTTTTGAAACATTATAATGTGATCAGTTTATGCAGTCTTGCTCAATAAAAGTATTTATTTAAAAAAATAAAAATCAATTGACAACAAGCTTTTGAATGGTAGTTATGAAAAGCTCTCATATGCTACTTTCAAATTATTTATTAAACAATATATTTATCTTTGTAATATCAGGTGACTCATATCTGCAAGATCCAAACAATTCCTGACAGAGACAATGAGATCATTCATCTTCTGATAAGACCCCTATAGTGGTCCAGCACAGCCACGGTCCCCTGACTTCCCCTTTACCACCCTCAACTTGACTTTTTAGCTCAACTTTGTTTTGAACTGAATTAACCTGAACGTTAACCTGAGAGTTGTCTACAAATGAAAATTAGTGATGGACAGTATGGTGCTCGACACATGCATTTTGAAAGACTGTAATTATAGTAGAAATATAGATTGAATCTTTTTTTTCTTGTACTGCATTTTTTAAATGGAGCTCATTTGTGTGATTCACCGTCAAAAAAAAAGTCATGGCAAATCTATAAAAACACTATTTGTTGTTTGTTGCAGTGGCACCGTTCAGTCGCACTCCTTCCTTCTACTTATCACGCTCATCTCCAGCCTGTGTGTGTTTGCACATTCCTCCATAATTCTCTCATTTCAGAGATTCATAGCAGGTGAGGTCACGCCAGCGCCGCGCCACCTGGGACCGAACACCGGGCGATGACGGGGAATCCCACCAGGAATATAAAACTGCATCCGCTATGCCATTCCTCCTCAAATTACCCCGCTCTCTTTCACATGACATTTACACTTGAAGTCCCAGATTCAAGAAAGACTGTAATCTGACGAGGACGACTAGTTTTGTTCTTTAATTGACTTATAGGTCAGTGATACTGATGATCTTACCATCAACAAGTGTGTTGTGTTTCATGAAGTCAACATGGAATCAAAATACATATACATATTCCTTTAGTGTAAATTGAATGAACCTTTTTGGAACCTGTGATATTTTATTCTTTGATGAATAAAAAGTTGAAAGAACTGCATTTATTCAAAATCATTTTTCTCCATATAAGTCTTTATATGATCACTTTTTATCAATTTAACACATCACTGATGAATAAAAGTATTAGTTTCTTTAAAAAAAAGAAGAAAAGAAAAGAAAAACGGTGTACTGAGCCCAAACTTTTGAATGGTAATGTATATTAATAGTGTATATAAATGCTATTCTTATTACTCAAAGAATCCTTAAACAAAGTATCACAGTTTCCAAAAAATATGAAGTATTTCTAACATTGATAATAAATCAGTATACTAGCATGATTTCTGAAGATCATGTGACACTGAAGACTGGAGTAATGATGCTGAACATCCAACTTTTCATCACAAAAATCAATTATATTTTAAAGTATATTAAAATAGAAAAACGTTATTTTAAATTGCAATAATATTTCACAATATTGCGTTTTTGATCAAATAAATGCAGCCTTGATGACCATTAGAGACTTCTTTCAGAAACATTACAAATCTTACGGATCCTAAACTTTTGAATGGCAGTGTCTATATATATATCTATATTTTTTATTTTTTTTTTTTGCTTTGTTAATATTTAGTTTAACTCGGACATGTCACATTATAGAAGTAAAATACATTGCAAATGTCACTTCAAGTTACTGCAATATAAAATCCAGCATTTTATATTAAGTAAATCTTTTACCAAAAAAAAGGCAGAGAAAATTGTGTTTTCTAGATTGTTGCTAGGTGGTTGCTAAGGTATTTTAAAAAGTTGGGATCTAATTGACACATTTAGGGGATTTTTCTCACCCGTTTCATCATCCTCCAGGAAAATGTAATGTCTGATTGCTCGAAGCAATAGCACATCATTTGTGTCTGGAGTTGCACATCAAAGATTCGTTCTCACTGTAGATATGTTAGCAACCATCACCAATTAAAACTACATCTGGAAGTTTCATGTGCTCTTGATATTCAGGCTGTAATTGAAATCACAAGCACATTTACTAGACACCGAAAGATGATGTCATTCTATCACCATTCGCATGATTTATGATTTATAAGTCTCTCGCTGCACATGTCACAGTGGGTCTGATGATTTCAGGAGATTTTCCCAGCTGTTGTCTTAAACCTTTGCCAGTATGAGCAAGTTATGGGCAACAATGAAATGATTATTATTTTCTGAGTAATAACCTTTTCATTTTTGCTTTTTATTAATTCATTTACTTACTGTCTCAGATTTGCATTCTTGTTGCATTTCGGAGTGACAGGGCTTCATCTGACCCAAAAGTGTGACATTGTTCTCTAACAAAACAAAACGTTTCCCTTGCATTGTTCCCATGGGAAGTTGGTTGCATGCGAGAAAGGAAGTAATTGGGTCATTTTATAGTTTATATGAGATGGAAAGGGAACCCTTGAAATGATACAGAGGGTTTAATGCATTGACCACGGCTCTAATTGACTAGTTCCCAAAACAATATCCTGACTTCAGTTTCGGGGAAGAGAATAAGAGAGGAAAGCTGAGAAAAGAGTGCATGAAAAGCTCTCTGATGGCTCCGCCTCTTCTGCCCAAACAAGGACAGAACACTTCTATGTTAGAGGGATGATATCACCAGCAAGTGGGGCAATGCCGTTTCACACAACATTCACCTTTCACTGCGCTCATGACATGGTTGGAATATAATGGCTAATGCAGGGAACCGTTCAATGATGCTTTGAGCAGAGTAACTTCAAAAACATGTTAGGCATGGACCTACCTGGACTCCTTCCCAGCTAGATGGTGAGTTTGAAAAGAGTTTGAAATGAATGCAAATAGGCTGACAGTATTCATTCATGGATCGGTTTGGATATGTTATAGTGTCTAACTGCTGTAAAAGTGCATAGTGAGGAAATTAGATCATGGAATAATGAAGGAAATATGCTGCAAGCTCAGTGCGGTGTCTGGCACTTATTTCGCAAAGGACACGGTCCTTTCGACAGAGAGACTCCCGCAGAGCTAGATGAGTGTAAACATTCACCAGCATCGTAGACTTTTCTTCAAGTGCCCTTGTTGGCACAGATTCGTCTGTTGTGATGTGCTTGTAGAATTTTTGCAAGGTGGGAACTTATTCCTGTTGACGTGCCAAGCTGCCCATGAGCTGTTTCAATTCTGTGATCATGCAAGCATGAAATGTTCAGTAACAACTGTCAGAGAAAATCACCAAAGCATTCAGACACTGTTCCTTTTCTCATAACGGTCATGCTTGCTCCTGTTCTCTTCACAATCGTACAGCTTTTTTTGCTGAGTTTTTCATTTACTTCCAAGAAGGCAATATGATGGGTGTGTGTGTATATATATATATATATATATATATATATATATATATTTATTGTAATATGTAATAATAATAATTATTTTATCATTTATTTTATTTTGCAATTACTTACAAACACACATACACACACACACACACACACACACATATATATATATAATATATATAATTTTTTATTCATGAATATCATGCATGTGACTAAACAACAAACCAAACTATTTTTTATATATATTATATAAATTATCCCCATGGTTGATTCTTTCTTTCCTCTTTCTTTGTTATTTCTAATAAACTTTAATGAAAGGGACTGTACAACTTGACCTTTATTTTGAATATGAATTAATCCATTTTAATCTCTTTCTCTTTGGTTTCACCAGACTCAAAAGACTGTTGGAGCAAGAGAAGGCATATCAGGCTCGCAAGGACAAGGATCACAGCAAACGTCTTGAGAAAGTTCGGGAGGAGCTGGTTAAGTTGAAATCATTTGCCCTTATGCTCGTGGATGAAAGGCAACTTCACATTGATCAGATTGACCAGGAAAGACAGAAGGTCCAGGATCTCAGCAAGAAGCTACACGAAAGAGAGCAGCAGTTGGAGCTCATCAAAAGCAAAGCAAAAGAAGACAGTCAGAGGATCCAAAGGCTGGAGCTCGACCTAGAACATAAGACCTCTAAATCTTCACATGAACATGAGGAGATGACTGCCAAGTTGGCCAAGCAGGAGTCTGAAAGTCGACAGCTGCGTCTGAAGCTGGCCAGCATGTCACGCAGAATTGAGGAGCTGGAGGACACCAATCGTATGCTGCAGAAGTCCGAGGAGGACCTTCAGGACCTGCGGGACAAAATAAGTAGAGGGGAGTGTGGGAACTCGAGCTTCATGGCTGAACTGGAGAACCTTCGGAAGAGAGTTCTGGAAATGGAGGGAAAGGATGAGGAGATCACGAAAACAGAAGCACAGTGCAAGGAGCTAAAGAGGAGGCTCCAAGATGAGGAGAATCACAGCCGTGAGCTGAAACTAGAGGTTGAAAAACTGCAAAAGAGGATGGTAGACCTTGAGAAACTGGAGGGAGCTTTCAATGTGAGCAAATCTGAATGTGCCCAGCTTCACAACAACCTGGAGAAAGAAAGAACCTTGACAAAGAGCTTAGCGTGTGAGCTGGAAACAGTTAAAAACCATATAAAAGAACTTGAGTGCTCAGAATCGAGACTGGAAATGGCTGAGATGGGTTTAAAGGATGACTTGACCAAACTAAAGTCATTCACAGGGATCCTAATGGACGAGAGGAAGAACATGGCAGAACGAATCAAACAGGAAGAGCAGAAAAGTGAGGAGATTAACAAACTGTTTAAAGCTGAGCAATGCAAAGTCATGGAGGTCACAGAAAAGCTGATTGAGGAAAGTAAGAAGCTTCTTAGACTGAAGTCTGAAATGGAAATGAAAGTGTCCGCTCATACCAAGGAGAAATTTGACCTGAAATCTAAACTTGCAAGTGAAGAAGAGAAACGAAAGGATCTAAGTATAAAGTTATGTCAGATGCAAACTAAAATGGACAAGCAAGAGGAAGCTGTGTGGGAATCGTCAAGAAACAGAGCTAATGTAGACAAAGTTGGGTATCCCGATGAGGACAACAAGGTTAAGGAGCTCACAATGGAGATTGAGAGACTCAGGAACCGACTTAAACAGCTTGAGGTTGTGGAGGGCGATTTGTTGAAGACAGAGGACGAGTACGACATGCTTGAGAAGAAGTTCAGAACTGAGCAAGACAAAGCCAACGCTCTTTCCCAGCTCCTGGAGGAAATGAAGATGCAGATCACCAAGAACAAGGCCATAGAAAAAGGAGAGTTGGTAAGCCAAGAAGCTGAGCTGAGACACCGTTGCAAGATGGAGGAGGCAAAAACGAGAGATCTTCAGGCCGATGTCCAAGCTTTAAAGGAGAAGATTCATGAGCTCATGAACAAGGAGGATCAACTATCTCAGCTTCAGGTGGACTACACGGTTCTCCAGCAGCGGTTCATCGAAGAGGAGGATAAAAAGAAAAACATGAGTCAAGAAGTTCTCAAACTAACCAAAGAGTTGGAAGCTACGAAGCGTTACAGCCGTGCCCTTAGACCCAGCATGAACGGAAGGAGGATTGTGGACGTTCCTCTCACTTCCACTGCAGTACAGACCGACGCAGACATGAACGAACACATCGAAGACGAGACTCCAGCTGTGTTCATCCAGAAGTCTGTTCTAGAGGAAAATCACATCATGAGTAATCTGAGGCAGAAGGGTCTCAAAAAACCGACCGTGTTGGACCGTTATCCACCGGCGGCTGCAGAGTTGGGGACGAGGACGTCTTGGAACCCTTGGATGAAGAAGAAAGAAGCGGTTACCATCACTCAGGGAGTTCCATCAACCCGGGAGCTCAATGGAACAACATTACGGTCATCACCAGAACTAACCATGTCTCAGAAACCCGGTCAGCCCCTTCATATTAAGGTGACTCCAGACCATCAGAGCAGCACTGCCACGGTGGAGATCACCAGTCCACGTGCTGAGGACTTCTTCTCAAGTACCACCATCATCCCAACTCTTGGGCTCCAGAAACCGCGCATAACAATTGTTCCAACTTCAATGCTGCAAAAGTCCAAAATTAACGAAGGGCTAGCTGAACGGACAAAATCACCAGTCACTATAATGGCCATCTCCAGAGCTAAATCTCCAGAGAAGGGTAAAGGCTCCTACTCGGACCATCCTGCTTCTCCTCTGTCCATCATAACCGTTAGCGCAACTCCAGTTTCCCAGACATCCATCTCCCCAGAGCCCCATGACATGACCATGGGCAGGGCCGTGTTCAAGTTGACCCCTGAAAAGCAGACGGTTCCAACGCCCATCCGGAAATACAACTCCAATATTATAACCACAGAGGACAACAAGATCCACATCCACCTGGGGTCACCAGGGTTCAAGAAACCTCAGGATGACAGAACCACAGTTACGGTTTGGCCTAATGGTATAAGTTCAGACAGCAGAGAGATGCCAACGGGGACAGTTCTCCGCTCTCCCAGACAGACGTCAGCTCATGTCGGGAACATGATCCTAGGCAAGATGACCAGCAGCATCACAATAACCCCCATCACTTCAGCCCCATCCAGGTCTACTCAATCCGTGGTGAGTACCAGAATCATTGCATTGTCCCTCTGTTTGGGTTTTAGAAGATGCAGAATGTTGTGATAGAAAAGTGAGTGTGCATATATGCCATCAAATGACAGCCAGACTGGTCATTTAACAATTAATACTTTGAGATTTTGAACCTAAAACAAAATGATCATATTCAATCTTTTATATTTCAGTTGCGTCTGAAATATTTAAAAATGATATCAGGGGGTGTCTGCTCCCTAGATAGCTCTCTTTCAAGGTATCGATCAAATCAAATTCGATCTCCCTATCCATTATTGCTAACTAACACTGGAATGTACTGATGTGCTTGTCACCAAGAAAGCTTGTCAAGCAAATCCTTTAAACAGTGGCACAAACTGACCTGTCCCTCACATTTAACCTGTTATAAAATCGAATAATGTGTGACCAGACCTAGCTATAACCTTCCTATCTTTGCCTACCTCTCTCTCTCTCTTTCTTCGGCTTGCTCCCTTTATCAGGGGTCGACACAGCGGAGTGATCCGCACAAACCGATTTGGCACGTTTTTATCCTTGCCTACCAAAACCTACTAAATCAAGCACCATTTGTAAGGAATAGTTGTAAGCATAATAAAATATTGCATTTTACATTTGCATATATTAAACAGTTTTTAATATTAGGTGAAAAAATTAATGAGTTAAATAAAATAATATAAATTAAAGTATTTTTATGTATGTATGTATATATATATATATATATATATATATATATATTATTAGTATAAAAATGAATAATGAATAATAAAAAAACTTTGTAAAGACTTAACATTTCAGGAACTATATATTTATTTTAATTTTATTATATTTAATTTTGCTTTTAGCTTTTTTTCATAAATAAATAAAATTTAACCCCTTTATAAAAAGGTTAAAACCTTTAATTTTCAGAAACAGAGTTAGTCTGCATAAATGCAAACACAAAATGCACTTACAATGACAAACACATGGTTCATAAAAATGTGATCTCAAGTTTCTCTTTGCCTTTTTTTCAGCACGGAACGGATGTGCAGTCATCTCGCTCCACGGCAACACGAATCCCCATGTCAAAAGGTATGAAAACAGGGAAAGCGGTCTTGTCCACGATGTCACGCTCTGAGAGCCAGTCAATGAAAATTGAACTGAGGAAATCTGCAGTTTGCAGCTCTGCAGCCGGATCCGGAGGAAAGAGCTGAGACTGGCTCATGTTAATGTGGCACTGGAGTTTAATCGAAGCACTACAGAACTTTGTTGCAATGTTAAACAAAGCAACCATTGGCACTGGGGCCTCCATTTCTAGATTGAGAAATATTAATGTAATATTGTAAATACTGAATGTCAAATCAGCCTTTATTGATTGTACAGACATTAATAATTGAATCTCAGACAGTTGGAATGTGTGCATGTGTGTTTTGTGCTAAAACATTTTAACTAACCCTTCACCATTAATTTGAGTATTTAAGGTTTTATTCTGTAAAACTGCTTGTGGAGGTTTCCAGGGGGATGGAAATGTATTGTATTAAATGTCACTGAATGAATTTTGTGATTCCACTAAATAAATATTTTTCTGACTTCAGAATACATAGAAACATTGTTTTTTTATTTTGGGTTTATTGATATTTGATAGGGAATGCTAGGAAGAAAATGGGGAATAGATATTATTTATTATTATGCATTATTATGTTCTGTCTCTATTTACTAAGGTCAGGAAACCTCCATAAATTGTGAATAACATTTTAAACTCTATTGACATTTGTTTTAAGCATGTTCAGTGGATAAACTGATATTCATGATTCACCCATTTTGAAGACTAAATTTGATATTCTTCCTAAAATTATTCCAATGCCTATTTGTTTCTTTGCAATTCAGTAACACATTCTGAATCAATTTTGATCAATGACACTTTTTGTTTTGTACGGAACAGTTTATATAAATATTTATAAATGCAAGCATCACATTTCTGCTTCTAAACTTTCCCAAATGTCTCGGCCATAGAAGTCCATTACTGTAAACATGGTTTTTACTTCTTTGGTTTTAATTGAGGGGAAGGGTGTAAATGATTTGTAAACAACATTATTTTTAACCTGTATTGAACCCAGAATATTTCTAGGTTTTGACACACATTTGTGACTTGTATTGCAAAGGAGAAAAAGCTACTAATTAAGTTTATTGCCCTTCACTTTTCTTAGAAAATGGTCAGTAATTTTGTTTGGCATCTTAAAGGAATTATTCACCCAAAAATGAAAGCTTGCTGAAAATCTACTCACCCTCAGGAGTTTGTTTCTTCATGGGAACAGATTTGGATAAATGTAGCATTACTGTACATCACTTGCTCACCAATGGATCCTCTGCAGTGAATGGGTGCCGTCAGAATGAGAGTCCAAACAGCTGATAAAAACATCTAAATAATACACAAGTAATCCACACCAGTCCAGTCCTTTAATTAATGTCTTGTGAAGCCAAAAGCTGTGCATTTGTAGGAAAAAAAAATACATTTATCATTTAAATGATTATCATTTATCATTCCATCATTTAGGCATTTTAAATTAAAACTGTTGCTTTATAATCCATGTTGCTTCCTTCAGTGAAAAGGCCATCCTCTGTTGTTTCTCCCATCAAAATCTACCCAGAAAATAATTTTGGACTGTTTTTGCTTGTAAACTGTGTTTGATCGTTGCATATTTCTCTCCTGATTCAGATTACTTTGCTAGAGAAACAATATTATGGATAGAGGACTCATATTTTAGTTGGAAGCAACAGTAAAGACAAAAACGCCTTAATGATGGATATTTTTATTTTACATATGCAGCTTTTCACTTCACAATATGTTAATTGATGGACTGGAGTGTTGTGGATTACTTGTGGATTATTGTGATGTTTTTATCAGCTGCTTGGACTCTCATTCTGACGGCACCCATTCACTGCAGAGCATCCATTGCTGAGCAAGTGATAAAATGCTACATTTCTCCAAATCTGTTCTGATGAAGAAACAAACTGATCTACATCTTGGATGACCTGAGGGGGAGTAGATTTTCAGCAAATTGAGATTTGTGAACTACTCCTTTAAGACATCTCTATGGCGTGTTCTTCTGGTGATATTTGCGATCAGAGTTTAGTGCTCTATCCAGGCCATCTGGGAGCCAGAGAACGCTGTTATGAGAAATAAGAAACAACAGCTGGAGATCTGGAGTCCCGTTTAACATCCTGATTGTGTCCTTCTGCCTGATACAAACTCGGCAATTACACAAATAAAGACAGGGCTTTTACTTGATCTGTTTAGCATTAAAGGAACAATTTGCCCAAAACGAAAATAATGTCATCATTTACTCACCCTCATGCCGTGTGGCCTTCTTTCCTCCGTGATGTTTTGCAGAAGGTCCAGAATGATCTTTTTCATCTAAAGCCTGGTGCTGTCGAGCTCCAGAAAAGCTCTCAAATCGCGTTCAAATCTGCTTTCAATTCATTTAAACGACATTAGCAACAGAAGAATGAAAGTCAAATGGGTTTGGAACGAGTAAACAATGACAACGTTTTTATTTATAGGTGAACTTTAAAGCTTTTGTATTTCTCGTGAGTTTTGTGTGTCACTATGAAGGGCTTTTTAAATCAATTAATTCTTTTTTCAAACCGACTGTTCATTTTCTAATCCATCCATGTGCAATAACAGGCTTTGGCAGCTCGCTGATTACATCAGTCGTGAGATAAAGCTCGCTGGATTCAACGGCGTGCTGCGATTCCCAGAAAACCATCGTAAAATTGCTCTGATATTTTCACCATCCATGAACTTGGCTGCTCAGAAGCGCTTAACATGAATGTAAAACTGATTCTTTCCATGCAGTAAACCGTGGGTTTCGGGTGATTGCAGTGTTTTCTCGGTAAGCTCACTTTCCCTGTTTTCATCCACAGAGAATGTTGTGCTCTTGAATCGAGAGCCGCGCTGAGGCCGTTTCAAATCCGGTCCATGATATGCCTGACTACACCCGCCCTGCATCCACATGCACCAATAGAACGAGGGCCGGTTCAAGCACAACGATCTGTAGAGATACCTGTGATTCAAGACCACAAGACAGTCAGACGGCAGATTGATGAACCCTGGATGCCAGACAATAAAGAAAGAGATGAAAAGTGTAGAACTTGAAAAGTTGCAGCATGTGAGAAGGAGAGAAACCGATATAGGATGTTTTTTACATATACTTTGAGAAATGGTTCAGTAAGACATGGAAAAGTCAAAAGGAAATCAAAATTGACCCCATTTGATTTCATGTTGTTTTTGGGGGATTTTGACCCAGAGAGGATTTTCTTTTTCCCTGAAATGCTATTAATTTTATCACATTTGACTAAAACTTTCTGACTTTGCTCACATAGGGCATAACAACTTCCCACATTTTTTACAATAATTTTCATACTTTCTTAGGATCCCCTAAAAAGGTTTTTAGGACCTTGTTATATATGTGCTTATAAATTTCTCGTTATGCTATATTATTACCAAATCTTTCTTGATTCAATCTTTAACTTGTTTTCTTTCAATTAGAACAGGTTTGTTATTTCCTTTTGGAACTGATTGATCATAGGCCGCATTGATCTGACCTCATGCACCTGAGTAAAGTGTTTGAGTAAACATTGCCAAAATTATCTACATATAGTTATTTTCTCCTTTAAAAATGAGCTCAAATCATTGAGGCCTTATAGGATCAATCAATCAGTTTCAAAAAGTTTAAATACCAAAAGAGAATATCTGACCAAAAGACTGAATCTGAGATATGGTGATAATATAACATAACAAGAGATTTACAAGCAATTTTAAAAGCCCTTTCATTTTTGACCAGGAACACCAAATTAGGGATGAAAGGGTTTTCAGCACAGCACAAGGGTTAATATGCTACACGTCCCGGGTCTTATTGCAAACGATTCATAAGTTTGTCATTTGTAAGTTTTTGCCTTGTTAAATATTATGTTTCACCTGGAAAATGTGTTGCATTATGCATAAATTGGGTTGTGTAAGCAAGTTCATGTTGACTTTAAGCACTGGTCTAATGGTATATTGTTTGCTTGGGAAAAGACTGGTTAAAGTGTCAAACCGCTCAGAGCGGTTTATCGATCATTTACCAGTCTCTAGTATTTAATGGTGGCATTGATGTGTTAAAAGAATGAGAGAGGGTCAGTTGGGGAAAAGGTGCATGATAGTGTATGTTTAGTTGAGAATAATTGTAATCCACAAAGTCCTTATAATCATCAACTCTTTTAATTTCATTTCATTTCTGACCTCTGTGAATGCAGTATGAGCTCATTGAACTGAAGTGCGTGTTTGTCCTGCATATAAAATGAGAAATTCACCCAATAAACACATTTATGAAGCTCATGACTTTCTGGTTCACTGGAAGTGTTATAATCAGCACCACACACAAATACACATTTGCATGGGCATGTAGTGCAACCGTGATATTCTATCTATCTATCTATCTATCTATCTATCTATCTATCTATCTATCTATCTATCTATCTATCTATCTATCTATCTATCTATCTATCTATCTATCTATCTATCTATCTATCTATCTATCTATCTGTCTATCTGTCTATCTGTCATCTGTCTGTCTGTCTGTCTGTCTATCTATCTGTCTGCTGTCTATCTATCTGTCTGTCTATCTATCTGTCTGTCTGTCTGTCTGTCTGTCTGTCTATCTATCTGTCTCTACCCGTCTGTCAATCTGTCTGTCTGTCTGTCCGTCCGTCTGTCTGTCTGTCTGTCTCTCTGTCAATCCAAGTCTGTCAATCTGTCTGTCTGTCTGTCTATCCGCTGTCATCTGTCTGTCTGTCTCTCTGTCAATCCTGTCTGTCTGTCTGTCTGTCTGTCTGTCAATCTGTCTGTCTGTCTGTCTGTCTATCTGTCTGTCAATCCGTCTGTCTGTCTGTCTGTCTGTCTGTCTGTCTCTCTGTCAATCTGTCTGTCTGTCTATCCTGTCTTTCTCTGTCTGTCCGTCCGTCTGTCTATCTGTCTGTTCTGTCTGTCTGTCTATCTGTCTGTCTGTCTGTCTGTCTGTCTGTCTTGTCTGTCTGTTTTCTCTATCTGTCTGTCTGTCTGTCTGTCTGTCTGTCTGTCTGTCAATCTGTCTGTCTGTCTGTCTATCCGTCTCTCTGTCCAATCCCTGTCTGTCCCTGTTTGTCTGTCCATCTGTCTCTGTCTGTCTGTCTGTCTGTCTGTTTGTCTGTCTGTTTCTCTATCTGTCTGTCTGTCTGTCTGTCTGTTTCTCTATCTGTCTGTCTGTCTGTCTGTCCGTCCGTCCGTCTCCGTCGTCTGTCAAATCCCGTCTGTCTCTCTGTTTGTCTGTCTGTCAATCTGTCTGTCTGTCTGTCTGTCTGTCTGTCTGTCTGTCCGTCCGTCTGTTTGTCCATCTGTTTGTTTATCTGTCTGTCTGTCTATCTGTCTTTCTGTCTATCTGTCTGTCTATCCGTCCGTCCGTCCGTCCGTCCGTCTGTCTGTCTATCTATCTGTCTATCCATGGTTAATAGTTAATTTGTGGTTACCATGAATTCAGTGGTGTAGTCTAGTTTTTTGTAGTGAGTATACTGTGATTTTTTTTTTCCTTCCCAGTCTCATACTCATCCGTACCAGAGCAGCCTCTCATAAGCACCACCACACTCACTAAACAGGGCTCTATGCTTGCTTTTATTTTTAGGAGCTCTTGTGCTGTTAGTTTAAAAAAAAAATCTAATAATTAACAGTTAAAAATCAGGAGAGTTTCTCCTCAATAACAAACATTTGCCTTCTTCCATTACGTCTGTGATATTAGACTCCTTAAAGTGATCTACAAGGGCATTTGTTTCTAACTTTATTCTAAGTGTTACCTTTCATGTCAAATTCAAAAGTGTATTTTTATGAGCTTTTTTTTTTTCAAAATGTATAATTAAAACAATGCAATAAGAAGGATAGGTTACCGATCAAATAAAACCATCTTTAACTAAATTAATTTGCACTACAGAAGAGGCACAGAAGATCTTCTGGGTCTGTGAGCATAACAGATGAAACATAATGTGTAAATAAAATGAGGTCTCAAACTGAAGAAGGGAGAAACAAGTGTATTATCTGTGATTCACGAATATTATATGGGCTTTTCTGTTTGATCATGTGATCATAATCGTGTTTGTTGTCATTGCCATGTCTGTGAACTGGCTATTGCCAATATTACTGTTGTTATATTATTTGGGAGATTACTGACAGCAAATCAGCATATTATAATGATTTCTGAAGGATCATGTGACACTGAAGACTGGAGTAATGATGCTGAAAATACAGCTGCGCATCACAGAAATTAATTACATTTTAAATTAAATTAAAACAGAAAAATATTGTTTTAAATTGTAATAATATTTCACAGTATTTCTGTTTATACCGTACTGCATTTTTTATCAATTAAATTCAGCCTTAAGAATAAATGACTTAAAAATAAAAAAAGAATAGAGACTTAAAAAAAAAAAATAACTGACCCCAAACATTTGAATAGTATAAAGTAATTACACCACCATTAAACTGCTGGAACAAACATTTTCTAAATACAAATGTAATGGTATATATCACTGTAAATCTGTATAATTTGAAAGTAATATTATTAAAGAATCATCAGGTAATTTAAGATTTCATCATATTTAGTTGTGCATGATTGTTCTGGTCTTTACAGTACTTTATATATTTTTAAACTGTTCTCCATGAGACTCTGCAGCAGGTTTCCAGACGGCAGATCTCCAGCACCGTCCGCAGGCAGCTGGTCAACACGGTGCCAGACAAACAGAAACTCTTTCAGGTAGGGATGTCACTTTTCTGTAATGTATTGTGTTTTCTATCATCTATCTAATGATAAACTAATGTTCTTGACCCCGGATATTTTACTAATCATCTGCATTCTCTCTAAAGGCATATATTGTGCTCAGTGTTACTGAGTTCACACGTTTGTGATTTGTAAAATGTTTATAGGTGCTTATCAAAATGTTGATTTATGTTTCATGTTTAGGAGGCTAATGGGATGCCAGTTCATCTGAAGGGAGGAGTCGGTGATGCTGTTCTTTACCGTGCAACTATGGGTCTCACGGTGCTAGGTGTGTTGCTGCGGGGTGTCGTGGGTCGTTACTGCAGTACATTAAGCAGCTTGTACAAAGAAGAATCATAACCTACCACGTCTATACAGGGCAGATTCTTCTTTATACAAGCTGCTTAATTTGACATGATGTTTAACATGTGCCTTAGCAAGCACAGACATTTAGTTGAGTTAATAATCATAGTAAGCTCTAATGGCTGATCATTCATGTGTCTCTTTTCAGGAACGGCATATGTCATATATGAACTAGTAAAGGCAGCTCTCCCTCAGAAGAAGGACTGATATCAGCTCCTGCCCTTCTTTCTGTTGGGAATGTGACGTTATGAGCGTTTCACACAGTATATTTATTTAATGTGCAAAGGTAAAAGGGACCAAAGTAATTTGAATTAAATAAACTGTGCCTATCATAAAAATACAGAAAATGATTGGTTTACTTTACTCAATGACAATGAAAAGGTTTTTACAAATTAAAAGTAAAAAAAAAAGTGCATAAAAAAATATTTTAGTACTCTTAAAATGTTTTTCTTGCTCATTAATTTTCTTCATGCAAAGTGTAATAAAAAAGATCCCCCAAATCAAAAGGAAAATAATCTATATTTTGCATAAAGAAAATGAATGCACAGTGCATCCTAAAGTAGCAGTTTTCTGTATGCAGATCATTTTTTTAATTACATTTCTAGTTATTAACTTGGTTTAGTTGTTAGTCTTCTGATTGTAGGCTCCTCCTGTGAAAAATATTTTAATTATGTGATAATATTCTTCTCATGAAGCATATGAAGACAACAAATAGCTAAACTATGTTTTTCCTTCTGAAAGTGACTACGTAATGTCTGAAGTTACTGTTAATTGATGAAGGGTGTTTGTGACTCACGACGCAGCATGTTTTTGATACTGTCTGTTTTTTGGATGTCTTCATCGGTTCCCAAGAAACAAACAGCAATGTGCACTTCCTTTTTGTACTTCAAAACAATATGTTTTCAAGGCATATGAAATGGTTTCCAAATGCGTGCGTATACATCAGAGAAATGTTTTCCCCGCTAGAGGTTTAAATTTACAGGAACGATTGATTATTTGAGCTCAGTACAGCCCGCCTCAGCATTGGTGGTCTATACAGTTGACTTCATATGGAAATGTATCCCATGCATTACGAACAATATGTTCTTTGTGTCCCGATAAAAAATGAAGTTGGAACAGGCATGCAAATAAATGCATGCTAATTATAAAACTATAAAGCACAGATCATTAATTCTGCAAGCAATCTATAAGGAGCATTAGAAGTTCAAGCTTTCCGTTGATGAATAGGTCTGCTAGATGTTTCTCTCTAACAATGGGAATTATGAGATAATGATCGAATTAAAAGCTGAAAAACCCAATAAACTTTATGATAAAAAATCAAACTGACTCCCAGTTGGCACCCATGTGTTTCTAAATGGCTAAATATGTATTCATCAGATGGGTAATAGAAAACTCTTCTTTTATGACTTAATAATGAGATCAAATGTCGTTTTGATGAATATGTTGTGTTGAACATCTCTATTCGCTTTGTGTTACCCGACTCGACCACTAGAGGGCTGCATATTCAAATAAATGGAAATACCTCGTTGAAAAACTGATCTGCGATGGTACTTTTCCAAATAATAATAATACAAATAATGGTAAAAAAACCCAAAAACGTTTTTGGTCCAAAGGGAAAAGCAGTAACTGTTAATCTTGGCGTGAGGGTTTTACCATAGCAACTGATCGAGCGCTTTCCGTTAGGACCGTTGGACGATACTTCGTAAACAAGTGTAATTACTTATGAAGACATGTATTTACATGTCGAAATTGTACAAAAAATATTAGTGACTTTTTTTTTGTTTTGCTGAAGTTGTCGGTTGGGTTAACTAGTTTATGCTGCGCGAGACGAATCGCCTCAGATTGCGCTCCCAAAATGACCGACAGGTATTCATTTGAAAAGTTTCGCCCACCTGGAAAATCATCGTTTAATTACTTTGAATAGTTATTTACAACACCCTAACATTGTAATCGAGCTGTTTCATCGTCTGTGTCCGAAAGCTATATAAATAGTCCCGAACCAGCGATTCCTTTTGAATGTCGTCAGGGGAATGTATTCCATAGTGATCACCGCTGAAACCCCAAACATCGATGAGTGACATGCAGCAGGAATGCCGAAAATATGCGCGACTTTCCAAAAGCGCATCCCAACACAGGCGCGTGACGTCAGAGCCCCAGGTCCGGGATCAGCCCCCTGTTAAGAAGCACTCTCTAGTCTGAGATTCCGTGCATTTGGAAACAGCCTTTCTTCCCGAGCTGTGGGGTGGTCAGACCCTCCTCTTCATTTCCATCTCCATCACTACAGCGTCACGGAGAACCTCTGCTTTCTGAACAGCTTTAAAACCCCTTTGCGTTTGGGAAATTCCAACCTTCATTCACCAGTTTTGTGATGTATTGAGCGTTTTTGGAAACTTTGGGGAGTTTGGTAAGTCTTACTGTGGAGTTGTTGTAGTTGTTTTTTTTTCGTTTATTGATAAGCCTTTTTATTTTTTTTTAACATATTTATGAATGAAGATTTAATTGCTCTTAAATATGAGACGTAGTAGATAAATATGATGTGAAGTGATGAATGTGAGCGCACTGATCCATTTTCAGCAGCTCTGATCACTTTTTTCCATAAACGTTTGTATGGTGATTTCATTTTTTCCACCACTCTGTCATTGTGCTCTTTTAAATTAGTTTGGGATGATACAGATTTATTTTGTTTTGTTGGGCCAACTAGACCACTTGTAAGATTCATAAAACCTCTAGGACTTTCTTTGCTGAGCATTTTTACATGTATTTACCTAATTCACATGCTTAATACAGGTAAAGTGGGACTACTGGTATTTTATCTGTTCAGTGTGGTGGACATCTTATATAAACATGATTAAGGGTTTGTGATGTGCTAAGTCTGTCTGGCATATTTTAAAAGTTTTAATATTTAAAAAAATAACCGTAATAACAAATGATCAAAAAGTGTCCCACTTGACCTGTTTTCACCATATGAAGAGGTTTTTGAGACTTCTGTTTGAGTTTTCATTCAACTTTACTTGATTGGTTCACTCACACGTTGCATGTCCTTTCACCTATTTTATTTTATTTGTTTTGTTTTTAATCGTTGAACTACTCTTTTGCCCTAGTTGGTCCAAAATGGTTCTACAGTGTGACAAATGCCTTTTTAAAAGTGCAGATGTAGTCTGTCGGTTAATATGGGGTCATGTATAATGACTGGAAAAATGTTGGGTAAAGTAGTTTTATATTAAGTACATCTCATCACACTGCTTGAAATTAGTTTTGCAGAGTGAAAACTAATTATTGAGTAATAATAATGAACAACATGTACCTATTGTGCACATATTTTGTGAGCTGCTTGTTCTTACATTGGTAATTATGTAAAGTAACATGCAATATATATAGCACAGAGACCAAGCACTTTGCCAGAGTTTAGAGGCAGACTGGTGAGTTGCTCTCAGCACGGATATCAGGAAGGAAAGTCTGGATTTTTCCAGGCACAACAGGGGGCGCAGGAACCCTGCAGAAAAGCTTTTCCACCCCTGATGTGTAGGATCCTAAATCAGGCACATTTCCAGACAATTGCATACAGTCTATGAACTCACAGTTTCCGACGTTAAACAGATGTATCAGCAGATTACATACAGCATGTGCAGTTTATAATAGTTTTTCTGTAGGGAGTGTTTTTCTAAGACCCACAGTGAGTTATTTTACTTAGTGTCCTTGTTTTATGAATATTTTCCAAAATATTTGGACCATGGAAAACCAATTTTTTTGACCAGAGAAACAGCTGGAATTTTGAATAATAAAGAAAATATAATTAAAATCAGATTTGAATGAGATCTCTTGCAGTGAACTGTGCTGGAGTGGAGTGGATAGTAGTATTATTTGTTGATTGATTTATGAGTAAAGTATGTGTGTAATTTGGTTGATTTTTCAGATTGATTGATGTTCTGCTGATACTGGGGTGAAGATGTCGGTCACACGTTTGGCAGCGGTCGCTCTCCTAACACTCTCAGTACTGACATCAGTGAGAGCTCAAGGTAAAAAAAGCCTTCAAATCTCTCCCTATTCACCCTGGTAAATAAAAAATAAAAGTTTAGTTTATAGTATATTATTAGGGTTTAAATATATTAACTGTACAATAACAATTGTCTGTTTTGATGTTCATTATTTAAAATTTTCATTTCATTCATATGTCCAACAAAATGATAGGAGCTTCTATTCACAATAATGTGAATAATAATGTTGTATTTCGATGTGTTTAGACATTAGGGCGGAGCTGATCGAGGACTTTTACTGTCCTAAAAGATTGTTTTTGATCATTTGGTTTATGCTAGTGGAAATGGAAATGCATAACAGCATAGGATATTTAATTACACTAACTGTGTTTCTCAGCAACTAATTCTTCAGAAATATCCACTGTAATGTTTTTTTTTTAATTAGAGGGTAGAACATACTGTTTAAGGCCAAATCCAGCAAAGGACTTGGTTTTAAATATTTTCAGTGTGCAACTTAGGACCCATGATCAGCTGCAGGATACCAGGCATCTCAGCCAGACAGACTCACATTCAACTTTTTCCACTTTTTCATGTATTTTAGTATTTATGTGTTTCAGTTACTGAGCTTTTGGTAGGTTTGAACAGCCTTGAAGGCAGTAAAACCGTGATTTAACCATTTCAAATCACTGAATAAATGGCAGGGCGTTAAATCGCACATCGCCAGTGTTCAGTGGAAAGTATAGTGGAATATTTTACAGCTTTTATTAAAAAAAATAAAACATCTTAACGTTGAGGCCAAGTTTCCCTTCTCCGCTTTCTGTACTCTCAGGGAACAAAAAGACAAAATATGAGTGCTTTTTCTCTCTCTCGTGTTACTTATTAATACTGCATTATGGAAAAATAAGAAAAGTCTTTGTTTAAATATGTTCCACTAATATAAAATATGACAGCCAGACAAATAGGCCTACCCCCAACACTATCACTTTCTTATTTGACATGGTTATTATTAGATGCTTAGCACAGTGAACTAAATGTTGTTAATTGATGCTCCAAAGAGCTTGAATTGTTCAAAAGCAGAGGAATTTTGGTTGCCCCAAATCTGGTTTGTGTCGGATGGACCCAAAAGAAAAAAAAACAAGAATTGTGTGCGTCTGATTGTGGAAGTTTGCGATAGCGGTTGTGTTGGACCTATTTGGAGTCAGAAATGGAACCGATTGTGACATCTGGTCAGCCAGGTTGGTAAATCTTGATTTTGGTGAACCTGTTCCCAGTCAAGCTTAAGTCCTGGTCAAAATTTGACCAGAGCTGCGGCTTCACAAAATATTTTATTGTGATATTCCAACATGCACACGACCTATATGCTCCACAAAGATGCTGACCTTCCAAACCCCATGCAACACAAAATACCACAAGAATATCACTTTAAAATATTTCAAAGTCCTCTATATGTGCGTCTTGTACATGAAGTCCTTTAAGTCCCTCAAGTTGTTGCAGACAACTTTTCATGTACAAGTGCATGAGCCCTCTAGTTCATCTAGACTGGTGCGTCCCGTGTTCTATAACCTCTTTTTGTTTATATATTCACTTGTTTGTCACTATCCTTTATCTTTATATTTCATTAAAGGTTTTCGTCGTGCACCCTTTTAAGTGTTTTTGCAATGGAAAGTGACTAAATTAATGCAACTGCACACAAAATGTCCATTCAAGTCCATTGTACAATCAACACTTCTTGACTATTCGGACAGTTCAACACAGTGTATCTGGCTGCGTTGGGCTGACTGCAACGAATGCATGCACATCACAAGTTATAGCCCCTGTGTAATGTTTTGTCGAGGTCTTTGTGGAACGCACTTTACGTGTCTATGCTTGAGTAGTCAATGGCCCTTCGGTCAGACAGCTCAAACAGATGTCATTTTGACCCAAAATGGCCGCCGTCCACTTTGTTCCATGTTGCCTTGAGTCCTTCTCCAACAGTGAACTTCACTGTTGGGACTTCGTCCATAAACCTGTGTGCTCTTCTCATAAATACAGCTTTTGGAATGGTTTCTTAAAAATGACTTGATTCACCTCCTCTTTCCACAGTAACACCTCCGTCAGACCTGAGGTTCAAGATTTTAAATGAAAACACAGTGCAAATGTTATGGAAGCAACCACTGTCAAGGATTGAGGGCTTAAGAGTCATAGTGACATCGGATACAGGTGGGTGAAAACGTGAAAGCACCGCACATGTTGAAATTCTAACACCAGCATGAAACATTTGCAATCGATTTTACTTCTGTAACGTGTTTCAAAATGAAACATGATTGGCGATGGATTGGATTCTGAAAAAGTTGGCAGTCCATACCAAACAAAGTGTAGTATGAAAGTAGCTTTTGACTTCATGTTGATAGTCAAAGATAGTGATAGGGATTGTTCAGACCTGCAATGGTCGTCTCATGAACTTCTACCATTGCACCCTTGAGCAAACACTTAACCTTAGGTTGCTCGAGGGGAACTGTCCCTGTAGTAAGTGCACTGCATGTTGATTAAGATAAGAAAGCATCTGGTAAATGACAAGTTAGCTTTAAACTCACTGCCACAGGCAACTCTTGGGAAATGTGTTCTGGCGTGCCCTTCAAAAATTATTTAACATGGACTGTTATTCATCACTTGCCTTGGGAAGTCATTAATGTTTCTCTAATCCAGCTCTTGTGTGTCTAGACTAGATTTATCTACTTAGAAATTAAGGTTGGCTAGATGTAATCTTCATGTAGATATCATATTGTATATCATGATATAACACTTAAACATTGTGAATGTTCTCTTCTCTCTATAGAAGAGCCTGTTAAGGAATTCACACTTCCTCCATCCGCAACCAAAACCTCCATCAAGGATTTGAACCCCGATGTGGATTATGTTGTTACGATAATTTCATATTCTGGATCGGACGAGAGTATACCAATCTCTGGTCAAATTACAAGTAAGTGGCAAGCCATTGTTTTTTCTTGAGTGTGTCATGTTGATGGTTCACACTGAAAGTGAATTTATGTTTGTTCTTGGTTTATTTGGAAAAATATACTGTACAGTGTACACTTTTATATATATATATATCTTTTTAGTTGATTAGAAATCGTTTTCTTGGGATTGAAATCTCTATAATATAGTAGAAAATCCTTACAGTATACAGTCATTTGAAATGACTGGAGAAGGCATGGAAATTCATTGGCCAAAAGGAACACTTTTAATGGAAGGAATTCATTTTCTTCAATATTTATTGAATTGTTTGTTTCTGTTTTAGTCCAATCGAGTGGTTTTGAAGGAGGTACCAGGAAACCTCAGGTCTCTGATGCAGTCAGTAAGTACACACCTCCAGGCTCTTTCCATTGCTATGCGATCGTTGCATTGTTTTGGGAGTTTCCATTTTAGTCATTACGCAAATGTGTATATGTCTTTGTTTCTTTCCAAATTTATGACTCCTGATAACGATTTAGCTTGTCGGTCAGCATTAACTTTTCCAGACATGATAAACTGAGCCAGTATTTCCAGCATGGCTTTTTGGTGAGAGTTCATATGTGGCCCCTTTGTGCCTGATTTGAAATAAAAACCTCTCGCAATGCAGAAAGTGGAAAGCATTACAGCTCTGCTTTTTACAAGAGTGCTGCGACCTAGTCCTCCAGATGAAGGTGAACAGCTTTACTTTTCCTTTCCTACATTGAGCAGAAGTGGAAAATCCCCCGCCCGAATACATAATAGTTAGTTAGCATGCCTTCTGCAGATGACTCTCTAACAAAACCCAGTCTCAACGCTCCAGTGCTTCCCTTCTGCTGGCGCAAGTGGAAAATCAGTGAATCTAATTACTGTAATAAAGGAAGGCAAGATACAATGTCAACAACTTACTGTCCTGTCTGCCATAGAGGCATTGCAACATCTTACCAAAGATGTAGCCGACACAGTCCGTTCAAGGGCAGCAAATTCCACAAATTGTGTTTGAGGGCAAGTGTGATTAAATTCATTTCGTTCGTTTATGGAGTTCAAGAGAGAGGGAAGGACAAGTAATGACTCGCCTAATGACATAACGAATAGAGACACACTCAACCCATATGTCAATGAAGGAATGAGTTGTAACGAGTGTATATTGCATAATAGATAAATGTGGTGCTGATATGCAGGATGTTCCCCCTCTTATTTGTACATGTAAATGTTGTATGTTTTGATTGACACTCAAGCATAACTTGTATCAATGAGCACATACAGTTTTATAACATACAAATCCATTGCATCCGCATGGTGTTATGATAGCTAAGAGATTTGGTCTTACTCTGATATAGAAAAAGAGGTTGTTATTTAGAGTTATATGCCAAATAAGTCTGGCAAATCTATTAAATGGTTTATATTTTAAAAGCTTTGCATCCTTTTCAAAAGTTCATCTCCTTTTCCAAAGTCAGATCTGTTTAGAGTTTCTTATCTTCTGACTCTCCAAATCTTTTTCCCAGAATGCTCACCAAGTGCCATTGCTGACCTTGTCTTCCTGGTGGACGGCTCTTGGAGTGTCGGGCGGGAAAATTTTAAATTCATCCGCAGCTTCATAGCAGCCATGGCAAGCGCGTTTGATCTCGGAGAGGACAAGACTAGAGTGGGTGTGGTTCAGTACAGCACGGACACCAGAACTGAGTTTAACCTCAAACAGTATTTGAAAAAGGCTGAGCTGCTGAGAGCCATTAACAGTTTGCCATACAAGGGCGGCAACACCATGACAGGTACCGAATTCACTCTGTATTGTGTTCATACGGAAAACTGCAAATAATATTACTGGTGAACAACAAAGTTACGATGCGAGTTTCAAGTCTCAGTGATTCTTTTGTGATTTTTGTGCAGGCGAAGCCCTGGACCATCTTCTGAAAAACATGTTCACGGAGGCCGCCGGTGCTCGTAAGGGATTCCCCAGAGTTGCTGTAGTTATCACAGATGGGAAATCTCAAGACCCAGTGGAGGGTTACGCCAAGAGGTTGAAGAACGCTGGAGTTGAAATCTTCACTTTGGGTATGTGGTCATTCAACACTGCAGTTTTTCATGGTCTGGATTTCTTCTGCATTCTCACAGGACTGGGTAGCTTTCAATAAATCCGTCCGCAAAGAAGAAATCCTTGAAAGGAATTCTGCGAAATAATGCATTATTTATTATTTTTATTCAGGGATCAAAGAAGCAGACGAGGAAGAGCTGAAACAAATGTCTTCAACACCCTACAGAACGCACGTGTACATGGTGCCAAACTTCGACATGATCAAAGCTGTGGAGAAATCGCTCATCATGCAGGTGTGCACCAGTGTGGATGACCAGCTCAACTCGCTGGCTAGCGGCGAGGAAGGTAAACAAACAATAACAATTGTAAATCTGCTTTAGCAGGTTTATTAAACACAACCCCGAGCATTAAACATGACCCCATTTTTCCTCTTTCTGTTTATTTGCAGTCATTGAGCCAGCGTCAAACTTGCAAGTCACAGAGGTTGCGTCCAAGTCAATGCGGGTGACGTGGGATGCATCTATAGGGGAGGTGACTGGATACAAGGTGCAGATGGTTCCCATGTTGGCTGGCAGCAAACGCCAGGAGCTGTATGTTGGGCCGACTCAGACCTCTGTGAATGTGAGAGATTTGTCCCCTGATACAGAATATGAGATCAGCCTGTTTGCACTCAAAGTTCTGACACCCAGTGAGCCGGTTATGGCGATGGAGAAAACCCAGCCCTTAAAAGTATCGCTAGGTGAGGAAAAGTCAGCACTGTTTAACTTTCCACTGTATTCCATTGATTAAATAGCTGTTTGACCCAAAACCTTCTTTTATTTTTTAGAATGTTCTCTCGGTGTGGATGTACAAGCTGACGTCGTTCTCCTGGTTGATGGTTCTTACAGTATCGGACTGGCAAACTTTGCTAAAGTTCGAGCTTTCTTGGAAGTCCTGGTCAACACCTTTGACATTGGGGCGGACAAGGTTCAAATCAGCTTGGTCCAGTACAGCAGAGACCCACACACTGAGTTCTACCTGAACACCCATCATGATCTGAGCGCTATGGTCAAAGCCGTGAGAATGTTCCCTTACCGCGGAGGCTCCACGAACACCGGCAAAGCTATGACGTACGTGAGAGATAGGATTTTTATTTCAACCAGAGGCTCTCGTGCGAACGTACCTCGTGTTATGATTCTGATCACTGATGGGAAGTCATCAGATGCTTTCAAAGACTCAGCGGCTAAGCTTAGGAACACGGATGTAGAGATTTTCGCAGTGGGCGTCAAAGACGCTGTCCGCTCGGAGCTGGAGGCGATTGCTAATCCTCCAGTGGAGACCCACGTGTACACCGTAGAGGACTTTGATGCTTTCCAGAGGATTTCCAATGAGCTAACCCAGTCCATCTGTCTGAGAATTGAGCAAGAGCTTCTGAACATCAAGAGAAGAAGTGAGTAGTGTCTGATTTTACCACTAACTGCTGTTAAATTTGTTGGACTCTGGGTCTGGATGTGCATAGAACCATATGTTTGGAATTCTGGTTTTGCACCAGTTTGTGCTAAAGTTTAAAAGGTTAGTTGACCCAAAAATGAAAATTTGATCATCATTTACTCACCCTCATGATGTTGTCAAACTCATGACTTACTTTCTTTCTTTTGTGGAACTTATTTAACAGAATGTCCAAGCTACTCAATTCTAAACAATGAAAATAGTAAGCAGAAGACGTGAAGTTCCAAAACTAACAAAAAACTATAAGTTCTAGTAGTGAGCTGGATTTTGAATTTTATAAAATTATACCATAGCTTGGCGTTGGAAACAGGCCAACTTAAAAGCTATTAGATAACACATACTGCCAGAGTCTGTAACTTTACAGTAACTTTTTTTTGTCAATAAGCTGGGATGTAAAGATAGTTATCTTAGTTAATCGAAGAGAGGAGCCTAATATCATTTGGTTGTCCTTTCTCTTCTAGGTCTGCTTGCACCCAGGTCTCTGACCTTCTCAGAGGTGACCTCCAGGAGTTTCCGAGCTTCTTGGGTAACAGATGCTGTAGATGTGCAGTCCTATCTGGTGCAATACAGGCCTGATGCCGATATAGAAGCAGGCTACATCTCTGTTTCTGTGCCGGGAGACACCACTACGGCTGTCTTACATCACCTTACTCCAGTCACAAAGTACGAGGTCAGGGTCTATGCCCAATATCAGAAGGGAGAAAGCTTTCCTATATCGGATTTTGAGACCACACTAGAAGGTGATTGTTCGTTTTCTATAAAAGTAAGCTAAGCTTATTAATATGTTCTTTTTGAGACTTTTAAAGGAATAGTTTATCCAAATGTTGTTCTTGATGGCTTTCTTTCCTCCGTACAACACAACGTTGAGTTTTTTTAAAGAATATCCTGGCAAATTTGAGGAAAATGTTCCTTTAAAAGTCGCAACAGTAACATTTTTGTGATCCTTACATTCCAATTTTTGCAGAACAAGGATCCGTGAACAACCTGAGAGTTTCCGAGGAGATGACCAGCAGTTTCCGTGTCTTATGGGGGGCTGCTCCTGGTCCAGTGGTGCGGTACAGACTCACATATGTCCCGGCCCAAGGAGATAGCGGGTTGCTAGAAACCGCTACAGATGGCCCTGAGACTACCATTGTCCTGCAGCAACTTTACCCAGTTACTACCTACCGTGTCTCTGTGGCTGCTGAATACCCATCAGGCGTTGGGCCTCAGATGCAGATTGATGGAACGACCAAAGAAGGTAATTGGAACAACTTACAGACTTCCCCTCCAAAATATGATGTCAGTTTGAATGCAGGAGATTATGAGTTTGAATTCCTTTTACTGGAATTGTAAGTGAGAAAGTGCAATTTTTTGTTTACATTCTTCAGGTCATTGTAAAATATTCTTGAATCGTTAGACTATTAGTCTTAGTCAGCTGGATTTGCATTTGTTTAAGAGGGATGCCCACTTATTCTTGCATTTTCATTGGTTGTTTCCCAGGCTTTATTATGTCAGACAACTGGTGTAAAATTGTATTAAATGTACAGTGATTGGTTGAGCAGCCTTAAGTGAATGGAAAATTTGATTTTGACAAAAACTCAAAAAATGAGATGTTTCCCAGAATTTATTTCGTAGAGTTGGCGAAAAATATCTGTTTGGCTAGGCAAAACCTCTGGGTTCTTTATCAAGTCTGAGAGTAGTTAGTGTCCAAGCATGAGCCAGCTGCGTCTTAATAGCTGCCTACAGCGATGCAGCTGCAGTCTGTCCACAGTTATAATCTGCAAAGGACAAATCCCAGGTCATGACTTTCAACGCCTGTGTTAAACTGCAGTTTTATCTCTGCATTGTCTCTGTTCCAGTCAACAAATTAGTTTTCTAACTCCTACTTAATCAGTTTCTTAGTTGTGCTGCTTTCTAAGGACACAATTCTTCGAAATTTGTTTGCATTTTCCACCTGGTGAATGATAAAACCACTTAAAAGCAACGGGACATGACGTTTCTCTGAGAAAAACACACTATGCGCAATGTTATCTTGAGGACACAACCCATTTTGGGGGTGGTGTGATGCAATGGTGAAAGCTTAGGCTTGTAACTAGAAGTTTGCTGGTTTAATCTCAACAAATGCAGAGAGCCGTAAAACAGGATTTAATCAAGTTTAACCAAGTCTTTTGAAACCATAGCTAAGAATACAGCAAGAAAAGTAATGTGGACTGCTTTTCTTTTTGCCAGTGTCCATTTATTTTCATTGTTGATCATTAAATGATAACATATGGTAGGATAAAACCAGCAACTTTCCAGTTACTATTCCTTTAACCCCAGTCTCCTGTATGCTATTTTGGATAAATGCATGTGCAAAATGACATTAGCACTAAGGCTTCTGAGTACCAGAGGATATATCTCAGACATAGCCCATTTCTCCCCAAGAAACATGCTTGAATGTGAAATTGTTGTAATTTTTGTGTAAATGCAAAAGGCACTCATCGAACTCCCTGTGAGTGCACGATTTGAGTACATGTTTTTGGATCAGTTGAGAAAGTGTAGCCTTGGATAGACTAGGGGCATTTTTAACATCCTCAGCCCCTGTCAGAAAGCATAAACAAATAGGTTGAATAGAGCCGAGGGATTATACTGCTCCTTCTTTCATTCAGCCCAGATAAACAGCTCACAGGTCTTTTGGGGTTTCAGAGGACCAAATCTTCAGCTACAGCAAGATGGCTACAGTATCTGCAAATGAAATTACCGAGACAAAAGCTTGCCCAGGTTCTTAAATCACTGAATTCCGGTTATCTTATGTCACTGAACCTTCAGTGTCAGATTTGAGGTCCAAAGATCACAGTCCAGTAGGAGATAAGTGATGGAAAACCTAAATTTCGACTAAAAATCTAAATTCTGTCATCGTTGAGCTTAAAGGTACTCTTGGCTGTCAAGAGTACTTTTTAATGAAAACATACAGTGACCAAAAATGTGTTCTGAAGCTATAACTCAGTCTTGTGGACATTTGTGGCTCAAATGAAATGATTAACACCTTTTCTTGGTATCGTTACTCATATGTTTTTGTATTCATTGAATCACTGCCATTACTTTACCCAGCTGAGGGTCATAAATATGGCAGATGAGCAGAAAATCCATGTGACTGATACAGATCAGCTTCTGAAGACTTGAGATGTTTTGCCTAAGTGGTGCTTTTTGTCTTTTGTGGCAAGATATATTAGTTTGGAAGAACACGAGGGTGAGTAAATGATGTCAGAACCGTTGGGCGAATGATTCTGAGAATAGCGGAGTTAGTAGGCTAGAGATTTGGCCTGGTTTGTTCTCCTCTGTGGACCATGTAGTGGTTTTGCATGCAAGAGTCCTGTTCTCGAAATCTGATCTGTGAGAAGCATAGCATTATGGCTTGATTATGGACGGACATAGAAGATTATGAGATGGTGATTTCAGCTCCTCCATCCATCCATTGGGACTCGGTCAGTGGGAACTGGACTAAATTAAGCTCTTTAATGCAGACCACGCAGTCACATAATGCAGGAACTATGCAGTTCTGGAACAAAGGAGTAGAGCAGTCACTCAGACATCTCTGTTCCTTCTTTTGCGTCCTCAAGATGATATGGATAAGGAGGAGCATGAAAGATTTCCATTCTGTCCCCAATCTAATGCAGGTGTGTGTTGACCGGGCTCTGGTCCAGTTTGGACCGGACCTAGCGTCTCCATTCGTAGAGTAGAGAAGGTCTACAATCCCAGATGCTACATACATTTTGCGATAATTCACTCTGTCTTAGCTAAGCATTGACCTGTCTGTTTGCAGCGAGACTTTAACAGGTTCAATTACCTCAAAAAAGATGATTTCCATCAAATCGCTGAGAAGACCTTGAGGCTTTCTGTATAAAAAATGAAAATGCTATGTGGCGCTATAATAGTTCCAATATTTCTTGCAAAAATTTTATTTCTGTTGTTTGAAAGCTACACTGACCTAAATAATTGTTGTAAAATCAATGTTTAAAGGGATTTGCAACCCACTTTAGTTCTACAGTTACCTTTTAAACAAAAAAACATACATTTTCTGCAACATAATATGCAAAGTGATGGTCTTGCATCTGCTGAACCCGTTGCTCTAAAAATGTGTGTCTGTGATGTCGCTGAGTGAAAACCGTGAAAGTGAAATCAGCTGTTTTCTTCCACCATCTCAGAAGATTGAAAAATGAGTCAAAAGGGTTTCCATCTGCATATATACAAAGGAGAATCAAGAGACGTGAGGAGTTATCATAATGTAAACTCAAGTGTGCGCACATGTGGAACGCGTTACCTGCCTTGTACTTTAAATGAGATTAATTTCAAAGGGATTTTATTTGTATTATATTCTCGTTAGAGTAGCACCTGGCCAATCTAAGCATGACAGATTACATAGCAGGATATTATAGTGTTGCATACGGATAGTCATTTAAAATAAAGACTCAATCAGCTAGATACAAATGGGCCAAAAGGTGGCTTTGTACTCCAGCAACTGGGTATCCTCAGAGGAGGATTGTCCTTCCTGTTTGCCATCTGTCAGAGCACCTAATGCGTTCAAGCTGGCCTCGCTGTCCGGCTCCTGACCCCTGGAGATATACGTAAAGCACAGATGAAGAGGACAGCTGAAAGCTCTCCCAGCACCTGTGTTTTCCCTGTGATTGACACGAGGTTAAACTTCAAAAACACTGCAGAAAATGTACTGCATGTGTATGGCCTGTCTCGGCTCTGGACTTCAGAGTAGCACAGGATGCCGGATTGGCTTTTTGAATGGTATTGCTTATTTAAATGGATATAAAAGATCATTTGAAGATCATTAGAGTCAAATAAAATCCTGCTGTCGGGCTGCAGAGAAATGCATATGAAAGTCGCATGTTGAGCAAAGATGTGCATCGAGATTCAACGAGATGCATTGTTTCCAATTTGTGAAAATTGTTAGGATTTATAATCGTGTCAGGCAAGGATGAGACGGAACAGGAGGGGGGAAGACAAGAAAAGAGGGATGAAGAATGACTAGGGATTTAAGAAGGTATCAGACATCTGAGAAGGGTACTTTATGGTGGTTTTGTGGGGATTTGCCTTGTTTTGGAACAAAAGCAGGTTGGCAAGCGTTCACTCCTCTGCTTCTTCTCCAAAGTCTCAGGATCTCAGTGATTTATGAGTGGAAATTTCTCGTGTGTAATAGCATCTTCATGTAGAATGTTTTATTTTTTGCATTGTAATTTTTAAAATAAACAGTTGTCTCAATTATGAATATTATATACAGACCATCATGTCATTTCCAAACCGGCATGACTTTAAAGGTGATAAAAGACTGTCGAGTTCCAAAACAAGGTTATTATAGTTAACTAAAACTAATACCATAAAAATGTTTGTTACTTCAAATAAAATAAACATTTACTGAAAAATAAATCAGTTAACATTTATTTATTTATTTCAAATAAAAAATTTTAGTTTTTGTTTTTTAGAGTTAAAATTGTTCTCTTAGTTAACTATAATAACCTTGTTTGGGAGCTTGACTACCAAAGACTCATTTTTATTAAATATAAATATTTAATAAATATAAATAATAAATATAAATTGATAAATAACTAAAATAACTAAATCAGAAATTTAAATAAAATGAATAAAAACTGTATGGACATTACAAATATAATAATTATAATATTTTAAAAACTATAACTAATAAAAATGACTATTACTAAAAATTACTAAAACGTTAATTACAATTTAAATGGAATTGGATTTTTATATTATTTATAATATACATAATTTCACTACATTCCAAAATAATTGATTAAAAGTATTAAACAGACATTTATCCAGAAACAAGCTTTAAATTGGCTGCATTCGTCTATCTTCCATCTGTCCTTACATCACTAGAAATTAGATCATAACTATATATCTGATGGTACATCAATCTCCCTGAGACACTGTCACGTCGTTTAAGTAAAAGTATTTCATAATGTGATGTAAAAAATGTGAAGAAGTCTTCTTAGAAGTGGCCGAAGGTGGAGTTTGTGAAGTTTATCTGCATGACAGAGTGCTTTTGGGACTCTGTGGTGGGTTTTGTAAGGTGTGTGTGTGTGTGTGTGTGTGTGTGTGTGTGTGTGTGTGTGTGTGTGTGTGTGTGTGTGTGTGTGTGTGTGTGTGTGTGTGTGTGTGTGTGTGTGTGTGTGTGTGTGTGTGTGTGTGTGTGTGTGCGTGTGTGTGACTTTGTTTATGACCGCCTGTTAAGTGTAGTTTCACCTGAATGAATTAGTGCTCATTGCAGTCCTGACACCAGAGATATCTTGAGAAATGGTTCATCTGCTTCTAGAAATATATCAGATTATGGCCCAGGGTGATTCTGCTAAAATGCAGCTTGGAATGAATTTTTTTCTTGCTTAGAAGTCTTTTTCTGAGAGTAAGTAAATAAAAAAAGTATCCAGAACAACTTTGTTCCTGAGTTTTTACCACACCACCCAGTTTCTAATATTTGTACCTGCAATTTTTGTATATTAAATCAGTTGTGTGTGTTTCCTGCAGAGGTGGGCTCACCGAGAGACTTGATAACCAGCGATGTGACTGACAGCAGCTTCATGGCGTCATGGACGGCCGCTCCAGGAAGAGTGAGGCAGTATCGTGTTCGCTGGAGGTCTCTGTTTTCTGCAGAATCTGGGGAGAAGATGGTGCCCGGGGATGTGACCAGTTCGCTGTTGGAGAACCTCACCCCCGAAACACGCTACCAGGTTTCTGTGTTAGCGTCGTATGACCGAGGCAATGGAGAAGCACTTTTGGGAGAGAGACCACTGATGGTACGTAAACCTGTTTTACTTGTTATTGTAGTCAGCCCATATTCTCTAAATCAGGAGTTTGTGAGTATGTGAGTTGATAAACGCTAATAATGAATTAAATGATAGAATAAATAAGTGGGGATGCACAATTTTTTTTATTAAAATTGAAATTGTGATATGACGTTTAAGGCTGCAGTTGAATCTAACGCTGTTTCAGAGTAAAGTGTGACACTGTGTTAAATTCCCACAAACTTATTTTCTACCAGATTTGTAACAAGAAGCATTTTAATGCATTTTGAAACTGCATACTTCTCTACCATATATTAGGTGAAGAACAGAATGTTCAGTATATCCATTTTACGGTATTTACAGCTGAAAATTACAGGATGACTTGCTACTTCACAGCAAGATTCTTCAGAGTAACTATATCGCAAATGACAGACTATATGCCATGCACTTATACACTATGTACTTATGCACTGTCCTCAACCATGTACATCACTAGTACATTATTTGGGATGCACCTTGTGTGTCTGAAAAACACTTTACTATCCCATGAGGCCTTGGGAGAGGATTGGTAAATAGCATAAGATCACATGACAAAGAAGACATATGGATGTAGTATGTTCGGATTACATTCATACTACACAAATTCATACTCTAAAGCAGTGGTAGGCAACAGGCGGCCTGCGGGCCCCAGCAATCATTTCTGGCCCGCACCCGTAGCCAGATTATTTTGATAGAGGCTGGTTCTGAAATAGATCTGTCATGACAGCAACAGTAACTCACAATCAGAGTATGAGTGGTGTGATTCTGGATGGAGTGAGGAGCGGACTTTTTTAAAGGTCAGAACATCGTGGTTTTCACTCGATTAAGAGCGCTCCACCACCGCTCCATCACGAGTGCAATTCAAGGCCAACGACCCGTAATATAACTGCATATTTAGACAGAATTCACATGTTAAACATATTTAGCTAGCTAGATAGAAAAGGATCACTCAAATCAGAAAGAATGTGAAGGCTATGATGACTGCAGTGGACATGAGCGGGAAGTTATAGTTCTCAGGGAATTGATTTGTTCCTTCTGAATATTTTCAGCTGAAAGCATGATTTACTGAAACACTTATTCACACGCAATCGCTCTCTCTCAATAATGCATTCAAACAAATGAAATCTTACAGTGCTACTTCATCTGTATCCGATTTCGAATGAGCAGAAATCTGCAAGAAATGCATTGATCTGTAGGTAAAATAACTGACGAAAACGTACTGTTATTTTAATCACAAAAAAAATGTGCACCGCAAAAAGCAGCAATTGTCAAGCGTGTCATGTGGTAGGAAAAAAGGTTTACACACTAGTGTTCAAATAAGCCACTTTGAAACTCTCTTGTTATTTTATTAATTAAATTTTTTGTACGTTATGAACAGAACTGTGATATTTCAAACATACTGAAATACTTTAGATGCGGCGCGGAGTCAAATAATATCTTAAATTATCATTTGACTATGTTCTGGTCAGCTATCTAGTGGCGAAATTAGTTTTTGGCCCGATGCCAAACTTACTTGCCGACCCCTGCTCTTAAGAATGCACTTTTTAGATGGTTGCTAAGTAATTACTCATTTAAAAGAAGTACCCACTAAGAGGACATGTGACTGAAAGGTTTACATGCAATTTACTCCCAAAAAAATAAATAAATTAACAGTTGAAAGTGAAAGATTTTAGACATAGTACTATAAAATAAAATAGTTCTAATGATCAAATAGTGATTTTAAATTAAAAGTATCAAATATAAATCTCTGGGTATTTCAATAAAAGATTTCGGGTAACAAAAAGGTTTGGGGATCACTGTTCTAAATGAATGTTCTTCACTTTAGTAGTTCAATCTTCAAGAACTATTTATCACAGTACAGGGCTTTTAATTTGCTACATGGTTCTTTGAAATGAAAAAAAGGTTCTCAACACATTGGTTCAGGAGTACACACTGTAGAAGGTTTTCTGAAGAAGCATGGAACCTAAAAAGGTTGTTCGGTGGTCTCACAGAAACTTACAAATGTTCTTAAATGACTGTGAAACTCTGTTTGGAAGATGTAATAGTAAACCAATTAAACAATTATGGATGATTGGCTCATTGAAGGAAGCTGGAGGTTAGGTTGGGCATGATTAGATTAGTGTTATGGTTATATTTAAATCTAGCAAACATCTTCCAGGGAAGAAAAATGTTTTTTAGGGTATTACAGACGTGACAGGACATGCCTCAGACTTAACCATCTAAAGTGCATCAATCAACAACTGCAATCTGTGGTACTCGATCGAAGCAAAGGATGAGAAACCTTTGAATCTTAGCTAGTCGAAAAATGATTTAATGTTAGCGTGACTACTTCAAGTTGTGGTTGTGCGCTTGGCACCGAATCTTGGCGAGTACGGGGAGTTTTGAGTTTCTGTGCAGTAGTCGCTTGCCTCCGGGTGGAAAAAGTGAGCCGATCGCAGCAAGGGTGCAGTGAACATCGCCGCTCAGAGAAAGAGAAGTTTTAAAGGGTTGCATGTGTGCAGGGCAGCCCATAATACGAGCCGCATGTCGACCGGGATGCTGGCTGAAGCTTGGATGCGTTTTCTCTGCCTAACTCAAATCATACAAACTCATGGAAACATGACACCAGTGTGGGGATCAAGAGAGTATTGGAAGAAAGAAAACGTTTGCTCCTTTTGGCTTGCTTATGGTTTCACATTGACCTCTGACGTCCCTGCTTGTCTGTTTTCATTTCACTTGTTAGTGTTTGATTATCCAGGCCCAGAGGTGGGTAGAGTACCCAAAAACTGTACTTATAGAAATATTTACTCAAGTAAAAGTAATAGTCTGAATAGTTACTTGAGTAAGAATAAAAAAGTATTCGATAAAAAAAACTACTCAAGAAGTTAGTTACTTTGGATACTGTACTATACTATATATATATTGTCTATTTTTATTTAGATATATAGATACAATTTATGTTGTGTGTGTGTGTGTATATATGTGTGTACACACACACAATGCCATTCAAAAGATTTGTAATGTTCTTTTATTTCAGTGATGCGCAGCTGAATTTTCATCAGCATTTTCACCAGTCTTCATTACATTATCCTTCAGAAAGCATTCCAATATATTGACTTTTTTAGCTTTCTATTCATCAAAGAATCCTGAACAAAATGTCACAGGTTCCAAAAAATATTATGCAACAAAACTGTTTCCAACACTGGTAATAAATCAATATATAAGGATCATATGACTCTGAAAACTGCAGTAACAGCTGATGAAAATTCTGATTTGCATCACTGACTTAAATTATCTTTCAAAGTATATTAATTATGTATTATACATGTATGAATGTATCTATACCTCTGACGACTGACATGGAGAAGAGTGAAAACTTCTAACGTTACCGAACATCTGAACATAACGAAACAAACACACATTGAGGATCTCCTTCCGTCTGTTCTGCAAAATGTCCAAATGTAGCCTATATTTCAGCAAGCGTAAATATTGTCGCGCGCCGCTGCGTTCAACGCTCTTGATGTTCTTAAACCTTCTGTTACAACTCTGAGTGAGAACCACTTCAGACGATCTGAACGAATCATTCAAACTGATTCGTGAACCGATTCACTGGTTTGCCAACTGCATTGATCAAGCCTTTGAACAGAACTGACTCAAAGAATGAATCATTCGCTAATGGGCATCGCTCATTGCCAAGGGAAAAGTAGACGGCACGTTTGGAATAAATTGAAGCATTTTTAACTTGTATTGCATTAACCCTTTAAGAATCCAGTGTACCGCTCGCGTGGTGACATGGTAAAGTCGTCAGACACAAAAACTCAAAAAAAGAAAAGTTGGACATGTCATATATCCATGGAAAGCTGATATTCTTGTGATTTCAACTATGTAAACCATTTTAAGATACAATAAACACAGCATGTACAATCAGTGTCTTTATCAGACCACTTTTTGTTGACATAATGCAGACATGCATGATAGTACAGACATACATAGGAATAACACAGTAGGGATGCAATATAACACCAATATAAGAAAAAACCACAAATTAAATAATGTACTATGTACAGAAATAGAAATATAGGAAAAAAAAATTATTTAGATTATAAATTATAAATATGTAATTTTAAAAGTGTACACATTTTGGATTCTATAAATAAATGTCACTATAATGTGTTTATGCTTCAGTTACTATGTGTCAGCAATTATTGACAGTGAATCTGGATGAGAAACTGAATAGCTCTAAGTGTAACCTTTCATTAGAGCCCAAAATGATGACTGTACATTAAAGCATTCAAGAATTACAGCATTGTATGTGTCGTTGGTTGCAAAGGGTCGCTTGGAGTCTCCCAAGTGAAATTTTTTTGGAAGCGTCTAGACATAAAATTAGATAAACGTGTAAAACACTAATTTTCTAATATATTGTTTATCAAATGGGAAATTTGGCTTGGTAAGGCTTCATTCTGTGATCCCAATGTATTTTCCAGCTCATACCTCCCAGCTATAGTCATCTGCAGGCTTCTATTTACAAACAAAATGCAGGCAGAATTATTATTTTCTTTTTTTAGTTTATTCAAAGTGCTATTACTCAATATCAGTAAGACTTACAGTGATTCTGACTGTTGAGAAACAAACCTCAGAGTGTCACCTTTTAAAGGAGACCAACACCATCCATATCATCCAAATGGCCCAAGAACAGCATGCAATTTACTCAAAAAGTATGATACCCAAAAAATATACTCAAGTAAATGTAACGAAGTAAATGTAACTCGTTACTACCCACCTCTGTCCAGGCCAGTCTAGTAGAAGTTTAGTCAAACGTTCTTCTTTTTGTCTGTTTGCAGCATCTGCATCTGCCAAGGCTTTACTGGTGTCTGATGAAACCGAACGCACCATGCGCGTGACTTGGAAAGCCGCTCCAGGCCCTGTGGTCAGCTACAGGCTCACGTACATCCCTGAAGACGGCGGTAAAGAGATGACAATGAAGATCCCCGTCAACGTCACCAGCACCATGCTGAGGAAACTGCAGCCCCTGACCACCTACAACATCAAAGTGCATCCCATTTACAAACGAGGAGAAGGAAAAGCAAGGCAAGGAGTAGGAACCACACGTACGTTGGCCAGTAATTCAAAGCCCATGAGTCACAGATATGTGCAGACACAGGCACACATTACCACTTACAGTACACGGCACAAAAATGACATTCCTCCAAAGTATTCTGGTCTTGTTTTCGAGTACAAATATCTTAAAGTTCTTAAAACAAGAATCATTTATTTGAGAAGCACAATTACTTAAGATATCTGAAAAAAGTATCAAAATTAGTTTTTGCTTAAAACAAGAAAAATATCTGCCTGTGAGATCAGAAAAATGAACCTAATTCAAAGGGAAAACAAGCTAGAATTTCTCATCCCATTGGCAGCTCTTTTTTTTCAAATTTCTTTAAAATGTTTTTCAGTAAAAAGGACGTTCTTTATTTTTGTCTCGTTTTTAGTACAAATATCTAAAAACTCCTGAATTAAGATACAATTACTTGAGAAGGATTTTATGTTTATGCTTAAAACAGCGGTTCTCAATTCCAGTCTCGCCAGTGCCCCCCTTTTAACTCATTTCTATTCTTAAACGACTCGTGCGAAGCAGTTTGAAGAATCAGTCTCTCTAAACCCCTCCTTTCACTGCTGTGATTGGTCAGATGGCGCAGTCCTTTGTGATTGGTCCATGTACAGCACGAATGACAGCCATGGGCAGACATTATGCAAATATGCTATTTTGTGACGTACAGCCGTAACAGAATAAGATTCAAATTCCTGACGACTCGTTCAGGCGATTGTGAGCCGACTCTTTTTGATAGACAATAACTTTATTTATCGTGCACTTTATTTGTCGGCTTCACAACTTTGCTGAAAGTTTATGTTCACATGCTGCTACATGACACACAGCATGAAAGGTAATATTCGAAAAGGCACACTTTAATTCAAATGGAAAACAAGATTGCTTTTTTCTTGTTTTAAGAAAAACTACTTCCTTTTTATACATTTTTTCAATAAAAAATGATGTTCTTCCACAGTATTTTTGTCTTGTTTATTAGTACAAATATCTAAGAAGTCCTAAATCAAGATACATCTACTTGAGGACCAAAGTTACTTAAGAATTAAGTCTTCTTTTCTGAAAAGAATGTATTCAAATTAAATGAGTTTAAGCTTAAAACAAGAGAAAATATCTGCCAATAGGGTCAGAAAAAATTGCTTAATTCACAGCAAAAACAACATTATTTTCCTGACATTTTTTTGTCATAATTGAATCAAAAACTTGCTTAATTTGATCATTTTTTTCAGAAAACAAGACTTAATATCTTAATTAATTCTGCTTCTCAAGTAAATGTTTCTTGGTTTAAGAATGTTTAGAATTTTTGGGGGAAAACAAGACAAAAATAATACTGATAATTTTGTTGTTGTTGTTGTATGGATTGGAACAGGACACTAACATTAAAGTGTTCATCTTCAATGCATAATGCCTCCTAAATCTTTTTTTATACATGAATTATTGCTCAAAGTATTCTTAATTGTGATCAAACGTAAGATTTTTACCTGATGAACGATAAAACGACAAAAACACATAGACTTCCATTGGAAGAGGGACCTGAGCCATATCAAGAGACCAGAATATCACATTATTCAGACTTTTGGCTTGGTCCAGTAAGCAACTACCCTAGCAACTGCATGCCAATGTGTTAAAAAACATCCTAAACACCTTAGCAACTGCATAGCAATGTCCTGAAAACCACCCAAAGCACCTTAGCAAGTCACATATTATTTACTCAGAAAATGTCAAATGTGGTTATTACATTAGAAAATGCTGATATCTGCTTTTCTTCATCCTGTAGTGTCCCCATATAAAGCCCCAAGAAACCTACAGACCTCTGAACCCTCCAAAACCAGTTTCCGTGTATCCTGGGATCCCGCTCCCGGTAATGTGCGTGGGTACAAAGTCACTTTCCATCCCAGTGGCAATGATGTTGATCTGGGAGAGTATCTCGTTGGGCCATACGACAACACGGTTGTTTTAGAGGAACTCAGGTAATGATTAGCATCAACTGAAATGTTTCTCTTAGCATTAAGATGCTAATCATACTTTTGTTTTGAGTTGACACATATGGTTTCAGTATTACTCTTCATTCACAGAGCTGGTACTAAATACTCCGTGGCTGTTTTTGGCATGTTTGATGGAGGTGAAAGTGTGCCTTTGGCCGGGGAGGAGAAGACCACCCTCTCTGATGCACCTGGATCTCCTCCTGTTGATTTCCCCGGTATAATCTCAGCACATCATAAAACAACGAAAACTAGTCAATGAGTCTACTGCAGTGCAAATATTATCGATAATACAAATGATGTTATAATAAATAAGTGCATGAGCAACTTATAACAAGTAATTAAATATATAAAACAAATATATTACAATGACATATTATTATTATTATTATATATGATTACTATTAAAATAGAATATATGAAAAATATAAGAAATCAAAAATGTATTGATATAGGAAATTCGTAATATATAAATCAAATATGTAACAATGAATATAATATTATTATTATCAATCTCAGAAAGTGTATATATATATATATATATTCATTGTTACAGTGCATTATGTAAGTGTTTAAACAATTTTTTTTTTTTTTGTGAAATGCTAACAGTTTAGTGTGCTAGATTTTACCGTCCCTTTGATGTACAAATTTTAGTTGAACGGACTTCCAAAATTTTACTTCAAATAAGCATGAGTTTTACACAAAAGTAAACGTGACTTTTAGAGGAGTTGAATCATTAAAAAGTGTTTCTCAATGCTAGATACAAAAATGAAGGAGCTTGTTGAACAGAAGTGAACAAAGGTACACTGTTTGCATGGCGAGATCAAGCGTATGGTTTGCAGTTGCGAGCTCAAAGTCTTTGGCAGCACAGTTGGACAGCAACAGCATCTTGAGTTTGATTCTGGCTGCTATTGGCAGGCAGTTTAAAGACTTGAGCGTAGTCTTAATGTGAAATATTACTAATCTTGATACACTATAATAATCAGTCCTTTTCATCTCATCTGGCAACATATCTTGTGTGTGAGAGTTTGCCTGTGACATGAGTTCATGAAAAAAGCTCTGTTTTTAGAGAAGGCCACTGAATAAGCACAAGGATAGGAAAGTGTTGAGTTTCTTTGACAAAACCCAGGCATGCAACGACGGAGAGCAGATTAAACTAACAGTGCTATAACAGATCATACCAGCGTATGGTGGCCTTGAACCCTTTTTCTTATTTTTTTTCTATTTTAAACCTTTTTAGGTAGTTTCAATCAGTTTAGATTATTCTGTCACTATTCATTTCACCCACCTTTCTTGTTTTTTTTTTTACCACTTGCTTTTACTAATTTTTTATTTATTTAAAATAGTTAAATTTTTAGTTCTAGTATCTGGTCTACCAACTCGAAGCAGTTTGACCAAGATGCTTTACAAGTTGAAACTCTGTAATACTGTAGACCACGAAGATCATCCGATGATTGACCAATGACCATCCTGGACCAGCTACAATCAGCTGGTACCAGATTGTCCAGCAAGAAACTTGTTCCAACTCACTCTTTATTATATATATTTATTTTCTGAGCATGCTTGTAAACAAATCAATTTCACAAGATATTTTTCACTTGCAGACCATGTGTGATGGTGTCCAGAGAGATCACAAGGGTTCTAGCCTCGGTTTTGGGGCTCCGCTCACATTCAATATGTATCTGGAGCTCCACACGTTCTACGGAGGTGGAATGTGCAAAAAAGAGAAGCAGCTCATTTTTCATGCATCACAAAGGGCTACTTCTTTTCCCTGTAGAACAGAAGCAATGGCAATTCCAGGAAAATGGCCTCCAGGGCCGAATGCCAAAAGGGATTTGGATGCAACGCAAGACTGAAGATTCAAAGAAGAAAACTCAAATTTGAATGGAAAGAGTTTTTAGCTTCAAGAAATAAAAGTATTCTCTAAAAGTGTGATGCTTTAAGTTATTGCAGTGCAAATGGGCTTTTTTATTTGCTGTGAGCATGTGTACATGCCTCTTCCCTGTTTCTCATCGCTCTCCTGTTGAACTCTGCCTGCCATCAGGCATTATACAATCACATCTAAGCTCCTCTTGGCTTTTCTCGCTGGTGTTTTACTTGCAGAAAAACAGTGTATAACCACAGCCAAAGCTGATATCATCCTGCTGGTTGATGGATCCTGGAGTATCGGCCGTTTGAACTTCAAAACCATCCGGACTTTTATCGGTCGCATGGTGGGCGTCTTTGACATTGGCATTGACAAGGTTCAAATCGGCAAGTCTCTTGTGCTTCTATTTACTTCATGTTTTTAGATGTTTTAGTATATTCATCTATATGGACTCCAGGTGTGATCTTAATGCTAGGGCTATATTGAGATATTACCAGTCATCGTCTCACATGCTTCATAATGGTGTGCTTCTCTCCCAGGTTTGGCTCAGTACAGCGGGGATCCCAAAACCGAGTGGTATTTGAACACCCACACCACCCGTGAATCCCTGCAGGAGGCTGTGGCCAACTTACCCTACAAAGGCGGAAACACAATGACGGGTACTGACCCATTACATATGTGTTTTATTGTTTACATGCAGACGTATTTGGCCACCTGAATTCCTGAAAACAATGTTTAATGCCAATTTGTGTATCCTTTGTATAGAGTGCAACAGTTGGGTTACAGAAGTAAAAAAGTAGTTTTCTTTTAACAATAACCTGTAAACCTTTAAAGAAAGACTTGCTGTGTGCCATGATGTTGTAAATTGATGATAAATGTTTTTATTGAAGTTGGCAGCCTGCATTAATTAAACTTATTTGTTAAATAATTGTTTAACAGCAGAATTTTTGGTGAAAGAGTACGTTACCCATGATTCTGCTGAGAAATCTACATCAATCAGAGAATCAAAACAAGCAAATCACGCCAAATCATGCTTGATTCAATTAATAGATTATAGGAAACATATGAAGGTCAATCCAAATTAAAACTAATAAAAAATGGTGACCATCAAATAAAACCAACCTGCTGCTTCTGTTTCCAAAGGTATGGCCTTGAACTACATCCTTCAGAACAACTTCAAACCAAATGTGGGTATGAGACCCGATTCTCGTAAAATCGGCATCCTTGTTACCGACGGCAAATCTCAGGACGAGATTATAGTGAATTCTCAGAAACTCCGTGACTCCGGCATTGAGCTCTATGCCATCGGTAAGTTCTTTTCTTCTTGACATGTTTGGCATTCTGTCAATTCAGTCTCGGTGGAAAGTGAAAGTCTGCATGCCAGTAAGAGATACTCCACCCGGAGCTCTTCTGGGTCCAAATATCTCACAATTTTCATTTGGCAAGACTACAGCTTAATCTATGTCTTGTTGACCCAGCTGAAGTAATTGAGATCTTTCAATAATTATCTCCTCTTGGCTCTTAGGTGTGAAAAATGCTGATGAAAATGAGTTGCGATCCATTGCCACAGACCCTGATGAAATCCACATGTATAATGTCAACGACTTCTCCTTCTTGTTGGACATTGTGGACGACCTCACTGTCAACCTCTGTAATAGTGTTAAAGGCCCAGGTACAGTCACGCACTTGACTAGTGTATGTTTTGAATGCAAAACAGTCTATGAAGCTAAAAAAAATCTGTCCTGGATCTGTTCTACAGACTAAAATAAATAACTAAGATCTCCCAAAGCTCCCAAAGTTTGGTTCTGCTAAACTGCTTGAACTTTTGCCATCCATTTTGGATTTGTTTTCCCAAACGGTTCTTTGTTTTTTTACTAATAATCTCGCTGAAAAGACTGTGAGGAAAAACTGTAGGTTGCACTCCGATCCTCCTTGGGGGATAGCTGTGATTTACAGAACCATGACAATTGTGATATATAACCCATTTAACCTTTTGCAAGAAGCTAATGGGCCTGAGGAAGATTTACAGTCTAACTGTTAACTGGTTTGAGAGCCGTTGGACACCACTGCTCATATTTTCCCATTGCTTTCTATGAACCAGGTGGCGGCCCAGGGACGCCCACTGACCTGGAGACTTCAGAGGTCACACACTACTCCTTCCGTGCTACCTGGATGCCACCCGACGAGCCAGTGGAGAAGTTTCGTATCGAGTACGTCCCTGCCGCAGGAGGAAAGACTGAAGTGGTGAGCATTAAAAGCACATATCTCCGGCTCGTGTTCAAATGCATGCATACTTTACAGAGTTTTGGAATTTATGGCACTTTCATTTGCTAGCATCTTATTCAAACATTTATTCTGTAGCTCTGTTACAAAACATGGTGAGCTACCGTCTGGTGTCTAAATATCTTATTTGGTCACTCTAAATAAGCAGCAACTATTAAGCTGTGTATTCAGCTGCTTCTTGAAAGTTGTGATGTTTCAGCAGTTTGGGTGAAGTTCAGCTTTCTTTCTCTGCGAAAGAAAACAGAAAGCTCATTCCAACAGAGAGGAGCAGAGAGGGTGAAGGTTTTGGAAAAAAGCTACTTTCTGTTATGATTATGAAGAAACAACACTGCACTGCATTCAGATGGAAAGACTCACAATTGATTCTGGTAGAGTTTGACATTAGCATTTTGCTAAGTTAATTCCACAATTCCACAATACGCTTAAATATATATATAGCAGTTATTTTTTATCTTCTGTTTTCAGTATGGAATTAAATATTTAAGTAATTTAAGTATAATCTGCATTTCACTGAATTTGTCTAGCAGGGATTTTTATGCTAAGCTTGTTGCAATGCCTTCTCAGATTTCCTTTTCACAATGCTGCCTTCAGAATTGGCCAAAACAAGTTGTCATAGAAGCATTCATTTTCATACCTTCCTACTTTCCTGCATTGGGAGTCCATCTATGACGCCTCAAAATGCTGTCTATTTAGACACCTCACTAACTTTTGGAACAGAATTTATATGTGCATATAATTTATGCCCATTGCATGGTTGCCATAAAAGTCAAGTTTGATGAAGAGCAACATTTGACATTTCATTTGCAGATCTTCACATACCTCTTGTGTAATCTTTGTAACTTCTATAGAACAGGACAGCTTTCATATAACGCTCATTCAAAGCTATGCAGCTTGTCATATTTTATTTTAATGTATATGCTCTGTCTATATGGCTCAAAAGTATCACATATCATTATGGACTGAACTAGATCCCATAAATCTCACACCATGCCCTGCGTGTTCCCGCACTGAATTGCAACCTCTAAGAAGCTGCAGCTTCAGAGATGATTTCAGATGGCCACATGCCTCCCCGTTTCACCTCTCCGTCTTGTGTAATACCCCTCTCAGCAGACAATCACCTCTCCCTGATGATGTTTTACAGATGTTTGCTGATGGTGAAGAAAACACAGTTATCCTGATCAACTTGACGCCCATGACTGAGTATATTGTCAGGGTGTATGGAGTGATCGGTGAGGAGAGCAGCGAGCCTTTGAAAGGAACTGAAACCACATGTAAGTTAACCCTTCCTGCTGTTTATCGCACTTTGTTCAGTCTGTTCAGTCTCATTGTCTGATGAAACTCACTACATAAACATATCTTTACTATTACCACTGGAAACTGGAGCTGTTTTCTTGCATACTGGGCTATATTGAAAACCTTACTAGCTACATTCTAACTGAAAATGTAATTTGAAACCGCACGCATTTTCCACCAACTGTTGAATGATCGAGCTTGTCACATTGCCTTATCCACAAACTATAGATGCAATAAATTTGGTATATCCTTATGTGTTAGGAGCTTGCTGATGATGTCTGAAAATGTGTTTAGGTAGACTACTTTTTTTTATTTTGGAGCATAGCCAATATAAAACCTCAAAGAAATACTGCAGCTCCTATAACTTACAATTTTAATGCTGGCTTCCAGATCGCAAATACGAAGCAGCTGTAAAACCTGTGAAGTGGTCCCTCATCAACAGCTTAGTTTTGGTCTTATGGACGGACAAAGTAAACTTGAATCATTTTTACAGATTTAAAGTAAACGGAAACATCTTAATTGGCTATTCTCACTTTATAGTTTGCTTAAGTTTTTTTTTACATGTCTCACTATAATGTTTATGATCAACATTACAAGGCCTTATCCTCTCATAAAGAAGGCCTCATCGTTTTGCCATGAGCCACTTGGATGCAATAATCTCCCGTGGTCATTGTGGCTTTAGCTTTATGGTCATTTAATGCTCATGTTTGACCAAAGTGTGAACGTTGATGAGAAATCACTACTTTTTCCTTTGGGTTTCCACAGTGCCTCTATCTGCTGTCACCAGCATGACCGTGTACGACGAGGCCATAACGTCCATGCGGGTCAGATGGGAGCTAGTGAGCGGAGCCAGTGGGTACTTGTTGAACTACAACTCCATCAATGCCAGCGTGCCCTCTGGAGAGATGGAGGTGAGTGCCTGTCGCACTGAAGCCTTCCAGAATACCCTCCAGACGATCTCTCAAAATGTCCACCTCTGCTTTATTAAACCTCAAGGCAAAGTAAACCGACCTCTGCCAGCAGCTCCCATAGCATAGCCAGATGATCTAGGCAGGGAGCAACTGTTTTACAATGCTGCACGGGCCTATAGAAAGAAAATCACAAATGAGAGCAATGTGAAATATTCCTCAATCATTTCAAATCTATAATCTGACAGAGTTATATTAGTATTTTTATAGTAAAATATATATTATAGTACTATATTCATATTTTGAATGATCAGCTTTAAATTTTATATTTACATTTTCATATACAGTTTAGTTTAAGTTTTAGTGAATTTATGTGCTATTGTAATTTTTATTAGTTTTTCGAAAATATTTCTATGTATATTTCTTTGTTGTAATTTTAGTGTGCCACGGAAACATTTAAAAATGTTCACTTAAGGTTAAAATGTTCACCTAATATTTATATTTCATTTAACATCAGCAAAATATTTACATTTTATTAAACACCTTTACATTTAATTTAATATTTTAATATTTTTTAATTTGAATTCAAGTTTTAGTTGTTTTTAAAAATGTATTTAATTAAAGTGTAAATTCAAATAAAGTAAAAATTAGTCGACAAACAGGAAATTCACTGAGCATTTCTCATTCGGTAATAAAAGAAACGAGATCTTAAACTGTGCTCAGAGTTGAATAGTGAATACAAATATGATTTATTTCCCTTTAGGAAAAAGGAGACATCTGAGACCAAGTTGATCATTAAATTAGGCTTAACCGAAAACTCCATTTGGTCTTCTGAGCAATGAAAGAGTGACCTCTGAGCAATAACATTTTCCTTTAGGGGGTCTACAAAATGCAGACTTGCCCAAAACACAAGCTTTTGGCAAAAACGAGTTAATGCTGCCTCTTCTGGATCTGTTTCCTCCCTGAAGTCATGTACATAATAGATGAAGTTTAGAAACGAAGTTTATAAATTAAGTTCGGGAGGAGCACGTCAGATACTCAGCCTAATTAACACAGGTGGTACACAATCTAGGTAATCAATCCTGGGACATAAATACAGCTGTCTTACCTCCATCTAGTTGACGGTTAAGCAGCATCCCTCCACCACCCCTTCTCCACCAATATCACTAGAATTCTCATCACACGGGGGGGTACTCTGTGTTCGGGCCATTCCCGGCTAGGAGCCCTCCCCCAGGACAGCACGCCTACAACGTATTACCATACACGCCAAATACGCATTACGTTTATCGTGCTAGTAGATGTAAGTGTGAAATCGTGAATACCCAAATATCAACAAATGCTCTGTATTTTTCACAACCATCATCCCAGGCTGATATGATTTTGTCTGGAGGAGACATACCTTAACAAGCGGGAGTGTGTTTATGCCAGGCGTTCCTCATAACAAGTCTTGTCTCGCTGGGCTATTGCTTCACTAATGTCCATCCACTTAACATCCCTCCCTCCTGCAGATGCGAGTTGGTGCAGATGTGAATGATGTCCAGCTATTGCAGCTGCTTCCAAACACAGCATATTCGATCTCCCTGTTCGCCCTACACGGGGAGGCAGCCAGCGAACCACTCATCGACAGAGGAGTCACTCGTACGCTACTCTTCTCTTTATGTTCAGATGGTTTCAAACTATTATTGTCAATATGTATTGAAGTCTATTTCTCTCCTAGTGCCTCTGCCTCCAGCGGGTAAGCTGAAAATCTCAGAAGTGACTCACAGCTCCATGCGTCTCACCTGGGATGCAGCTTCTGGGAACGTCAGGAAGTACATCATCACCTACACGCGAGAGGATGGAGATCTGAAAGAGGTGATCAAAATGTGTCATTCACACAGCAGGGATCATCAAAATTGAAGACTCAATACTCACCAAATTATAAATCACTAAAATGTCCCATAAACTGATTCTAATTAAGAAAAAAAAACAGAATGTTTCAAAATCTTTTCAAAGAATTGCTATTATTTTCTGTTCTGTTCTTCTCAATTCGTTGAAGAATCCTGTGAAAAAAACGTGTTATGGTTTCCACAAAAATATTAAGCAGCACAACTTTTTCAACATTGATACTAATAAATGTTTCTTGAGCAGCAAATCAGCATATTAGAATGATTTCTGAAGGATCATGTGAAAATTCAGCTTTGATCACAGCAATAAATTATATTTTGAAATATATTCGCATATAAAACAGTTCTTTTAAATTGCAAAAATATTTCACAATATTACTGTTTTACTGTATTTGTGATGAAAGAAATACAGCTTTGGTGAGCATAAGAGATTTTTTTTTTTTTCAAAAACAAGTTCTCACCAAAACTTACAATTTAGATTCAGATTCAGATTGTTTATTGTCATTGTACTTACATACAACGAAATTATAAATATGCCAACGTATCCAGCTAATATTAATCATAATTTTCCACCGTGCTGAGTGAAAGATGTTTCGTTGTGGTTAAAACTGTTAGTTTAAACATCTTACTGTGATGGACTGTTTAAAGTTGAGAAACAGCCTGAGCTATTCAGAGGATGTGAGAAAAACATTGGCTATTTGGTCAGAGGTTATTGTAGAGAAGATTTTGCTTACAAAGGGTTCATTAGCTAGGACTATGACCCCATATTATCCTCACTGTGAAGTACTCCTGAACCGACCCTAGTTATATGGCAGGGATTTGGCTCCCCCATATCCTCCTCTCTCTCTGCAGTGATGCGTTTATGGATATTTCCAGAGTACTGCTGATTTTTTCCAAGAGTCTTTTATCTTTGAAGATCTACTGAGATGAACCAGTGGAACTATTTGGGGAGATCCGAAAGGTCACGTCCAAGCAAACTTGTTGATAGGATGCAGACCGTTTTTTATCTCTTCTTGGACGTTTTCTGGAACGAGGTTAAAATGACCTGATTCACTAAGCCGAACTCTGAATCCATCTTTGGATCCATACAAGGCAAAACATTACTATTGCTGTTTATCATACTTGAGGATTTAAGTATGACGTGCATGATTCATCAAATCATGTCTTGTTTAGGAAAGATGTGTTCTTACTTCACCAAGTGATTAGATTTGATCATGGTTTTTGCCTGGTTTGCAATAAAAAAATAACAAGGGAACAATGGAGGGATATCTCAAGGCCCTTAGGTTAAGAAAAGCCCATAGGCTCCGTTTACACTAGTGCATTTTCGTTTTAAAACGCATTACTTTTGCTACGGTTACGCCTGTCGTTTACACTACTCCGGCGTTTTTGACCCTTGAAAACGGAGACTTTTGAAAATGCCGCAGACCCCGTTTTAGTTTGAAAACTACAGGTTGCTTTTCAGTGTAATCGGACCAAATGGAGACTTTTGAAAACAATGGCATGGCTTCCCACATTCTCTCTGTGTATCCTTGACGACCGTGTAAACAATAACATCATGCTCATTGTTGAACCCATAGATATTGTATAGGTAGATTCCTCATTCGACCGCTCCAAGCACGCAGACGCATCTGCCATCTAAATAATAGTGAATCTACCTATACATATCTATGGTTGTACCTGCATGAATGGTCATGTGACATGCGTTTTCAGTTGTGTAGTTTAGACAGAGATAGTTTCAGAAATGCATTGAAAACGCCAGTGTAGACGAGGATCGTTTTCATTTTAAAACGACGTTTTAAAATGAAAACACTAGTGTAAACAGGGCCTAAGTTTAAAGGTTAAGCAAATTCTTGGGTCCTAAAGAGCCCACTAAAGGTACCTTAAGGCCATCTTTAAGTATATCACTCTAAGTGTTTAAGTGTGTTCCTTAAGTTCTGTTACTGTATCCATTGTATGCATCTTTAGTAACCATTACACCCTAAAACAATAAATTATCAAAACAGGTTCCTGAAAGGGATCCTCGGTTATTAAGACATGTATAGCTTAATATAACGTAAATAATGTCTCTTATTTAAATATGTAGTAGAAAACCCATGAAAGTTGTATGTCATTTAAAAAATCGACATTGTTTTTGGACTATGGGCGGCAATATTATATGTGCACAGTGCATTCTGCATCGATGACATTAAATGGTTGCACTCAGTGAGCTACTGGCGCTTATTTCTATAACCTTTGGCTTTTTACCGAAACACAACTCGGAATACACAACTCAGAAAATAAAATACTGATACGATACCACATTGTTTGGCTTTTGGTTGTAATTTTCAGTCGAAGGGCAACAAGAGAAGCAATGTAAGACTTTCCTAGCGATAAGAAGAGGAGAAAAGAATGGGAAGATGCCTGTGGACGAATAAAACTTCATAAATACCCGCTTCTTTTTTCTCTCCACTTTAGCCCTGATGCATTTGAGTCTTTTAGTAGACCACAGCTACTGAAAGAGCTTACAAACGGCTGAGACAAGAAATGTTAGATGCCATCTGTTAGGATGAAAACGCCGCGGCCGCTAGAGGAGTTTCTCAGCACGGATCTTACTCGATATCAGAGGCGTTTAGACTCCTTGTGGGGAAAAAAATCCATGGTACAGCATTTGGTTTAAATTTTTCCTTCCTCATGTATACATATCTGTAATTTTCTTCAATTCCTTGTCTTCCTGTCCTGTCTACCCCTTGTCATATATATGTATGTTATGTCTATGGGCAGGTTTTGGTAAAATATTTCACTGGTACTTGTGACTAGTGACAATAAATAATACCCAGGGATCCCTTTAAATCATCCACCAATGAACTTACAAGATGGGTGAAGTCAGTGAGAGTATTAATAAAGATTCTGGATAAATGTAATTTTAAGGATTAAGGATAGTCAGATCACTTAAGGGTTTTCATGAAATCAGGCACAGAATATATCAGAGACTTGAGCCAATAAGCAAACACTAAGAACAACATGGCAATACGCTGAGACAAATCTGAAAACCTTAGCATCTACATAACAACACCCTGACAACAACCCAGAATAATGTAATTGAGTTTTGCAGAGGCAAGCATTGTCCTCAGAAGACCTAGTTTGGTGGTGTCCTTGTTGTAAAAGTTCTGTTAAAAACAAAAAAAAGATACTCCGTTTTCACTCTGTTGCACCAACACAGGTTTCAGTCCTTGTGTAACGAATGGAGACAAGGCGAGTCGGCCTGTCAAAAGCATCTGTTATTCCTTTTCCCTTGATATGTGTTAATGTTGATGTTGGTGTTTGACAGGTTGAGGTCAGCGGTGACATCACCACTCTGGTTCTCACCAGCCTCCGCTCTCAGACGGAGTATGATGCTGCCGTCACTCCAGTCTACGACGAGGGTCCAGCAAATCCCATGCTTGGCAACGCAATAACTGGTGAGCCTATAAACCTCACTGATTCAAGATGACACCATTTGACCGATGATGTTGCTTTGGCAGCAGCAATTACTTCACGGCTGCCGGGTTTTGTTTGCTACGTTGGTGTTGAACTATGTGACTCGCTGGCTACAAGGCCTGCAATTTAAGCAGGTCTATCAAGCTCTCTGTCTGGATAATGAGTGCCATGTGTGACGCCACCCTTACCCAAGCCACGTGTATGTGCACATGGCTTTATCAGTCCCAAGGGTAAAATCCTTCTTCAGTCCCAGCTGATCTGCAAGTCCGCTGACAAACAAACCACTTCCTTTTACACAGGAACACATTCACTTGCTGCAACTTGTCAGTTCATATGGTTCACAGTTCCACTGTTCAGACCAGTTTCTATATTTCACATACTTTCTCTGTTAACATTCAGATGTGGTTCCTGCTCCCAAGAACTTGAGGTTTTCTGAGGTGGGCCAGACTTCATTCAGGGCCACATGGGAGCATGGAGCACCAGACGTTGAACTGTACCGCATCAGTTGGACCAAGCAGGGCGAGAACAACTTCAAAAAGTACGTTCATTCATTCATTTGTTCATTCACATTCATTCATTTGAAAGATTCTTTAATCCAAATCAACCAAAGACTTTGGAGTTGCAACCCAAATTCGCTCTCACTTTTAAAAATAAAGCTTCCAAAAGGGATAACCTTAGCTTTGATTCCATAGAACCATTTTTGGTATAACCAAAGAATCTTTTTAGTGAACAGTTCTTAAAAATAACCATTTTGTTCCACTAAATATAACCTTTCGATCAGTGGAAAGGTTCTTCATGGAACCAATTGATGCCAACAGAGAACATTTATTTTTAAGAGTGTGCAATTGATTTTAAAGCAACATCAAATTAAAAGTTCATTACAAATTTAATGAACTCTCTAAAATAACATGTGAGACTCACCGGAATTGATCTTTTGTAGGAAATCCTGAATCGTGAAGAGACAAGCCACGTTATGCCAGATTTAGACCCAGACACAATGTATGATGTCACTGTCACAGCCATCTACCCTGATGAGTCGGAGAGTGAGGATCTGATGGGGAGACAACGCACATGTGAGCCAACGCACAACCACACATGTAGAAGACTGACTCTTGAGTACTGGGACAGAATCAGTTTACAAAACTGAATAAATAGCATTTTATGTATAAAGGAATGCAAAATGTCGTCTTTTGTCTCAACAAATATGCCCTTTTCTTGACAATCACTGAATACGTTAACACTTTTATATTCAAAAAAGGTCATATATACTACTGTTCAGAAGGTTAGGGTCTTGTAATGAATTTTATTCAGCAAGAATATATTAAATTGACATTCATAGATAAAGAAGCCAAACTATTTCCTATTGATTAGTATGATGGCGACATATTATTGCCGTGACGCAGAAAATAATATTACTTAAAGGTGTACACATACAGTATTTATAATTGAGTTTTTCTTTAGTTAAAATGTTATAGCTGTAGACGAGACAATAAAATAACATGTTGTTTATCTTTTTCTAGTGTTAAAGGACACTAAACTCGGTATGTTGTACATGTTAATGTAAATGCTAATGAGGATGATGAAAGAAGCAAGATGACGAATTGCATGTGCATTTTTGTTTCACCAGAATCTCATCCACCATCATTTGTCCATCATCATTCATCATTGCCATTTCATCGCTATCATTTTGTCATCATTGTCATCTGTCGTCAGTCATAAATGCGCATGCATAACATGCCCGACTGCATTGTTTTTGTTGCAAAAACCCATGCACCTCCATCCTCCTTTCAGGATTGACCCATGATACTCATGTAACCAGCATAATGACTAGGGATAGGAATCAATAACCAATGGATCTTTGGTTCCATTCGTGAATGAATCAGTTCTTTTAAATGAATCAGTTAAATCTCATAAATCTTCCTAAAATTCATAGTATATGAGTTTGAATCGATTTAAAGATTCGTTGTTTAGTTAATTACTTACTGATTTGTTGTCTGATTACTGACTGCGTCTTCATATGGTATCTTTAGTTAACATTTGGATTAACAATTGGAGTTTAGTTGTATAAATTGTGCTTTAATAATAAAGGAAACTTTAGAATATCTTGCCCAAATAGTAGTTTTTGTTAAATATGTAATTCTTAATTTATTCAAATCCCTAAAAGAACTATCAAGGAACTGGATTCATCAAGTGGAATCAGAACCAGAATATTTTACTTCCTCTTGATTCCCATCCCTAATAATTTTAGCTACAGTTTCAAAGGCATATTTTGCTGATCATCCTTTCTGTATGCTCCCAGTGCCCGCTGGACCACCGCAAAACCTCCAGGTTTTCAACGCCACCACTACAAGTCTAACCGTGAAATGGGACCATGCGCCCGGCCCCGTCCAGAACTACAAAATCACCTACCAAACCCTTGCGGGTGGAAAAGTGCTGTCTGTAAGTTCAGCTGTCTCCATTCCCCCTCCACTGAGATGTTTTGAAGCAGGACATGGGTCATTTTTCAATTATGATGATGAGTGGCAGAATATGTTTTAAGAAAGTTCAAAGCCCCAGATGCTAATCATTAAAGCAAGTAAATGAGAACGTTGGGACAGGAAGCCATTACCAACAGACTCATCTGATGCAAACCATCACAACATGTCTGTTATGTAGACCTCAAGAATACAAAACCATTACTGTTATACTGTATATTTCATGTCTATGCACTTGAGATGAACAGCCCAACAAATATTTATTGTTTGTTTGGGAATTATTTTACCATATTAGAAATAAACAATGGACTTTTTTCACATTTCCGGGTTTCTCAGCAGCGGAAGTCGTCATAGTTGGGTTAACTTGAAGAGCAGTGAATGGGAGAGAGATATTTTTTGCATTCCCATTTTGTTCAAATAGCAAAATAAAACTCTAGGATGTGTTTTCATGACTTTCAATGAAAAAACTAATTGAGAGAGACTGATAACGGCAGCCAGAAGAGCAAACGATGTCAAATGTACCATCCCTCCCATAGATATACCCTCGCATTAGCATAAACACTTTTTTGTAATTTGATGCAAAGGTAATATAATACAAAGAATAGTCTTATAAATGTACAAACATTTAAAAAAAAATACAAATATCAAACACTTCTGAGGATTTACGATGCTGATGACCATTAAACGCGTCATCACAGTCTTGTGAAAAGGGTCCATGGCACTTTCACCATTTTGATTATTAATGCAGGATGATGCTGATTGGTTACACAAAAACTGGTGCCAAAGTCAATACAATCTCCTTGTCCATGTCAAATGTTGGTTAATGTTTATTTTCATATGAATTTATGTAGAGTGCATTTAGTGAACAGTTGTATCCAAAGAGACATACAAAAGAGGAACAAAAGCATTTTGTCAAAGAGCCAACAATATTTGTAAAATGTTCTTAAAATATTTTTTTTCTTATAACTGTTCAAATGTGTTTAATGTAGTTAACTAACTACACATGCTTTATTTTAGGGTTTTATTTCTCATTAAATAACTTTTTTTTTCTAGGAAAGTCTTGATTATGGAAGCAAAATGGGTTGCAAGTGCCATTTCTTGTTTTTTGCTGTTGCACCATATTCAACACACTTATTTTTGAAAGGGTGTTGTTCTTGTTTCATGGAAACCAATGAACACCAAAACAAGTCTTACTTTTGACATCTTTTCCAATCAGGTTCAAGTTGGTGGAAAGAAGAACAGCGTCATTCTTCAGAAGCTGACCCCTGACACCCCTTATTCCATAACCGTGGCTGCCGTCTATCGCACCGGAGAAAGTAAAGATATTTCCGGCCAAGGAAAAACAAGTAGGTGGCTCCAAGACAGTCTTTCAACGTCCTGAAGTATTTTACGACTCCATTTGGGAAGTGAAAACAATGAAAAACTCATTTAGGGAGGCTACATTCCATAAAACATCTTGGTTTTCGCTCACATCTGGAGTTTTGTCAGATTATTCGAGATGTTATGCAATGAAAATGAGATGGCATTATGTAACACGGTGTGTGGTGTTCCTGTAGAAGCCTTAGGAGGAGTGAGAAACCTACAGGTTATAAACCCCACCATGACCACATTGAATGTTCGCTGGGAGCCGGCGGAAGGAAAAGTGAAGGAGTATAAGGTCATCTACGTACCTGCGGCTGGCGGTGCCGAAAGCATGGTAGGACTGGTAGGAAGTCAAGAATCAACTAAAGAGTAAACTACAATTCAATGTTCCCATCAAGAGGAACTTATTTGCAATGTTTCGTTGACTTAAACAGACTTTATACTGTATATTCTTTCATGGAAACAGGAGCAGGTATCAGGAACCACCACCAGCACAGTTCTGAGAGGCCTTCAGTCCGACACTCTTTACACCGTGACTTTAATTCCTGTTTATGCAGAGAGCGATGGCCAGAGAATGTCTGAGAATGGAAAAACAAGTGAGTTTCTCTCAGAAACCTTGGTGTCTTACTCTCAATATCTTGCTTTCACTGATTAAGAATGACAAATATGTGACTAAACTACTCCATCTGGCGTTTCTGTCTGATTCTCTTTTCCGTAGAGATTATGATGCGTATACGTGCAAATTTACAGCCAACAAAGTTTCTAAGAAGAGTTTCTTTGTTAATCCCAGAATGTTTAGTTTTAGGAGTGAATATGCACATTGCACCACTCTGTCCAAACTCCAGTCTGAAAGTACGATCTGGATTGTGCTTCATACACTTAATGCCAAAACAGTAAAATGGAAATCTTCTTTACAGGGGCTCTGGGTGGTGTGAAGAACCTGAGGGTCACCGACCCAACCATGACCTCTTTGAATGTCAAATGGGACCCCGCGGATGGGGCCGTGCGCCAGTACAAAATATTCTTCGTCCCAGCAGCTGGAGGAACTGAGGCGATGGTGGGGCTTTTTTTCTCAACTATTATTCCATAAGAAAAAATAATACATTTTAAACAGTACTTAAAAATTAACTTTTTGTGCTTAATTGTCATAAAAATAACGTCTCACTGCAAAAAAGTTAAATATATAAAAACATCACTCAATATCACTGAATATTGAAGTTATTTACTGTATATCACTGAAGTTATTTTTGTAAATAGGAACAAATACCTGGGGCCCAAACATCTATAGTTTTAAGAAACCTGCAGTCTGATACTCCATACACAGTGTCAGTGGTTCCAGTGTATCCCGCCACAGAGGGCAGGCGCCAGTCTGAGAATGGAAAGACATGTGTGTATCAACCTTGTAGATTATTTAGGTATCTATGCACAGACACACTATCTCTGTTACAAAACTATTGTCTATCTCACTCTAGTGCCTCTTGGAGGTGTTCGAAACCTCCGTCTCATTGATCCCACCTTCACAACACTCACTGCCACATGGGATGCCGCCGACGGGAACGTGCAGGGATACAAAGTGTTATATGTACCCACCAATGGAGGAACTGAGCTCATGGTAGGAATATCTGAATATTTCAAAGTTATACAATGTTGATGTAACAAGTGGAAATCTCTCTAAACTCTAATGGCATAGCTTGCAGACAGACGTATATAGACATAGTCTTCCTTTGAGGACCAGAGTTGAGAGAGTGATGTAATGAAACTCTAGTTGAATTCTCATTATGCTGAAAAACCCGTGGGTAAGTTTACAACTGGGAGCACCAATGTTTAGACGGAACTGGAGTAAACTGTGAAAACAATTTGTTTGGCAAGCTACAAAGAGAGAGTTCAGTTTTCTTTTAGTTTACAAGTGTAGTTTTCTTTATCTCTTTAGATGGGTAGACTTTGTGCAACCAATCTTTGTTAAAAAAAATAGTGTGAGGAATGGGTTAGAAGAAGATATAATGTACTGAGTTCCATTTTATATTCTTTCAGGAACAAGTGTCTGAGAGCACCACAACATTAGTGCTAAGTAAACTCCTGCCAGACACAATGTACACAGTGACTGTTTTACCAGTGTACGCTGAAGGAGATGGACCTCAACTCTCTCAGAAGGAAAAGACTAGTAAGTGACTCCCAAATGACATCAGTCACACTGGGAAGTTGTTTATAAGTACCTGAAGATGGTTTCGGACACATTTCGTCAATCTTGAGTCAACTTTGTTGTTGTCTCTTTAGAACCTATGGGCAGCGTGAGGAACCTGCAGGTAACAGATCCAACCATCAGCACCTTGAACGTACGCTGGGAGCCGGCGGAAGGCATTGTGCGGGAATACATTGTCATTTACGTTGCCGCCGGAAGCCAAGATCAAGAAGTGGTGAGAATGATTTCCATGAATGTTCCAGAAATAGCAAACAAGACTGTAGTTTCAGTTGCCACTCGTGCACTTATTTTGACTTGGTTTTGAAACTTGTAAATGGATGTTTTGACCTTATTATTTGTTCTTCCGTATGTAAATTTCACATAATGTGCTTTTTATACAAATTACACCTGTAAAGCATTTCCAAGCTCTACAATCAATGCTGATATGTCTCCATTCTAGAGCTTCAAGCAGGTTGTATATATTTTTATTGAAACACTGCTGTCTTGCAGGATCAAGTCTCCGGAACCACAACTTCCACTGTTCTGAAGAACTTGGAGCCCGACACAACCTACGCAGTAACTTTGGTGCCAGTATATCATGAGATGGAAGGCAGACCTCTCTCTGAGAATGGAAGAACAAGTGAGTTCATTGTGAAGACATACCATAGTGCACATTTGAATAAACTTGGCCACAAATTGAAATGTCTGGCTATTGTTTAGAATGATTCGGGTATTAAAGTTCACGTATCTGTGCTTTTCAGGACCATTGGGTGGAGTTCGCAACCTTCAGGTTACCGATCCCACCAGCAGCACCCTAAATGTGCAATGGGAGCATGCTGATGGAAACCCTCGCAATTACAAGGTTTTCTATGTCCCGCAGCCTGGAGACAGCGAGATGATGGTAAGATGTGATGAGGTAACCTCTAATGGTTCATATGGAGGACGTTCCACATTGTGACCAAATTTCTTGTTTTTGTGATCAGGAGCTAGTTTCCGGTGGCACGACAAGCACCGTCCTACGTAATCTCAATGCTAACACGGTGTACAAGGTCACATTGTTGCCTATGTATGAAAATGACGTGGAAGGAAGACGTCAGTCAGAAAATGGAAAGACAAGTGAGTCAAGATGTTTGTAACTTGCAAATTCTGGATGGAGAACTCATCTGCCTCTATGAGGGATCCCTATATATTGTCTGAGTTCAACATGTCTGTTTTATTAACACAGAACCTTTTGGAAGTGTGAAGAACCTCCAGGTGACAGACCCAACTGTGAACTCTTTGAGAGTGCGATGGGACCCAGCAGATGGAGATGTTCGTCAGTACAACGTCATCTACGTGCCTGTTGCCGGTGGTGCTTCAAGCACGGTAATTAATTAAATACAAATTTTGGTAGAGTTTGTCCATTTGGTTTGCTTGTTATTAACTGTATTAACTATATTATAACTATTATATACTCTTCAGACCCAAGTCTCAGGAATGTCCACCAATACTATTCTGAGAAACCTACAACCAGACACAGAGTACAGTGTCACTGTAGTGCCAGTATATCCTGATTCCGAAGGAAAGAAACAGTCAGAGAATGGAAAAACAAGTGCGTACCTGCAATGTCAAGTTTGGATGTTACTCCCTTAGCACGCAGCATGCTTAATTTCAATTCTTGCAATTCTCAGAGCCTCTGGGTGGAGTAAAGAACCTGCAGGTCACCGATCCCACAACCAGCTCGTTGAAGGTACGCTGGGGGCCCGCCGAAGGTAACGTCCGGCAGTATCGAATCTTCTACGTCCCAGCAACTGGTGGTGCTGAAGACATGGTAAGAGCCGATCTACGGAAGAGGCTCAACTGTCTTTCCGGACATGCAGCTGATCTTCAATAACTTTAAATTATAAACGTTAACAGGAGCAAGTTTCTGGAGGCACCACCAATACAGTCCTAAGGAATCTTCTGTCAGACACTGTCTATACAGTGACCATGGTTCCTGTTTATCCAGAGGGAGAGGGTCTCCGACAGTCTGAGAAAGGAAAAACACGTAAGTTGTACTTGGCAGTTACGCATCACTATTACTAAAATCGCACAAAAAATCGTGAGGTGCCAAGTGATAAAATTGAGCAGCTGTTGAGTAGAGCTGTACTATGGCTTTTCTTAGTTTTCAGAATTAGGATTTTTGTCGAGGGGGGACCCAAGTCTTATTTTTAGACTTGGACCACACATTTCACCAAAACTCCCTTGCAACTACATAGCAACAGTGAAAACACTTTGACCACTCTAAGCAGCCATTCGAAACAGTCTAGCAACTGGGTTTTATATGCTTTATAACTCATTGTGGAGAAACACAATTTATACCTGTTTGTATAAATGCTAAAAATGGGTTTTATGTTAGCTCACTACTAAATTGTATACACAGAGCAACAACTACAGGATTTGGATGCTTGAGTTTTTTTATTTATGCTAGTGAGTTGCACTAAAATAAACTGTATCCTTTGAACTCTTGTTGGAGAGTTTTTAACAGATTTCTGTAGGAATAGTCACATCTGCTTCAGTTTAAAAAGTGTACTAAGCTGTTTTAGCATCAACCCTAAATGCCCCCCACCACCTGCCTTTCCTTTTTGGCGCTTTCACACCATAAAACTTGTCTCCGCTGCTGTCGAATGCTTCGCTCAGCATTCATTCCTGAACTTTACTGCGCTTCCTCCTGTTAAAACGCTTCTGTGAGCTGTCCGGCTTCCTCCGCTGTTCTGTAAATTCCTTGTTCTCACTCTGCTGTTTTGTGGCTTCTTATTCAACACACTCTCACCCTCTTTCACAGTTCCAAGAGTCCCACCCCGGAATATCCAGGTCTACAACCCAACTCCCAACAGTCTGAATGTACGCTGGGAACCCGCCTCGGGCCAGGTGCAGCAGTACAGGGTTGCTTACGCCCCACTGAGTGGGATCCGACCGCTTGAGTCTGTGAGTGATGCACAATTCTGCATATTTACATTTATGCATTTTAGGGACACTTTTATGCATAAGTAATATGTTTAATATACATTAAATGTATGTGTTTTTCCTGAAAATCAGTCATTTTGCATCATTCTCTGCCAACTGAGGTACAGGAACACCATATGAAATATTGGTTGAAGAGTTTTCAGCTATTTTGGACACAGCTTATCCAATCAGAATGCAGTCAATTGATAGTTAATCTGCAGTCAAGCATCAACTTATATACACAAAAATATATACTTAGCCACACTACACAAAGTACAAAAAAAAACAGTAGCTAGTGACATTAAAACTGTAAAAGGGGGCACGTCATTTCAGATAGTTAGTAGACTATATAATAAAAACCAACAAGGACCTCAATTAACTCAAACACGTAAATTTACACAAAATACAGCTAATAAACCCAAACCAAAGACAATTCATTGATAAACTGCCATATATACCTAAATATTTATTAAACTGCAGCAAGTAAAATGGCTTTTGTGAACCCTACTGGGGGATGAATCATACGAATCTGCGAATCTATTTATTTGAACAAGTTCATTGCTACAACAAACCATCTGAATCGATTCACTGAAATTAATTAGACTTTCCAATACTACTTCAGAGAGAGAGAGAGAGAGAGAGAGAGAGAGAGAGAGAGAGAGAGAGAGAGAGAGAGAGAGAGAGAGAGAGAGAGAGAGAGAGAGAGAGAGAGAGAGAGAGAGAGAGGGAGAGAGAGAGAGAGAGAGAGAGAGAGAGAGAGAGAGAGAGAGAGAGAGAGAGAGAGAGAGAGATATATTTTAGGATAAAGTGTCTGTTTATTGCCTCGGCTTGCTTGGCAATGTAGCATTTTTATTTAAGATCACCGCTACTTAATGGACATAGTAGTTCATTATTGAACAACTGAAAACTATTTTTAGTTTTTGCTACTGTCAAGGTGTTTTAAGTTAGTTGCGTCATTAAAGTCATTACTCAGGATGTTTAGCACCTACGCTTTTGCTTTTGGTTATCTTTATCTGTGTTTGCCATAGAGAGAAGCTCTTTAGAAACTGTATAGAGTCTCTCAGGCTCACAAGTCTCCCTGCAAAACTAAAAACAAGTTTGGACACAAAAGAGAAATTTTCATATCCTGCATGTTGACCCATATTTGTCAAACCCATCAGTTTGTGCCAGAACTGATTCTGTCATAAGCGTTGGTTTATGGAAAGTATGCAGCTACCATCAGTGATGTGAAGCCTATGAATGAGAAGCAAATGAGCAGATGGGGTGATAATCCTGCAGCATGTTGACAGGTTTCCTGTCACCCCCGAATCCAGTCTCTTTTTTGCTCCCGCTGTTCCCCGCGGGCAATTACGCTGATCCGACAGTATTTATGTAGCATTTAACCCCATCTGCACATCTGTTTGCATTACATATCTATTTGGAAATGTTATCTAGCTCCACTAATCTAAACAGGGGCTTAACGGTGACGTCATTATGTATATTCGCTTTGCCAGATTCGTTACGTCTGTGCTAGGTTGTCATACAGTGAATGTTTGTGAATATACTGTACTTGTCTTTGTGTTATCTAAACGATGGTCTTCTCCACAGGTTCTCGTTTCTGGCAACATCAACAGTGCTTTCCTGGATCAGCTCATCCCGGATACACCGTACTCTGTGAATGTGATGGCAGTATATGCTGATGGAGAAGGCCCAGAAATTGACGGAAAAGGAAAAACATGTGAGTCAAAATGATGCTTTATGGCATGAAATGGAAATTCACTCTGTTTATCAAATACATGTTATAGATCTCGTTGTGAATTAATACATGCATATATTTATTTATATTTTGCAGTACCACGAGCTGGACCCAGGAACATGAGGGTCTTCGAAACCACCACAAGCACGATTAGCATTGGCTGGGATCGCGCTGAGGGTCCTGTACAACAATATAAGATCGAGTATGCTCCATTGACGGGAGATCCCATCACAGAATTTGTGAGTAAAAGCATATATTTAGTTATTCACTCCTTCAATACTTTTCAGTTAAGGATATTTTTTCTGTCTGTACTACATTCAGGTTTGCAAGTGAGCATAAAATCGATATTAACCCGGTTTGCTTTCTTAATGCTTCTTGTCATACTGTACATGATTCATCAGTGTAATATTTTTCTGAAGAAACCAAAATCTCAATTGATTATTGGCTGTGGTTATTCAACAAAAAAATTCATACATCTGATGGTCTTCTCTGCAGACTGTTGTTCCTGGTAACAGAAATAATGCTATCCTTCAAAATCTGCTTCCTGACACCCCATACAACATCACCGTTACAGCAGTTTATCCTGAGGGACCTGGTGGATCTCTAAACGGAAATGGAAAAACACGTGAGTCACACGAACTGCTCTCGGAAAAAATGCACTTCTTTGATTTTTCACTTTTGGTGCATTTTCTGTGATGGCTATACAAATCTATATATTTTATATTTCACTTTTAAATTACATTTTAGTGCCATTTTTTGGTCGTTTTGTTATGAGCTTAACATGTGTTATGTTCATTTGTCATTAATTATTACTTTTTAAATATTTTTTTTTTTTACCACAACAAAATTCTAATTTTCACTTTTTATTTCTTTTCTTTCTTTCTTTCTTTCTTTCTTTCTTTCTTTCTTTCTTTCTTTCTTTCTTTCTTTCTTTCTTTCTTTCTTTCTTTTGTTAACAAGCTTGATTTAATAGTTTTAATTTTAGTTCATAATAATATGTAGCAAGTACAAGTAAGTTCCCCAAAACTGCAACTCTCAACCCAAAGACATTCTTAAAGGGATAATTCACCCCAAAATGAAAATTCTGTCATTAATTACTCCCCCTCATGTCGTTCCAGACCCATAAGACCTTAGTTCATCTTTGGAACACAAATTAAGATGTTTTTGATTAAATCTGAGAGCTATCTGACCCTCCATAGACAGCAGCGTAACGGAAATGTCCCCAGGTCCAGAAACATAGTAAATACATCGGTAAACAGTCCATGTAACATCAGTGGATGTGTGATTTTTGTTTTCTTTGCACAAAAACAGTATTCTTGTAGCGTTGCAAAACTGAGGTTGAGCCACTGATGTCACAAAGATGTATTTACTATGTTTCTGGACCTGTGGACATTTCAGTTACCTTGCTGTCTATGGAGGGTCAGATAGCTCTCAGATTTAATAAAAAACATCTTAATTTGTGTTCCGAAGATGAACGAAGGTCTTACGAGTCTGGAACGACATGAGGGGGAGTAATTAATGACAGGATTTTCATTTTGGGGTGAACTAACCCTTTAAGGCTTAAAGGAGAATATGAGTAATTAATTGCTGGTAGGGCATGGTAGAGAGTTTGGACAACTGTGTTTGCGTTGGCATAAGCTTGCATTAAATCTGCAAGTTAGCATGGGCTAGAATCCAGAACATCCTTCAGCTACCAGCAACAGCTCAGCACAACTATAACATTACTGTCTGTGTAATTCTTGTAATAAGGTTTTTAACCACAAGTCTTACTTATTTTGGATCTTATGTTCAGTCGGCCTGTTGGCTCCTCAGAACCTTCGTGTCTCAGACGAGTGGTACACACGCTTCCGTGTGTCCTGGGATCCAGCTCCAGCTCCGGTCATGGGCTACAAACTCATTTATCAACCAACAGGTACCAAATACTGCAATAGTGTGAGATCACAGCATGCTGTTTAAAATCTAAATCATGGAATCATAATTGACCCTGTTTTCTTTCTGTTGAGGATTCATCAATTCACTTAATTCGCTAAATGTTTTTTTGCCATTCTTCCTTCAGATAAAGATGAGTCTTTGGAGGTGTATGTTGGTGACGTCACCAGCTATACCCTACAAAACCTGCTTCCCGGCACAACGTATGATGTTCAGGTGTACGCCCAATACGATGGCGGTGTCAGCAAACCTCTCACGGGACAAGGAACAACTCGTATGCTTTCAGATGTTTAGATGTGTTTTGTGCATTGTTGGTTTAATGCTACTCTGCAAGATTTGTAATTTGAGCGCAACATTTCTGTCTTGACCTTTCAGTGTACCTCAATGTGACCAGCCTGGAGACATACGATGTTGGCTACGACAGGTTCTGCATCAGATGGACGCCTCACCGTGCTGCCACTTCCTACAGAATCAAGCTGAACCCTCTGGACCGTGAGTCAAACTCAGGATGCTTTCATTTACTGTCTTTCATTATGTATGCACTACCAGTCAAATGTTTGGGGTCCGTCAGATGGTTTTAATTTATTTATTTATATATTTAGCAAGTAAAGGATGCATTAAATTGATTAAAAGTGACAGTGAAGACTTTATAATGTATCACAGTTTCCTAAAAAATATTAAGCAGCACAAATGTTTTCAAATAATTCAGTAATTCATCACAAAAAGTATTATATTTTAAAATACATTCAAATGGAAAACATTATTATTAATTGTAACAATATTTCACAATATGTATGTTTTTACTGTAGTTTTGGTTAAATGAGTGCTGAGCAGAAGAAACTTAAGAAATTACATTTAAAAATATACATTTATATAAAAAATATAAAAAATATAACACTGTTATTTTAGTATCACCGTGATTCTATTATAGATTTTTATTAATATTTTGAATTTGTATTTTCTGTTTTAATTTTAAATGAAAATACATTTTTGGTTAAAGTACACAATTTAGTTGTGTGTTTTTGTCAATTTGTAGTAGTTTATTTTTTATATATGTCTATATAAGTTTTATTTCGGTTTTTGTTTAGTTCACATCGAGTTAAAATTAAGTTAAATTAAAATGAGAAATGTTTTATATAAAACATCAGCTGAAGTAAAACATGTAATATTTTATTTAGTTGTTATTTATTTTAAATAGCAATTAGTTTTTTTAATAGTTAGGTTTTAGTTAACTATAATAACCCTGCTATGTAACTAGTTGTTTTTGGTTTCTATTTTGGAAACTACAGCAAAGCACCCTGCTTTTAACTGTTTTCATTCTAGATTATTTCCTTGGACAAAGTATTTAAAGTCTCCTCTGTGTTCACTTACTAATGAATGGATGCTTACTCTTTTGGATTACAGCTCTAAAGGAGCTCATGGGAGATACTTTAACCAAATTCAAAACTATCCAAAGTACTACTATCGCTGCCGAGAAAGTGCCATGTTTTTGGACTGTAATTGATTGGTTCTCTTTGAAAGACCTTAGAATACCAAACACTGTAGTATGTTTTGTTTGATCTGTTTACAGCGGCGGCTAAAGGTCAGCAGGAGATCACCATCACTGCGGGTCAGAGTCAGTACTGTTTCGAAGGTTTGAGTCCAGACTCTCTACAACGCCACTGTGTTTGTCCAGACGCCCAATCTAGAAGGACCCGGAGTCAGTGCCAGAGAACGCACCCGTGAGTTCAGGCTTTATCACGAATTTAGCAGATATTCATCCGCCTGCTGAATTTGAACAATGATGCTTTCTGACTTCTTTTGATTCCTCTAGGTGTTAAACCCACACCTGTGCCAACAAAACCACCCACTCCCCCTCCACCACCCACTATTCCTCCCGGCTGGGCGGGTAAGTTCCTTCAGCCGCTGCTTGAGAAACAGATTTCATTTATCATGTTGATTTTCAGTTTTTGTGGCAGAAGGTTTCCACTGGCAAGCAGCACTCATGTTTTCTTCAGGAAACTTCTTCTTTTCCTCGTGTTTGTAATTAGATTGCACAGAGCAGTTTGGAAACAGTAGAATAAAATGTCCAGAGCTTTTATGGATACATGCATTGCAAACATGCTGTAGATCTGCTTCTTTGGAATGAGTTTGGATCAAATTAATATCAGCTTTAAAGCCTTGGAGAAAATCCTTCTGCTAATAAAATACGGATTCTTTCTTTTTATCTTCAATTCATACATTTTTTTCCCTAAATTCATGCTGGGCCACTCTCAAAACCTGTTTATTCATCACAATAGAAGACAAGTGGCCAAATGCTTCAATATGCAATGGTTTCCACTCCAGAGGAGTCAGCTGGATTTAAGTAAGGAAAGACATGGACTAATCCACCTAGGATAATAAACTTAGGAGAGACATTTTCGAAAAGCTGAGAACAATGCTTGATGACGTGGAGAGGACATGTAGCTGCCAATTGTGTGAATGAAAAATACACCATTAATTAGTTCCTTTTTAGACCTTCTGGATTTCATATGTATTTCATTCTTGCATAATTTCTCAAGAAAGTGTGACCAGTAATGAGGTTAATTAGATAGTTTTTTCAGTAATTGTGTTTGTTAGTGAGATTTCATTACCATTTTTCCACTCTTGTGTAAAAGTTTAATTAGAAACAAGAGCTGCTCTCGCGTGCTGCAGCTCATAGAGTTGTTTTTGTGTTCTCAGTATGCAAAGGAGCGAAGGCAGACGTGGTTTTCCTCATCGATGGCTCCTGGAGTATCGGAGATGATAGTTTTAGCAAAGTGCTTCAGTTTGTCTTCAGCGTTGTTGGCGCCTTTGACGTCATCAACCCATCGGGAATGCAGGTATTGCGACTTGTTTGCGACTTTGAGAAATGCAAAATCTAGTTTGATCGTCTCTGGGTCAGATATATTCCATTGCTAAATAATTGTTACTGTTTAATTTTATTGCAATATGTTTGTGTCAAAAGGTTTCATTCGTGCAGTACAGTGACGAAGCAAAGACAGAGTTCAAACTCAACACATATAACGATAAAGGCACCGCACTTTCTGCTCTGAAACTCATCAACTACAGAGGAGGAAACACCAAGACAGGTATCACTCAAACACACCCGACACAGCCTTTTCATTAGATATTATTACTAGATATTATCCAATTATATCTATAATATTAGATATTGGGGGAATCTTAGAAGAAATGTCTTGGTCGTATCTCACCCCAAAAATAAGAAAAAATATATTATATTTGATTTAATATGTACATATTTTATAAGTCTTTATTTAATTAATTGAAATAATTAATGATTTATTTAATTTTGTATATTCATTGTGTTATTATTATCAGCATCAGTTTAGTTTAACACAACAAACATGCCCATGATGTATGCTTAGTTTTGTAATGCTTCTGCCATCACAGAAAAATCTTAATTGTCCTATAATAGGCTTCATTTTTCCTGCAAAAACAAATAATATACATTAAATTACATAATAAAATAACTATTGTATTGTATGTTTTTTATAATGTATATTATTTAAAAATATTCTTTCTATTTTTAATATTTATTTTCTCTTATATTATATAATTTACTTTATTATTTTATTATAATGATATACATGTACATAATTGATATATTTTTGACTTGAACATTCCTTGACAGATACATTTGTACATTTTCCTTGATGTTGAGTAGATCTTGGCCAAGTTTACTGTGAAGGATTTGCTTTGACTGGATTATAGACAGAGATATATTTGTTAAACTTATGAGGCAAGAGTATTGTTGATGTTTCCTCTCCTTTATCATCCCAGGCATGGCTCTGAAGCACGTGTACGAGAAGGTCTTCACTCTAGACAGAGGAATGAGAAGAAACGTAGCGAAGGTTGTGGTGACCATAACAGATGGACGTTCTCAAGATGAAGTGAACAAGAATGCTGCCAAGCTACAGCAAGCTGGTATGACTCACTGCTGAACTTTAAAGGTTATGACATAAACATGAGCTCATAATCCTATGACCAAATCAACACCTCTTCAGAATTCAAAAACTGAACTACAGTGTGAACTACAGCAGTATGCAGAGCTTTGACAATCATTAAAGGCACACAACCTAATTATGTCTATTTTGATGCAAGAAAACTTCACTAATACTTTCAATATGGTCCCTTATTATGCTAATGTGCTAATGTAGGATGTGTTGTTTCAGGTTACAGTGTGTTTGTCATTGGCGTGGCTGACGTGGACTTCGTCGAACTGCAGAACATTGCCAGCAAACCGAGCGACCGCCATGTCTTTGTGGTGGACGACTTCGATGCCTTCTCCACCATTCAGGACAGGCTGGTCTCGTTCATCTGTGAAACTGCATCATCCAGTGAGTTGATAGTTTGTGCTCCTTTACATAATATGATACTTGTAAGAGTTTTTACACCAGATCTGTTCAAACCTTAAATGAATGTGTTTGTTTTGCTTCCAAAGGCTGTCCATTGATCTATATAAATGGATTCACATCAACAGGTAGGCATGTGTCTCATGCATTATGCAAGTTTTAATGTTTAATATTTGTTCTTCTGCTCACCAAGGCTGCATTTATTTGATAGGAAATACAGGAAAAACTAATATTATGAAATATTATTGCAATTTAAAGGAACTATTTTGTATTTGAATATATTTTAGGATGTAATTTATTCCTGTGATGCGTAGCTGAATTTTCAGCATCATTACTCCAGTCTTCAGTGTCACATGATCTTCAGAAATCATTCTAATATGCTGGTTTGCTGCTTAAGAAACATTATTAATGCTGAAAACATTACTGCTTAATATTTTTGTTAAATCCGGGATACATTATCAGATGAACTATATGATTATGATTATGAACTTAGATGCATATGATTATGTATGTTGATCACACTAACATGATTGATACGCTTCCCCAGGATTCAGAATGCTGGAAGCTTTCAATCTGACTGAGAAGATGTACGCTAGTACCAAGGGTGTCTCTATGGAACCCGGTTCCTTCAACAGCTACACCGCCTACAGGCTCCACAAGAACGCTTTCCTCAGCCAGCCCTCACCGTGAGTTCAAACCTCTCTTTATTAGACTCTGAATGCTGATTTTGTGTACTATTTAGCACTCATCAAGCAAGACTTTGAAAGAAGAGTACACTTTCTTTGAGACTATTACCAAAGTCTCTTTAAGACAATTCTATACCATTCTATATTCTATATGATTCTATACCAACCGGGACGTCTAACAGCAGCTGCAGTGATGCGCTGACTTCAGCGATTAGCGATTGGCTCTTTCATCCAGAAGGCGGGGCTTCCTGCAATTGAGCGGCCATAATTAGCGTTGCATTTTTCCTCATTCAAAACTATATGAGTGCCATGTCTTGGGTATTCTATAGTCTTTGCTATTACTTCTGTGGAACACAAAACAAGATGATTGGCTTTTTCTGTACAGTGAAAGTAATCAGTAACCAGGCACTGTTATGTGTGATCCGTTGTGAGATTTGCAAGAACCAACTGATTTTGGTTCATTGACAATAAACTTAATGTTACACATCTTGACATGATATATTTGAATGTTAAAGTATGAGACCAGCTGAACAGCTTTAGAAGACATGCAATAGTGTATGAGTCATATGGACCACTTTTCAAGCATTTTTGCAGTAAATCTTTGCAGCTTGGTACTGTTCAAAAGTTTGGGGTCTTTAACATGTAAACAAAAATATATAATACAATTATTCAGCAAGGATGCATTAAATTGAGAAGACATTTATAATGCTACAAAATATTTCTATTTCAAATAAATGCTGTTCTTTTGAGCTTTCTATTCATCAAATAATCCTGAAAATAAGAGTATCACCGTTTCCACAAAACATGAAGCAGCACAACTGTTTTCAGCATTGATAATGAGAAGAAATGTTTCTTGAGCAGCAAATTCAGCATATTATAATGATTTCTGAAGATCATGTGACACTGAAGACTGGAGTAATGATGCTGAAAATTACAGCTTTGATCACAGAAATAAATTACATTTTAAAATACATTCAAAATAGAAAACAGCTATTTTTAATCTTAGTAGTATTTCACAGCATTTCACAGCTGTTTGATCAAATAAATGCACAAAATCACAAAATTTTGAACAGTAGATTATTACGGAGCGTTTTTGTTGTTGTTGAGAAATCACATTTCTTCAAATAACTGCAGTTACATCACACGGTATGTAATACTGTGGTTTGTTATTGCAGAAAAATGTTCTGTTAGATTATAATAATGATGGTCATTTTTAATCATTTCGTAGGATGACAGCCTGGCAGCATGCTTGTGTACAGACATCACTGTGAAAGTAGTGTGCTATTAGAGAGAGTCATTGGAGGAATGTAGGGTTAAACTGAGAGCTTTGTAGGCTTTATTGCATGCTGCTGCTTGCCCAGGTAGAGCACACTATCCACAAGCATTCAAAGCCGCTGTTCTCCCACACACTTCCTTAATTATTTTACCATATGAAAGTACTGATAAAATACTGGATCGGTTAAATCCATTCACATTGACCTGCCAGCGCTGATGTCTGCAGAAAAAATAGATCCTCCTCTTTGCTCTGATTTTGTCAACTTTTACAGATATATTCATCCTGGTGGCCTGCCTTCCACATACACCATCATTCTGATGTTCCGGCTGTTGCCAGACTCACCGACCGAGGCCTTCGATATTTGGCAGGTGTCAGACAAGAATTACAAACCTGAGACCGGTGTCACCATTGACTGTGAGTGGGATATATATATATAATAAAGTTTTCTGTTTTCTCAGTAATCACACTTCTCATTGGATTCTCATAAAGCCAAATTATCTGATCTTATTCAGGATTAGGATTTTGATGTGCTGGCTTGGTCGGACGGCGAATAATTTAGATTTGTTTTTGCTTTGTCAACATTTTAACTGGCCTCATTACAAAAAAAAAACAAAAATGTTTTTATGTCAGAAAAACAAATAATAAATCAACTATTAGGTTTTTCATCATCAAAAATAACTCCTACAACAACTCACACACACTTTGGAACACACTTTTCTGGAATAAAAAAGATCAGTGATTTGTTTATAAACTTTAATCAGTTCCAGAGGATGCTTCCAAGGCCTTTTTTTGCCATAAAAAAACTTTGTGTCAGCCAGCTAGATAACTATATCTTGGTTGCGAGTTTAAATCAGAAGATGTCATAACAACGGTGATTGCCTCACAGAAAACCACGTTGAATCCTATCCTCATTGTTGAGTCCTGCACACTGTCCGCATTCATTTCTCTAGACTTTTACTTTGTCAACATAATGTTGTCTTTCTTTAATTTCTCCTAATGAATTTAAGGGGAAACATCAAAGACAAGAGTTCTCCATTGAGAAAGTAATACATTTTCCTCCAGGCTTCTTTCTCTCTGTCCCAGTAATCAGATTTGGCTAATCCATCACATCCCCTTTAGTCCAACAACATGTCCTATCATATCGTTCTATTTACCGTAGAGACTTGTTTGTTCTCGTTTGTGGTTGTTTCTGGGATATTTAACTCTTTGTTTCTCTATTTTCTCAGCCTCTGCCCAAACTGTGTCGTTTTATAATAAGGATACAACAGGAGAGATCCAACGAGCCACGTTTAAAAACGATCAAGTCAGGACGATCTTCCATGGAAGCTTCCATAAGGTAAACTGTGCTTTTATACATGCTGTTTATGTGGTATTGCATCAAACTTTACAGTTGATAATCTAGTATGGTGTGTCCTGCAGAAGGTCCTTGTACAATGATTTGTGATGCTCTTTCATAACAGGCTTATGTCACGACCTTTAGCAGCACAAATGTGCTGGTTGTGATGAAAATGGTAAAGGCTTGGCTCATTTATATTAGTTGGGTTATGCACATATTTAAAAATTGGAAATTGGTGGAGACGTGTTCCCGCATTCTCCACCATAAATGGTGCCTATGTCGGCCACATACAGAGTCAAACTGTGTGAGGACTCCAGCAAAGTGGGCTCAAAACAAATGTCCAATATGTCTGAATACAGAAAAACCTGCACAGATGTCCACAGATATAGATCAAGGGAGCCGTTTCTCTCAAGAAGATAACGGTCTGCAACTGCGGAATAGAAATATAGGACAAAGAGAGGTCACTGTCAGCAAGCTCACACACTGAGAGGGTTTGAATCTGAAACGAGCATGTTTTGATTTGTGCATGAAGGCTTTTGGTGAGATTTTCGGCAAAAGGAAGAAATGGAAAACTGCAAAACTTTCACAATGCTCAAGTATTAGTTAATCATAGCAGAGGTGCAGAAAAACAAGACACATTCGGTGTGTTTCAACATCTCGTTGTGGTGCCTTCAGTTGTTGCCAGTTCTATTTGTGATGAACAGCTACTTCAGCCCCTTGTTTAAAGTTCTGCTTAAACAAGTTTTGAGCATCGTTTTTTTTATTCTATCACTGAATGTGTTCCGCATCACACAGCTAATTTGCTTATAGTTTGAACTTGGTTACATCAATGCAGAGATTCTTTAGTCACTAGTTTTTTTAAATTAACTGCTATGATTATTATTTGTAATATATTTACACATTCTGTTCAAATACCAAAGTTCCTTACATAAGTTTTATAATTCTTTCATCGTTTCACGAGTTCACACTTACATATATTATATAGAATAGATATTATGCGTATTTGCCGTGCTGTCCGAGGGGAGGGCTTCGAGCTCGGAGCTTTGCCCCAAACCCAGAGTAACCCCCCCGTAGGTTAAGACAGAAATAGTTGTAGGTGCTGAGAAGGGGTGGCGGAGGGATGCTGGAAAACTGTCAAGAAACAGAGGTGAGTCTGCTGTGTATACATATATACACCTCCTACCTTGTTAACTGGGTTGATTACTGATTGTGCTCCCCTCGTGTTACTTAGGTAAATTATCTGAACGTGCTCCTCCCGAACTTTATTAATAAAACATCATTTACATTGTTTGCATTACATTACAGCTCATCTACACATAGTTTGAACTTGATTACATTGCATTGCCAGCACCAAACTGTGATTCATTAAGATGCAAGTGTGTCTCAGAAGACCAGAAATCACCTTCACGAGAATCTATAAGCATATTTGGTAAGACAAGGAAAAAAAGTGTTTCCCTGGCAGGCAAAATGGAAAATATTGAATCACTTCTTAATAAACAATTACATCAGAGCGCCAGCAGATGCCAAATGCGGAGCAGGTGAAATGCTTTGAGCTGATTTATCCGTTCATCCTTATCTTTAGTCAGTGTCTCTGTTTTGCCTGGATCCTGATGGTCCTTCAGGTTGCCTGTCAAAGTTGACCAAAGGGGAAATTCTTGTGGTTTGAATGAGAGGTGTGGTGGCGTGTTTGTTGTGGTTTTGGCCTGTGTGAACATCTCTGCTGCTTTCCATAAGTCTATAGCCTCAGGTGACACATCGCCAGTCACTTAAAGTAAGACTGGATGGTATGACAAGATTCTGCATCACATGTTATACCATGGTAGATACTCTATGATTGAGCAGGACTGTTTTGCAATATTTGCATGTGGGAGTGACCAAGAGTAATGTGAAAATTCAAAAGCAGGACTTGTCCGAAACAACTCAAGTCAAAGAATTTATTAGGTGTTTAGTAGCAAAGCTAGCAGAGTTTATGCTAGTATGCCAAGAAATATCAAAACTTGGTGTATTAATATAGACATCAGGTCTGTTTCTCAGCTGTTTTTATAATACTTAGTTGTAAGTCTTTGGTTTGTAACTCAAGTGTTATATAAAGTGAATTTGTTTTTGCTCTGATGCCAGGCTTATCATTCGTAATGAATAGATTTTCTGGTTCAAATTCAAGCTTGAAGGATTTTTATTTCCGTTCGTGTTTAATTTACAGAATTGGCCAAAGTAGGCATTACTGCATGATTATTTAGTATATAAAGATTTTTTCCATTGAGTTTCTTCAAGAGAGCGTAGAGGGTCTGCCCTGCTGCATCATATGGCCGTTTCTAATGAAAGCAAATGGAGTGGCATGAGTTCATCTTTGAGCTTGACGAATTGGTCAGGCTTCAGATCTTTCTGGCTTGGAAGGAAATAATGTCTGAATTTCAGAAATGAAGTGTGTTTTTAAGAGCTTCATGGTTCTGGCATGTCATTTACTCATGCAGATGGTTTTTGGTCTAGATAAACAAACATGATTTAGATTGTCTAGCTTCAGCAAAGTTTTTTATTTATTTATGCTGGCTCTGTATGTGGTGCAAGTCAGTGGATTTTTAACGGCAGGACTGTAACTCATAAAGGAGTATTTCCCCCAAAAATTAAATTTTCTCCAACCTGTGTGACTTCGTTCCTCCGTGGTATTATTTTGGACTCCTGGATAACATCGTTATTTAAATGTCATTATTTAAATGTTTTTTCACAGAAGAAAGCCATTTGGAGATTTATAACAGCACGAGGGTGAGTCAACGATGACCGAATGTTCATTTCTGAAAATCTTTTAACACCAAGCGCTAAATGACCATGAGCGTGCAGAAAGCTCTCAAGCAGCCTCGAGAAAGCGAGCGGGGCCAGAAGAGACGTATCATTCTTCAGATGGAGTCGAGGACAGCTCTGTTTTGAAAGATCTGTTCAAACGTGTTGCAGATTTAGTTGAAATGGAGAAGTCGTCTGTTTAAAAGATCCTGCTTCCCTCTGAACTGCCACAGGTGGCCATTAAAGAGGACGTTTGAGGACAGCTGCCAGTGATCAGATCTAAATGAACAAAATCAAATGACCGTAATCAGTTCCAACAAAACTTTAAATAGAAAAACAGTGCCTCAGATTATAAACAGCAGAACATATTGAATACAGAAAGCCACAGTAATAAACTTAAACTAAAAAACTTTCAACATAAACGTGTTGTTTTGCAGTATGTATATTGTGCACAGTATGGAAAATGTGGAATATCCGGATGATATATAGTATGGTACAGTGTTTTTCACAACTGGGGTCTGGGAGCCTTCACAGGGCCACAAAAGGACTATGAAAAGTGATTTTACAAAGTATTAGTGAAAAAGTTTAGAGTATACTATTTTATTCTGCTTTCTAAAGGCTGTACAGAAACTGTGAGATTAATCACTTTATTCTGTATTACTATTGATAGCACTAGTGTTTAATAATAAGAAAAAAATCTGCATATTGGTTTGGAGAAAAATTAAAAGTAAATATGTTTACAATAATGTTTTTAAAATATCAACAACACTAGTTTAAGACAAAATCTGCATATATTTTTGTGAAAAATAAGTATTTTTAGATATTTTTACAATAATATTTTAACAAATGTAATAATTATAGTATAAAAGTTATATTAATTCTACAAACAATTATTGTGAGATTAATTCTGATGATTTTATTTGATTAAAAGTATTTGTTTTCAACAAAAGTGAAAGATCAGCAAAAAGGCCTCATTCACACCAAGAACAAAAACGATAAAAATGACTATAAAGATATTAGCGTCCTCACCAGCGAACGATGTTGTCTTTTTACTCGTCCGCCACTTTAAATTCTCGAGCTCATAGCAGGATGGATTCTCAATGTTTGTATCGTTCATCAGCTGGAACAAATTGTTCTGAAAGTGATTCCAACAATATCGTTTCTCGTTTCTGTGCCTTTATCGTTATAGATGTGGTGTAGACTCTGCTAATCTTTAATATCGAGAACGATTTTTAGAACTATATCTTTATCTTCTTTATAGATATCATTCTTGGTGTGAACAGGCCTTAACATTTAGTGAAAAAAAAAAAATACTTTTAATTGTTGAAATAATTATAAGCATATAAAAAATAGTAATCATCATTTTGTTGTCTCTAATATCACAGTTGTTTTTAACGTATTTTTCTTAATATGTAGAAAGTAGATAAGCAGTCCTTCATCATATTAGATTGTCCTTGACATCAAATACTTTGAAAGCCCTAGTATGAAATGTTAATCACTGCATAATGTGTTCTGATTCCTATACTAACTTTTTTTTGTAAAGTAGTTTTATTTCTGTGCATTATGCAGTAAGCTGTATTATTCCATATGGAATATAATAATTGAGAACAGAAGAACCCGGGGACCTCCAGGCTAAACAGAAATCAATCACGTGCCACAGGAACAGCTTTAGATAACACATACCACATTTGTGTAGATGTCTAGTGATGTCATGTTTGGTTTGATATTTACAAGGTTTGATAGGCAGTTTGTGAGCGCTCACAGAAAGATGGTGGTCTGGCTCCGTAACAATCACTTCATCGTTCTAATGAATATCATGTCTTTTTCGCTTTGTTTAGCCCAATAGTGAGGTAAACTTCAGTGTATCTCAGGCCTGCAGCGTGTTTACTGATACTGACCAATCCTCAGCGGTCAGATCGGAATCGCATCCTCCTATTTGCTGACCACAAATTTCCAATCCATTCCTGATCCATAGCATCAGTCCTGCTTTGAGCTCCCCCGTTAGCTTGCGGTGGAGAAATGTGATTACATCGCAGCGTTCAGCTGGTGTTTAAGACTTGGCAGCCCGACGGTCCGTGGCATATGGAGAAACAACATCATCATGCACTGTAGTGAACAGGGAATATCAGTGTACATTGATTATGTGGATCAGAGAGCTGAAACAACTCTGAGGGGGCAATTCAGTAAGAAATATAGCGCCAACCTGCAATTACAGGACCAAACACATGACATGCAGCCGGAGCAACACAATCAACATGACTGACGAATCAGATGATCCTAAGCCAAGTAGTTCAAAGTTCAAGAGGACTTTAAAACATTTTGTACAACCTGTTTGGTACCTTCACTGTTAGATTTGGTACATGTGAACAGTTTTGTATAGAAGAAGAGTAAAAGAACACTTCAGACGTTTCAGAGTCTCTTCTGCTCAGCAAGGCTGCATTTAATTGATCAAAAATGCAGTAAAACACAGTAATATTGAGAAATATTATTTCAACTTAGAAGAACTGTTTTCTATTTGAATATAAAAAGAACTGTTTTCTATTTGAATATATTTAAAAATGTAATTTATATTTGTGATCAAAGCTGTATTTTCAGCATCATTACTCCAGTCTTCAGTCGCACATGATCTTCAGAAATCATTCTAATAATATTTCTTATTATTATCAAAGTTGAAAACAGTTGTGCTGATTAATATTTTTTTGTGGAATCCATGATTATGTTTTAAGTATTCTTTGAATAGAAAGTTCAAATGAACAGCATTTATTTGAAAAATAAATCCTTTGTAAGTTTGTAGTGAATGTTTTGAGAAAATGATGCTATTTTGAGCCTCATTTGCATAGATTGGAGGTATTTTTGCTCTGAAAAGAATGACAATGACTTAATGTATACCAGTTTACCAGTTTAGTATTCATCCACGCTGAAGAGGTTCAACTATTTAGTGAATTGGCCCTTGATCTGTAGAGGAAGTGGCTAGTTTAGGTCAGATGTGAAATCGGATGGATGGTTTGACAGTCCCTCTGTCATATGTGATGATGTATTTGTTTACAATCTTATTCGCTGCTGTTCATTTTTGACAAATTCTCTGTAAAAATATTTTACAATGGACTCGCTGTTATCGTTGCCTTGAGCGTGTCAGGTTTAATTTGATGTTGAAGGAACTTGCTGGTTTTATGAACACTCCCTTTGAACAGAGAGACTCCCAGAAATCCCTAATGAAGGCCCGAAGCTCTTAGAGTTTAAAACAACAATAGAAAACTGCCAACTGAGACTTATTTAACAACCTCGCTGAAGATGAACGCGAGTTCTTCCTTAAAATGACCCATGAGTCTGTTATAAGCTTGAACATCTAACAGTCTTCTTTTATTCCAGCTCCACATCCTGGTGTCTCCCGAGAGTATCAAACTGAAAGTGGACTGCCAGGAGGTGGCTGAGAAGGAGATTAAACCAGCCGGAAACACATCGATGGATGGATTTCAAGTGCTTGGAAAGATGGCCAAGTCTATCGGATCTAAAGGAGAATCAGCAACAGTGAGCTCAAACGCAAAACACTGAACACGTTACGCTCTTAGAAATAAAGGTTCCAAAACTGAGGTTTCACAGCGAAAGCCATAGAAGAACCATTTTGATTCTCCAAAAAACCTTTCAGTGAAAAGTTCTTAAAATAACCATTATTTTCTTTGTTTGAAGAACATTTTGATAATCTACATGAAACTTTCCTTTTTCGCAATGGAAAGATTTGCTGGATGTCAACGGTTCTTCATGGAACCATAAATCATAATAAGGAGCCTTATTTCTAAGAGCACCTTGGTACAAAAACAAACTTTTGTTATCACACATTGACCGTGTGTTTACCGCTCTCGCTCTTTCCAGCCTGGACCCTTTTAATGGGCGTCTGAGCCCCATCTTTGAAAATGCAAGCTTTAATCAAAGACAGGTGTAACATCCGTTTTCTCTCTGATTGGGCAGTTTCAGCTCCAGATGTTTGACATTGTGTGCAATCTCGGCTGGACCAGCAAGGACAGATGTTGTGACCTTCCTTCAATGGTAAGAGAAGACTTTAACAAAGCCTCTAGAGATCAGTTGTCGGTCGCACCAGCTTTGCGTAAGCTACAACTTAGCCTAGTTTTGACATAAAGGCAAGTTGCAACTTGCGCTCTACTAAATATTTTAGCATTGCACCAATACACTTTTGAAGTTGAAACATAACTCTATGCACGGTATAAACTAAATATTTACGAGAGTCTCCGACCAGGAGTAATGATTGGAATAAAATAGCTGTTCAACTGCATCAATAGGCTCTTGTTTTACATACCAGACTTCAGGTTTTTTTACGTATATAGTAATGCTGACATTTACACTCATTTATATTTTACAAGACAGAACATTATGTTAGTAAATCACATTGTTGGCAGCTTTTCAACACAAACCTGATCTAAACCGTGTGCCTCTATGTGCATCGATCAGTGTTGTGCATGTCAAATAAAATCAGAATAAATAATTGTCATTTCTTATGCTATGTATCAATATTTATTTTTCAATCCTCATTAGTTTCAGATACAATTTTTGAACATAAATAATGTTATTTATTATGTGTGTGCATTGCAATGGAAATCAATTCGATTGAATTGCTGAGAGTTATGGTCATATTACACGACTTCGCATTATATTACGGTGGGCTTTCGAACTACTAGCTACGTTCAGCATTATGACATCAAAGGGTGCTACCTAGCTACTAAAATTGGTTTGGAAACCAATTCTAGACAGAAATAGCTAGTAAATTTCACAAATAATTAATTATAATTTTGAAGTATGAAAGAATGAAATCATATTTTCTAGTTAAACACACTCCAGAAAACTTTGAAAAAGAGCCTCTAGTGTGGATTTCCCAATTTAATTAAGAACTTATGAACAGCTGGTGCAAACCTAGCCAGGGCTACACTAAGGTGAAGAACACATGCTGGGTTCAATTTCAGGTACGGATGACCCATGAACCACACTATTTACATCCGACCCCATGCCTTTGATCATCGTGGCTTTTAGCAAGACTCTTAACCCCAGACTGCTCCAGAGGGGGTTGCTGAACAGTCACTTTGGATTGAAAACAAATGACAAGTCAATCGACTCTCACGCACACCTCCTCCATCTTTTTGAGCTTCATCCACCCACGCGGATCTGTCATACAATCCCATATGTTTCTGATGCGTCCCCGTTGACCACATTCAAACATGATATTTAACATGTGCTTGGCCAAACCGCTCACTATTATTAGAGCATTTCCTTTCTTTGATCTCTCGTTGTGCGATCTTCCATTTTATTTGGTTTGTCAACCGCAGACGGGTTTTAAAAGAGATGTCTGACTGTTGTTCAGATGCGGTTCTTAGTTGTGTAGAGTGAAATTGTTGAACTCAATTTCCTTCACACAATGTCTATGTGTGCCTATTAATACAAACCATGAGAGCAGCTGTATCCAAACTCTTTATGACATTTTTAGTCTTCCATAAGCAAAAAATTATTCTACTTATGGTACGTCTGACAGTCAAAACCCAAGAGGTTTTAATCAGCCATGTTGTAGCTATGTGGCCTGTCCTCACACCCAAAGACAAAGATTTATGTGGAAGAAATGACAGTTTTCTAAAACTTTGCCATAGTTGACATCACATCTGCACTGGCAGTGTCATCAGTTTTGAGTTTTTATGCTAGGCGATATGCAGTACAATTATTATAGATATTGTTATGACTGTTATGTCTCGCTTAAAGCTACAGTGACATTTGACCCTTACGACAGATAAATAACTATTAGCCCAAATAACCAATTGCTGTGCTGATAAGCATTGTTTTGCTCTGCCATTTTGTTTTTTAGACTTACTGAACTCTGTGATGGACAAACCTCTTTTTTTGCTGAATTTCCAAAATGATGGCAAAAAGGTGTTATTATAGTACATGTAATTTGGAAACTAGGTATCCAGAGGGCCTAGTAGTGAGTGAGTTTCATTTGTTTAATCAAAACCAGCCAGTAATCTTGAAAAATGCAAGTATTGAATCACTTGCAAATTTTGAATTACCGGCCAGAAGCAAAACACCTCTGTATTTACACAAAGGAAAAGACAGGAAGAATACAGTGTGGTGCATGTTTTTTCACCATGACTGGTTTCCTCCAATAACAAATACAATGGCTACCTACACGCAACCAAAGCTAATAAAAAAACACCTTATTTACCTTTTTGCACACATTTTATATTTGTGTTAATAATGTTGACTTCTTGATTTCTTCTTTCTCATCTTCTGCCATTATATTTAGTGTTTCAACATAACCCGAAAAGCTTAATTCTTGCATGATGATAAACTGCATTTTAATTCTCCAGTATAAAACTCCAGTTTATTCAGAAATCATCAAGTATTTGTATCATACTCGCAGCATATTTTGATTAGATGGGCTCAGATAGAGTAATGTCTGTTTTGTCAGTAATGTCAGGACACAGTTTTTAGATAGTTGATGTTCACTGATAGTGTTGCTTATGCTGCTGTTGGTTCTTATATTTTTCGTTTTCTCTGTCATTCAGAGAGATGAATCCAAATGTCCATCTCTTCCCAATGCCTGCACATGTACCTCAGACAGTACGGGCCCCAGGGGCCTCAAGGGCCAGTGGTAAGTCAACTGAAGTGTGCTAATAAAGATTGACAGCAAAGGGTTTAAAATGTATAGGAACAGATTTTTGCTATTTAGGTAAAAATAGTATTAATATAGTTTGGTTTGAAGTGTTTCATCCTGCGAAAAGGCAAGACACTACAAGTGAACAGGGTATAGATTTTAGCTAATAGATATCACGTACTTGTCCAGTTGATTAGTCACAGTAAATGAAGACAATAGGAACATATTACAAGTGTTCTGAAATGTTATGTTTACATATGCAAATGAGAGATTGTCTATTTAAAATGCACAGATTAACAGATTTCCAGAACAAGGTTCAAAACTGTTTCATTTGTTAACATGCTACAGTAAAATGATATTACAGAGATTATTTTTTATATCTATTTTATCGCTCATTAATAAACAAAAATAAGACAAAAATATAAAAAAATCACCATGTTTGTAGGAATAAAATGCTAAATATATATATATAAAGTGAATGCTATATGAATAAACTCTTCTGTAAAAAACTCCAGAATTTAGTCAGGAATAAAATTGTAAAGTTGAATGTATGTAAGTGCTGCGGAAGAAAACAGCTGACATATTGTCCTTGAAATCTACAGATGCACATAGATAAACTGTGTTTTCTTCCCTCGGTGTGAAAGAAGTCAAGTTATGGAAGCAAAGTAGCCTAAAATCCTGACCAGTGCATGAAAAACAAGTTATATCTGTAGTGTCTTGCCTAAAAATGTTCATTCAGGTATAGTCTAAATTTGAAATCATAGTTAATGTTATGTTCTTATTAATTGGACTGATATCAGGACTGTTTTCTCTGTAAATTCTCCACACATGTTCTTCCTTTCCCAGGGTATACCTGGAAGTAAAGGACCACGAGGGGAAAGAGGAGAAACCGGTCAAGCCGTGAGTAATCTCACTATCCTTCTCTGTTAAGTCAGGATGATGTCAAGTTTATCTACAGGATTGAACATTGCCATCTTCATACATTGACTCTGTTTGTTCCTGCAGGGTCCGCTGGGTCCACGTGGAGAGATGGGTTTGCCTGGTCCGATGGGTCCTCCAGGACCACAGGGCCCTAGTGGGCTCTCAATCCCTGGCGAAGCTGTAAGTCCATCTCCGTTTTCATCATGTATCCATTGTCTCCTCACACAGTCAGAAGTCAGTAGCCGGTGGTAAATCCTTCCGCACACCAAACAGGGATTATTCAGGGTATTTATTATCCCTGGAGTTGTAGCGGAGGCATAATTATGGCAGTGAGTTCTGGATTCAGCATTCCTGCGTGTCTGGGGACTTTACGCTCATCAGAGCTCTTTAAACCGCCTGATCCTGCTGCTAGCACACAAATCTCACTGGATTTATTCCCCTCTCCATTTCAGCTGCTGTGTTTTAGTGCTGTTTGCAATCATCACTGTTACTATCGCTCATACTTGGGGTTAAGGGTCAATAAGACTAAGTATTAAACATCAGTGTGTAACTCGCTCTGATTCCTCAAATCATGTGGCTTAAGGAGAGGACTGCATGATACTTACACACATATATATATATATATATATATTAGTGCTGTCAATCGATTAAAAAAAATTATGAATTAATCGCAAATTTTTATAAAATGTATCGATTAATTCCTCCTAACAAAGTTTTTAAATATACTTTTATATTGCAATCATTTCACAGTCAATCTTCAAATGTACAAACAACATAAAGACAGTATATTTAATATTTCTTTAATGGTATCTTTTTTTATGATTGAAGTGCAGCATCACTGATATCAATACTTCTGATGTCTCTATATAATATTTTTTCTCCTTCATATTTAACCATTGACTGTAGCCATTCAGCATTACAGTATAATTGAGAGCTATCAATTTTAACACGTATTAGACTTAACTTCTAATTTAAGTGAACTTAAAACAATCTTCACATGAACCCATTATAATAAATGACATATTTAGCTACCTGTGCCCTTCAACAGAACTATACAGAAAATGAATAGTTTTAGATCAAATATAGATGATCCCCTTAAATGATCCTCTTTTTATTTTCTTTTTTGCATTAATAGACATCACAGCAGCTGGTTATTATCTTATTTGCCTGCTATTTCTTTAAGAGCTGCTGCTGAACGTGACGCGGATCTGACACGCGTCTTATTTTCTCACAACTCATCACCTTTTCTGACTCACTTCAGGTATTAAAGTCTCTATAATGAGCGGACGAGTTGAATCGGGTGTGTTCGATGAGGGAGACAGTGCTGGGGTGCCTTAGGGCAGTTTTTAAAACCATTTCAGAGACATGTTCTTAAATGTGACGCATATATAACACATTGCATGCAGGCACACAGTTTTAAGGCAGCTTTAATTGACTTTTTGTTAACTTCATGCCTTAACTGACGGAATAACTAGGACACTGCATGTACTAGTTGCATGTATTACGTGCACGAGATTGCACGTAGTCTCAATCTCTGTTTGATATTAAATGATACAGTCTACATCTCGCACTGGCGGTAATTGCGTTAAATATTTTTTATGCGTTAATCTGAAAAAATGTATCTCCTGCGTTAACACGCTAATTTTGACACCACTAATATAATATATATATATATATATATATATATATATAATTGTTAATGCATTATTGTAAGTTCTCACATTGTAGAGGCTGCAGTTGAGTTGAACAGCAAAAATACAATTTTGATCATTTTAACATTTGAAAAGGAAGAAATTAAAATGTAAGATATTATAGAAAGTTAGACGTTAATTAATTCAGTATATTTTTATTGAATACTACTGTAAATTAAATATTTTATGTACAGTAATATTATGGCTTGTTTATTATTTTAATTCAATAATATTTACTATAAAATCACTATTTTATAGTCATTGAGTGGATCACAAACAATGGGAACTGAAAGGATGGTTCGCACTTCAGCGTAAAAAGTCATTTTTCAGCGATGTCAGTTTTTTCCAGTATTGCGCAGATGTTTTACTAAGTGATCAGACTTAAGGTATATGGTGGACGAAATGCAGTCATCTCACTAGGAATCTACATGATTGTGGTTTTAACATGACATCTCACCGTGTGGATTTCACTTTAGATTCAAGTTGGTTAAACTTTTACAACTTGAATTTACCATGTTTAAGCATTTAAAGCTGCTTCATTTGGAAGGGATCTCTGAAAATGCAATGACAGTTTTGCTACAGTTTTAAGACTAAAGGAGAGATTAAAGGCCTGTCCACACCAAGAACAATCATTCTAATGAAAACTATAACAATATAAGCTATATTAGCATCCATACCAACAAACAATAACATTGTTTATTATAAGCACACTCTGCAGTTTTGTTATCTGCCATTATAAATGCTTGTGTGTTAAGTGAATTCCGATTGGCCGATTATCTGGAAAAAACATTCTAAAAGTAATTCTAACGATGTCGTTCCTAAGTGTCGTTATCATTAAAGTTGTCTTGTGGACTTTTCTATAGACCTTAATCAGGTTAGATGCCATGTTGAATGTAACACGGGTGAAAATGAGGCTGTGAGGAATAGACTTATGGCACTCTGTGTAATCATCCTAGATCACGAAATGTCCACAACTCACAACTGGAGTTTTAGTCTTCTGAACGTTTTTTTGGACAGACGTTTCGTCAGCTGAACAATCGGTACGGTTGTTTAACCGTTTAACACAACAGTACAATCCATTGAACGCATTATACTTCAATCCCTCGCAGCCTCATTTTTATTTATGTCAAAAATGAAATATGGAATTACCCCGACTAAGGTCTGTTCTCATAGAATTGGAATGCTTTTAAAAAAAAACTCCTGGATTTTTAACAATTTTGAATTTTAAAAAATTGTTATTGCTATTGTCCTTGGTGTATACACGCCTTGAAGTCTTAACTAAAGAATTGGACTTAACAACCACCCGGAAAACCCTAGCAACTATGGCAACACCCTAAACCACACACAAAACTGCAATATGATGGCAAGGACTTTTGCACAGCTGAACTCTAGATATCTCATTTTCCCTCTTGTCTATGTTCTCTGAACTGATATATGTGTTTTAATTTTTCTTTGGATCATGCTGAAGCGCTTTACCAAAGCTTTGGGTGCTCTTTTGACAAGTCTTTCTCCTTTTATTTTCTCCCACAGGGTCGTCCAGGTCCAAAGGGGGATCCAGGCGATGCTGGCTTATCTGGACAGAAAGTAAGTGTTGCTCTGGAGAGTCTTAGGGGGAAACGGGAGGATTATTCTCTCCGCTACCTCTCTGGACGAGCTCCATGTGGCTAACGTTAGATCATAACTTAGGAGGCAGCGCTGAACAATAGTTGTAGATCTGGCAACAAGATAAATGTGGGTTGAGGCTGTAATTGCGCAGAGTCCCAATCAGTGCCACTTTGTGGTTCCCTATTAAACCCTCCCGTTCTGTTTAGAGCATGTGTGGAGCTAGTGAAGAGGATCCTGCGACTGCTTTTGGAGTGGTTTTGTAGATATAGTATGTAATATCTTATACAAGACAAACAGCAGAAAATTGTCTACAACATTATATATTGTAAATTAACTTTATGGCATAATTGAATCACTCTCAGGTTGTTCCAAAACTGTATTTCTTTCATACAACGCAACAGGAGATGTTTTGCAGAATCTTTTATGCTTTGATTTAAAAGAAAAAGACGTCATAAAAAGTATACTCAAATCTGAAGCCAAAGATACCGTATTATATAACCGACTAAATTACTATTCAAATAGCTGCAAAGAAAGTCATTTAATGATATAATTAAATAATAAAGTCTATTTTTAGGACCATTATGTTTTTGTATGCAATGTGAATACAAAATATATAATTAATTATATAATTTATATAAAATTTTAATTTATTTTTACCTTTAATATATTTGTAAAGTTAAATTTTGTGCATAAATCTTGTATAGCTGTACTATCTTTAATACTAATATTTTATAGTATTAGAATTTATTATACAAAAATTATATATATTTGTAATGTTACATAATAATAATAATATTAAATCCTGTCATCTTTACATGTCTTTCTGAAACTGTATGAGTTTATTGAATTTTTAGAAAAAAATAAAAGACACCATAAAATGCATGTGAATTGTGTTTTGGATTCAGAAGCCAAACAGAAGTCGAATGATAACTTTGTGACTGAATAAATCCATATTAACATAAGACTTGACAGCTACAGAGAGAAGGTAACATCTTTGGCAAATACAAACATCAATTTCAGTCTGTTCCCAAAGACTTATGGATTCTTTTATGGTGATTTATGTCATTTTTAAGATTAAAGCTTCAGTATTATGTAAAAGAACACAATGAACATGTATCTAAGGAAAGATTTGGAATGACAAGGGGATTATGTTTATGTGACAAATTACAATCTAAAAACACAGAAATGAAGATGGTTTCCTGTGAATAAAAATGGCATTGTTATGCTGATGCAGTTTAAAAGCAGGAGAGACGTTTCTCTCACTGTCTCACAGAGGTTATACTGCACGGCCGTTTTGTAAATCCTCCAGGACACACTGATATCCGATCCCTCTTAAGGAAGAGTGGGCCGAGTCGTGCAGGTGACCGTGTTGGAGGAGTTGCTATAACAACATGCATTTAATGACTTGCAGAGAATGCTGCCAGGGTTTATAACGGCCTGTAAAACGGATCTGGAATATATTAAGTACCCTGTAAATCTAATGCTAAGACATCAAAGCAGAAGCAGGATTGACAGAGAAAGAATGAAAGAAATGGAAGGATATCTGGTGTGTTGGTGGGAAATTGTTTGTGGAAAGTCGTTTGATTTGTTTGGTCGGAGGTAAGCGACCTGTGCTAATGTGAACCCGGTGTGAGACTCTGGCACTGAGACTGTTAGTTTGAGCTTTTTCTTCCATTCTTTCTCGAAGGGTCCACCGGGACCAGCTGGTGCCACCGGGTCTATTGGACCGGCTGGAATACGGGTGAGTGAAGACCCTTCAGTACAACACATTAGGGTGATTCTCATAACAACTGATTTTTAAAGTATATTTCACCCCAAAATCTACTGAAAAAGACTTTATTTAATGTCATTTTAATTATATCATCATATTACAATATATAATATTTTATATAAACCATTGAGATATTTCTCACTTATGTTAAGTGAAATATATATTATTTCAATGTGCGTTTTATACATTTGTAAAGTATTTCATCCTTAAATCAAGAATGGCTGTAGTGCCTTTAAAAAATTATAATAATTGTTTATTATTATTTATAATTATATTTTTACTATAAAATATGTATTCTTCCATTATTTTTGAATAAAAATATATATTTATAATAATAATGAAAATAATACTGAAACATTATCATTATTATTATTATACTGTAAAGCACTTCAGCTTTGTTGTTTTAAAATGATATTTTACATACTACATAATATATAAGCAATGTACAGTTGAGTTGAGAATTCTTATTATTATTTATTATTTTTAACTGATTTTTTTTTCAATAATTAAATTCAAGAATTTTCATAACAATAAAGCACATTTTCCTCACATGCTCTCATTGCTGTGATACAATAATACAAAACAATATCATAATGCATAACATCTCAGTAGTCTTTAAAATAGGCTTCATGCTCTTCATTTTCATTTGGGTCTCTAATACATCACAGATGTTTCTTTGAGAAACTCATTAAGATGCGACGAACATGTGTGTTATCAGTCTAATGTGGATCTATGCATGTATGTCGACACAGGGACCCCCAGGGAAGGAGGGACCCCCAGGACCCATGGGTCCACAAGGATCAATGGTATGCTCTAGTTGTTTTTTTTTTTTTTTTTGGGGGTTGTTAAATTTATTTTCTTTTACTCAGATGTGAGACTGTATTGCAGACATCTGTTTTGCTGAAGACCAGAGCTCTTATTCTTTTGTACAGGGACCCCCGGGAGCCCCTGGAATGCAGGGACCTACTGGAAAGCCTGGAAAGAATGGAGATACAGGTGTTTCGGTATGAAACCTTTCTGTTTTCATAGACATATACAATAGCATGATACTGACACTAATTTGCCATTGGTCCAAAAAAAAAGAAACCGAAAACAACATTTCTTAAATACATCTATTGTTTGAGAGCTGAAGTCTCCTGCTGGTAGACCCCAGTAATCTCATCTGTGTTTCTTCTAGATCTCTGAAACGGTGCACAGATTTAACAGGATTTAGCCAAATCAGAAATCTCAGTATATGAACTGAAGTTCTTCCAAGAGCAAATGATCTGTCGGCTGTTTATATTCATTTTGCAGAATCATACTCACTGTGTAACAACTAGTGACTCATTGAAATGTTTTAGAAGAAACATCTGATTCAAAGTTTCATTTAATAGTTAATTGTTTAGTCTTACTAAACACAAGAGGAACCTTTCTATGAGCAAACCTATTAAGACCATTTGTGACTTTTTTATCCAAAAGGTTAAGAAAGGAAATAGTCTAATGAGATCCACGTTGTTTCAATAAATGTTTACTCACTGAAATGCACAGTGTGGTTTTGGGCACAAGTCAGTGATTTCTGTTCATGTTTGGATGCGTCACGGCTATTTAAAGAGAAATATGATTTTCATTCATACAGGGACTTACTGGGGTTAAAGGAGACAAAGGAGAACGAGTGAGTGATGATTTTAATATCTGTTTTCATCATTTCGCAAGAGTTTGAGTGGAGGAGACGTTAACATCTCGTATTCGTCCTCCTAGGGAGACATCGCATCCCAGAGCATGATGCGCTCTATTGCCAGACAAGTGTGCGAACAGCTCGTGAACGGTAATGTATTTCAGCCAGTCGTCTGTTCTGAGGCAAAGAAAATACTTCTACCATTCAAATCGAGAAAAGTGCATGCAAGGCTTTTTGCAGTTTAAGCAATAAAGTATACTGCGAATATACACTATATACTAATATATAAAAAGTCTCTTATACTTACCAGGACTGCTTTTATTTAATCAAAAATACAGTGAAAACAGTGTAAAATTATTACAATTTAAAATTACTTATCTATGTGAACATATTGTGAAATGTATTTTATTTTTCAGCATCATTACTCCAGTCTTCAGTGTCACATGATCTTCAGAAATCATTCTAATATACTGATTTACTGCTCAAGAAACATTTCTGATTATCATCAATGTATTATACATTAAATTATCACTGAATACTATTAGTGTATTATCAATTAAAACAGTTGTGAAGCTTCATACCAGTGGAAAATGTAATATATATATATAATTATTTGATGAATAGAAAGTTCAAAGGAACAGCATTTCTTTGAAATATAATCTTTTGTAACATAATTAATAACGTTACTGTCACTTTCGATCACTTGACCATGCCCCCTTGCTTAATAACATTTGTGATTTTTTTTAAACAGTAGTGTACTCAAAAGATGTTATGAGACATGTTCAGATGATCCCAAGGGTTACGTTTCATTCAAATCTGCTGTTTCACGGTTTACATTATAACAGGACAAATGGGTCGATTCAACGAAGTGCTGAACCAGATCCCCAGCAACTATCACAGCAACAGCCCAGGGCCCGCTGGTCCCCCTGGACCTCCCGGACCCTTGGGACCACGCGGAGAGCCCGGTCGGCTAGGCAGAAACGGCCTTCCCGGAAGTCCAGGGTTGCCTGGTCGCCAGGGAGATCAAGGTACCTGAAACAACAGCCAAACATAAACAGAAACAGACAACCGTGCCAAATACAACCATGTGATTTGAATCCGCCTCAAGAACTGTGGTTAGTTTGGACTCCTGCCCTCGCTGTACAGTATATGTAGAAATGCTAAGACAAATAATTGATGTCTAGTGAGCTGCCGTGCGGTTTGCTGTCTAAACACTCTCTCATACACTTAAAAGTAAAGGTTCTTTATTGGCATTGATGGTTTCATGAAGAACCTTTAACATTCATAAAATCTTTCCATTCCACAAAACGTTCTTAATTATGGAAAAATTGTGAAAATGTTCTTCATACTAAGAAAACAGATTTTTTTAAGAATTGCTCGTTATTGAATCTTGCTGCAAGAGTTTAAATACCTGATTCAAAACGCAGTTTCTGCATTTCTGCATCCAGACGTTCTGCTATGGCAGAACACAGATGATATATGCAGCTATGTGTGCGTGGATTTATATATCTGTGTTTGTGTGTGTTTTCATTAGGACCAGCCGGAGAAAAGGGAGACAGAGGAAGTCCAGGCATCGGAGAGAAAGGACAGAGAGGAGGCACTGGACCACCTGGTATGTTTCATGTGCTGAAACCTAGCTTACTTGAGCTCATCTAGATGAGGAACACAGTCATGAAAACCTGAAAATAGCAGGGAAAATTTTGATTTACTGGGCCATTTTTTCCCTTTTCTTAGAAGGGGATTATGCTATATTTGAACTCACATCCGCCACTTTCATTTTTTGACACAGAGCTGTTGGATGTGTTGCGTTTTAAGTTATGTAACACTTAAAAAATGAGCGATCATAACTCCAGACTTTCACCTCAAAGAAACTGTTTGTCAAGTTAAATCACATTTATTTATAGTGCACTTTATACAATACAGATTTTTTCAAAGCAGCTTCACAGAAGTAAAAAAGCAGTGTTTATAAAATTGTCAGTTTTAGCTGTAAAGTGGCTCTACATAAGATAATAATTCCATTATTCAGGTAGACGTTCATATTTGATTCGATTCAGTTCAATGGCAGTGTCAATGTTACAAAGTTCATCAGTTATGAGACAAATTGTATCCAGCCATAAAGCAGCTCTAAAGAAGACAATAGAGCTATTCCTCAGATTAGATGAGTTCAATGTTGATTCTGTTTTTTAGTAACTGTCAGTGTTGCAACATTTCCTCTATAATGATCAACTTTACTGAGGAATGAAAGACAGCGCTACCGGAGAAAATAGTGTCATTATCCAGTTCAGTTCAGTTCTCATCCAGCAGTATCAGTGCAGTCAAATCGAAAATATTTCTGAAGTTCATTCTCTTTTAAGCCCCTTTTCATAGACAGAAACCTGTTTGGAAACAGTCATTGTTTATGCAATTCTGTTTGGTGATGCTAATGGTACAGAGATTTATTTACACTGATCATTTACACTGCAGTTAAAAACTGAAATATATGTATGAATTCATGCTACAAATCATATAAATATGTGCACCAAAAATTATAAAGGATGCCAATGTGGCACAAGTGTAAAATTATTATCGACATTATTTCTGAAGCGAATTCTCCTTTAAGTCCTAATGTATGTCAGATTTAAAGGTTGTTTCTGAGGCAGTATTTTTCCTGATTTCTGTAGGCCCATCTGGTGAGTCCAGAACCGGCCCTCCTGGTTCAAGCGGCCCTCCGGGCATCCGTGGTCAGCCCGGTCGCAACGGTGTCGCCGGCATACGTGGTCCACCCGGCCCGGCTGGCTACTGTGACTCCTCTCAGTGTGTCGGTACCCCGTATAACGGACAGGGTTACAGAGGTACGTCCCTCATGTTCTAGCGGTGCCCGGTGCATGACAGTAGAAATAACATTAATAGCATGTGTAGTGTAACGGTGCATGAACTGAGCAGTAGATTCTGTAGCTAGTTACAGCTGAGTAATACAAATTATCATGGGTAAATCTTACCAAACTTTTTAAGAACATGCATGAGCCAAATTTCACTCCAAAATCAAAAGGCAAAATATCAAAATAAATCAAATGCAGCCATTTTTATGATGGCATTATTTTGACATAAAAAGAGATCTTTTCAAAGTCTTTCTCCCCAAGGCTGCTTTCATTTGACTAAAATATTGTGTATTTTTTGGGAAATATTATACATTTAAAAGAACTGTTCTCTATTGTAATATGTTTTAAAATGTAATTTATTCCTGTGATGCAAAGCTGAATTTCTAGCAGCCTTTACTCCAGTCTTCAGCGTCACTTCTGATGCATTTTAATGCATCCTTTCTCAATAAAATTATTATTTCACCAACCCCAAACTTTTGAACTGTACAGTCATACAAAAAATCATTCACATTTCTGTAATGCACAAAATATTAAGAATTGTTTTTAAAAGCCATATGCTACCCGTGAGACCAAAATTGTAATTCAATAAGTCTTTTATTTTGATTTTGGAATGAAACGTGCTCCGGATAGTATCACAGTATCAGAAGCTAATTTTCAGTTTGTGATTTGTCTGGCAAAGAATTCTAACCCCCTCTTTGACCTGTTCCAGGTTCATAAACTTTCTAAACCACCTGTGCTGCTTACACTTTGAAATCCTGAGAAAATCACATGTTATTGGGCTCTGTGCGGATAACCAACCACGGAGATGATTAAGCGAACACTATTGAACAAAAGCAAACAAACAAACAGATAAAAGCAACAAACAGAGATAACGATCTGCGGATGGGTACTAACCACAACTCACAGCCACGGGCATCAGTGACGGCAGTCAAAACAACCGAAAACAAGCTACAGTCGGCTGGAGACGCATGACCAAAACACACAAAAACACACCAGCAACCACAACAAATACTAACAGGTGGATCTGTAGCCAAAACAACTGTCATTTAGCATGTTAACGCCAAGAGTTTCTGTTTATCTGGACATAAACTAATCATGTGCAAGTGAAGCCCAGTCCACTAAAAAACACAAACAATAGTTTTAACCCTCATAGTGAGCTTGAATTCAGCTGCTTGCATAATGCTGACACTAGTGCCTCTTCTTTTACTGCGTGCCTTAAGTGATCTCACAGACGTTTGTTCAGGGCCAGTTTCCTTTTGTTCATCGCACCCTGGAGGTTTCTTTTCTTCTCGCCAGTTTCATTTCCTAAAGATTCATTTCTGGATCCGTGAGATCATTTCTCTTTCATTTGGCTGGAAGTAAGGGTTTAGAAGATTATGGGTGTATTAATTAATTCTTGACTTTGGTTCTCATGATGATATTTTTCTTTAGCAGGCAAACGTGCCCATATCAGCAGACATTAGTTTTGATAGTAATTTTAATTTGTCTATAAATATAGGATGAATTCAGGTATCAGGCACATTTTTACCTTTGAGATGACTGGACAAAATGGTCCAATTGTCCTGAATTAACCCTTTATACTAACATTGGGGTCCCAAAGTCTGAAACTTCATTGAAAATTGATGTTTTTGTCATTTAAATCTGGAAAAGTGTTTTGAGATTTTGAAGCTTGGAGTTTCATTTGAACCGTATGTATTTGGCAGACACTTTTATCCAAAGTTGGTTCGATTGCATTCAAATGATTTATGTTGTCAGCATGTGCACTGACTGCGAATCGAACCCATGACCTTGTGAGAGGAAAGTCTTTCATCTAATTAGTGATATCAACTCTTGTCAATCGGATTGTTTTGCTGATGTAATCTGGAATCATGTTCACTTGAGCTTTCAGGCTTTTAGACCCTGCTGTGTGTAAAGTGCATACACAAAGCACTGACCTGTTTACAACTCATCAACAAGCAGTTTCTAACCCCTTACCGTAGCCAGATTGAGAAAGGTTATAATGGTATTTTGCTTGTTGAGTGACTCAATTGGCCACTGCCGTATCTCCAAGCAGAACAGTTTCCACCTGATGCCGAGCAAATAGTCCCAATCCCAGAAGAAGACTTCCAGATCTCACCAAACCAACGGCGCAAGAGGTCACCGGTGGCCTGAGACGGAATCTGAAAGGAAAAAAAAGAGTGGCTCATTGGCTCATGTCATTTGTTTGTTTGTACAGATAATTGAACCCTTCAAACCCTGTGTGAATTCAGCAGATCAGATGCATGAATCTCCTAATATAACCTCAAAGCTTCTTTCTGTACTCCATCGCTTGTAAAATCGCATTGAATATGTGTCTGATTGGATCCATTGACGTGTCACACATCGCAGCGCGCAGGTGAAAGGTGTTTGATAATTTATTAACTTTGAAGGGTTTCCAAAGATCATCGCCTCTTCCAGCATCTGCATATTCACCAATCATCATTTATGTACGAATACACATTATTATCCATTTCTGTCTTCATTCACCTGAGAGATTGTCTTTGTTTTGTTAACATCTGCAGTAAAACATGCCCTCCATCACGATATTATAAATCAGATATTGATCATATTGGATGAATGTTTGATTTAACCTCACAGCTGATTTAACCAAAGGTGGAATTGCATGTCTGTGGTGTATATTTAGTATGTTTTTCATTTGTAGTTGTTTGTTTTCCTTTTTAATCCAGAATATAGTTGTTGTAATTGTTGTTTTATTGGTATCAAATGCAGTTTTGGCATTTGCGTGCAAGACTATATATATATAGTATTGCTGCTTCATGTTTGTAACTGCACATTGTGAATTCCACAGCCTTATTTTCTTATTTATTTCTGAAACAGGGGAGGCATTTTTCAATAAAACTACTGAAAATATTAAATGTGCATTTCTTTTTCTTCCATAAGATTCATATTTCATTGCTGCTGTCATTGTGAAATCAAAACGCTGGCTTTTAGCCCACGCATGAGATGTAAATTATTCTATGCTACTAACAGCTGAAAGAATTTAAAGTGACTTCATTGCTTTCAAACCTAAATGACAGGTTATTGGTTTGATTTGTCCCACCACAACCTTCTGGTTTCAAAAGCAAATGCTTCAAAACATCAATGAAATCTGCTTGTCAAAGTAAATATAAGTGCTTGCAAGGCAGCGAAAGTCAAGTCAAGTCAAGTCACCTTTATTTACATAGCGCTTTTAACAATACAAGTAACAAAGCACTGCACAATATCAAAATAGGCAAATTGTGTCAAGAAAGAATTGTGTTGATAATTACACAACTCACCTAATTGTCTGATTTTACTATTTTAGCCCAATCGAGATAATTACTCATGACATCAATTTGTAGGCCAATCAGAGGGGCTAATTTTCCTAAAAATTAGACTAGTGGTTTTTTATTTATGAGTATATGAAATATGACTTTCATATTTTATTTTGCAATATAAATTAGATGACCAAAACATGAATTCTGGAGCTGCTGTGTTTGATTGTTGATTCATCAAGTTTGTAAATGTGGTTGTTGCAACTGAGACTAACCAGAATTAAAACAAATAATAATAATTTATTGAATGTTTTTTAAACACCCTCCATTTGAATCAGCTGAATTGTTGCTCTGAATTCAGTGCAAACATTTATGGAGAATAAAATATAGCAGCAAGATATAGCAGCTGAATCCTCAGCCATCTTCAATAAACAGCTAAAAACATCTTCTCCATCTTTATTTGACCCTTTAACTCTAGCACTCTCTATTATAATTCTATTTTATCTACCGGCCTTTTATTTAAAGAAACACACACACTTGACCCTCTTTCAATTGCATATTTATTCTGTAGCTGCTTGCTTTTCATGAAAATATAACACTAGCTTTCTTTTTTCCAACTCTATATATTTGTTTATTTAAAAAACAAAACAAAAACACTAGGTTTCTTTTTCTATATTCTATCAACTTGGTTTCTTTAAAAAAAAAAAAAACCTTCCTACTGTACTGCGTTAGGCCTTGTAATATCACGTGCATGTTGTTGCTCTTTTGTTGGTTTTGATTGCTTCTATTGTCCTCATTTGTAAGTCGATTGGATAAAGCATCTGCTAGATGAATAAATAAATCAATCAATCAGTACAGTAGCTGCCTTGCAAGTATTGGTGTAATTATTGCATTTATTTATTGTGACCAATGCAGCTAGTTTTTCTCTCGGGCTATAAAACACATTGATTCGTGTTTTTGCATCCAAGTATTTTGATCAAATTAAGCACACATTAATCTGCTTCATATTGTAGGGAGCAGATTTGATCTTTACTTTTTTACTTGACTTTTTTGTCATTTAGCAGACGCTTTTATCCAAAGCGACTTACAAATAAGAAAAAGTAACTACAACTATAAGTTAAAACTCTATAAATACTATATATACATTTAAGAAAATGGAGAAATTAAATAAAATGACAAATGCATACAACAACATTTCAAAACTAAACATTTCAATGAAAACAAAAAATAAAGCTAAAACATTTCAAAATATTAAAACAACAAAAGGTATGAGTCTAAAAATGATTCTAACATGACACTAAGCCAAACACCCAGATATATATATATATATATTATTTCATTTCCATATAGTATGTTTACGAAGGCGTTTTAGTGCCACATTAAAAAAATTAATAAATCTAAGATTACGAGATTAAAGTCGTAATACTTCGAGAATAAAGTCGAAACTACGAGAAAAAAAGTCAAAATGTTACGAGAATAAAGTCGAAACACTTCGAGAATAAAGTCAAAATGTTACGAGAATAAAGTCGAAACACTACGAGAATAAAGTCGAAACACTACGAGAATAAAGTCGAAATGTTACGAGAATAAAGTCGAAACACTTCGAGAATAAAGTCGAAATGTTACGAGAATAAAGTCGAAACACTTCGAGAATAAAGTCGAAACACTTCGAGAATAAAGTCGAAATGTTACGAGAATAAAGTCGAAACACTTCGAGAATAAAGTCGAAATGTTACGAGAATAAAGTCGAAACACTTCGAGAATAAAGTCGAAATGTTACGAGAATAAAGTCGTAATATTTCGAGAATAAAGTCAAAATGTTACGAGAATAAAGTCGAAACACTTCGAGAATAAAGTCGAAATGTTACGAGAATAAAGTCGAAACACTTCGAGAATAAAGTCGAAACACTTCGAGAATAAAGTCGAAATGTTACGAGAATAAAGTCGAAACACTACGAGAATAAAGTCGTAATATTTCGAGAATAAAGTCGTAATATTTCGAGAATAAAGTCAAAATGTTACGAGAATAAAGTCGAAACACTTCGAGAATAAAGTCGAAATGTTACGAGAATAAAGTCGAAACACTTCGAGAATAAAGTCGTAATATTTCAAGAATAAAGTCGAAATGTTACGAGAATAAAGTCGAAACACTTCGAGAATAAAGTCGAAATGTTACGAGAATAAAGTCGAAACACTTCGAGAATAAAGTCGAAATGTTACGAGAATAAAGTCGAAACACTTCGAGAATAAAGTCGTAATATTTCGAGAATAAAGTCGTAATATTTTGAGAATAAAGTCGTAATATTTCGAGAATAAAGTCGTAATATTTCGAGAATAAAGTCGAAACACTTCGAGAATAAAGTCGTAATATTTCGAGAATAAAGTCGAAACACTTCGAGAATAAAGTCGAAACACTACGAGAATAAAGTCGAAACACTTCGAGAATAAAGTCGAAACACTACGAGAATAAAGTCGAAACACTTCGAGAATAAAGTCGGAATATTTCGAGAATAAAGTCGTAATATTTCGAGAATAAAGTCAAAATGTTACGAGAATAAAGTCGAAACACTTTGAGAATAAAGTCGAAACACTTCGAGAATAAAGTCGTAATATTTCGAGAATAAAGTCGTAATATTTCGAGAATAAAGTCGAAACACTTGAGAATAAAGTCGAAACACTTCGAGAATAAAGTCGAAACACTACGAGAATAAAGTCGTAATATTTCGAGAATAAAGTCGTAATGTTACGAGAATAAAGTCGTAATATTTCGAGAATAAAGTCGAAACACTTCAGAATAAAGTCGTAATATTTCGAGAATAAAGTCGAAACACTACGAGAATAAAGTCGAAACACTTCGAGAATAAAGTCGAAACACTTCGAGAATAAAGTCGAAACACTTCGAGAATAAAGTCGAAATACTTGAGAATAAAGTCGAAACACTTCGAGAATAAAGTCGAAACACTACGAGAATAAAGTCGAAACACTTGAGAATAAAGTCGAAATATTTCGAGAATAAAGTCGTAATATTTCGAGAATAAAGTCGTAATATTTCGAGAATAAAGTCGTAATATTTCGAGAATAAAGTCGAAATGTTACGAGAATAAAGTCGAAACACTTCGAGAATAAAGTCGAAACACTTCGAGAATAAAGTCGAAATATTTCGAGAATAAAGTCGTAATATTTCGAGAATAAAGTCGTAATATTTCGAGAATAAAGTCGTAATATTTCGAGAATAAAGTCGAAATGTTACGAGAATAAAGTCGAAACACTACGAGAATAAAGTCGAAACACTTCGAGAATAAAGTCGTAATATTTCGAGAATAAAGTCGTAATATTTCGAGAATAAAGTCGAAACACTTCGAGAATAAAGTCGAAACACTTCGAGAATAAAGTCGAAACACTACGAGAATAAAGTCGTAATATTTCGAGAATAAAGTCGTAATGTTACGAGAATAAAGTCGTAATATTTCGAGAATAAAGTCGAAACACTTCGAGAATAAAGTCGTAATATTTCGAGAATAAAGTCGAAACACTACGAGAATAAAGTCGAAACACTTCGAGAATAAAGTCGAAACACTTCGAGAATAAAGTCGAAACACTTCGAGAATAAAGTCGAAACACTTCGAGAATAAAGTCGAAACACTTCGAGAATAAAGTCGAAACACTACGAGAATAAAGTCGAAACACTTCGAGAATAAAGTCGAAATATTTCGAGAATAAAGTCGTAATATTTCGAGAATAAAGTCGTAATATTTCGAGAATAAAGTCGTAATATTTCGAGAATAAAGTCGAAATGTTACGAGAATAAAGTCGAAACACTTCGAGAATAAAGTCGAAACACTTCGAGAATAAAGTCGAAATATTTCGAGAATAAAGTCGTAATATTTAGAGAACAAAGTCGTAATATTTCGAGAATAAAGTCGAATATTTCGAGAATAAAGTCGAAAATGTTACGAGAATAAAGTCGAAACACTACGAGAATAAAAGTCGAAATCTAATATTTTGAGAAAAATCACAGAATTGCTAGAAACAATGGATGTGGAGGATTTGGTTAAATCCTACTTTAGATCAGGATTTAGCAATAAGGACATTCTTTGTCTTTTTGGCGCATCAGCACGCAGTTATAATTAGTAAAAGGACACTGCAGCGGTTATGTAGAAAACTTAATTTATTCAGAAGAAAAATCAGACAGACATTGAGGAAATTGCCTCTTTTGTGCAGTCTGAGATGGTGACCAGTGGTCGATGGTTACATCTGCGTGCTAGTCGAAGAGGATATGTTGTTTCTCAAGAGACTATGAGGATGGTGATCAAAGAAATCGACCCTGAAGGAGTTGAACTTCTGCGCTCGGCGTCTCCGAATATGCCATAATGCCACAACGTTGGGACCCCGGCTGAAGTACTGGCGGCGTCGTTATTTTTCTTCTGAATAAATTAAGTTTTCTACATAACCGCTGCAGTGTCCTTTACTAATTATAACTGCGATGCTGATCAAAGACAAAGAATGTCCTTATTGCTAAATCTAATCTAAAGTAGGATTTAACCAAATCCTCCACATCCATTGTTTCTAGCAATTCTGTGATTTTCTCAAAATATTAGGAGTTTAATCTCGTATTACACGAGTTTATTCTCTAAATATTCGACTTTATTCTCTAAATATTCGACTTTATTCTCTAAATATTACGACTTTATTCTCGTAGTGTTTCGACTTTATTCTCGTAACATTTCGACTTTATCTCGAGACTTTATTCTCTGTTTCGACTTTTATTCTCGTAGATTATTTTTTTTTATGTGGCACTAAAACACCGTCGTATATGTTGAAGTAACATTACTAAAATAAATAAAATTTATTAAAACTAAAACTAAAGAAAACACCTATAAAGACATTATAAATTCATACATAATTTATCTAAAATTAAAATAGATAACAAATCAAACGGCAGTCGTTTATCAGTAATCCTAAAAAAAGAACACTGTCAAACACACATGCTAACAAACAACAACTTACACATAGTAAGAATTGGTTATAAAAATATATATAATATCTTTGCAGCTATTGTAATCCGGGAACTAAATTTCACATGACAAATATTAAATGCATGTGCACAAAGTCTCTTTCTCTCATAAGGAACCACTTCAAAATGGACTGGGAGCTTCTATTAGGGGCTTCATTGATTTATGGCCAAAATTGTTGCATAATAGCCCACATTTAATGTTGTTCAGACACATGAATGTGTCCACGGTCCAGATAACTTCACTGATTTAGAGAAGCGTCTCATAACTGTGAGCAGCCTCCAGCAGAAATTCATTTGAAAGGTATGATGGATCTGACGGCGGTACTACAGTGTTCGGTAACGGACACGTTTGAAGTCCGTCCAGACATTCCATCGAGAGGAATGCATCGTGACCTCTGATGGTGTCAAATATAAAACACATTATCAGTAAGAGTCAAGGTTTGCAGTGTAAAACGACCTCAAACATGAGAGCGATGACGTGACGCCATCCTTCCGACGCACATTATGATGCTCAGCGGATCTGAAAGGTATTTAGATACTTAAACAAACGGTCGTCATACGTCCTCTTCTCTAAATTACCAAAAATGTCCAGGGGGCTCTTTCATAAACAAACAAGCCAGGCTTATTACAGTAAGTCTGACTTATTTTGAACCAAATCAATTGGCAAAAAGTCAGACTAACTGAAATAAACCTGGCTTACTTGGTAAACTTGTTTTATGAAACAGGCCCCGGGTTGTTGACATTGTTTTCATACTTGCTGAAGGTAATGATTGGGAAGGTAGTTCAGCCAATTGCGTGCAGGCATTGTAAATAATCAACCAATCATGGCGTGCGAGAAGGCGGGAACATCAGAGAACGGTCGACACAAAGTAAATAAGTCAAAACAGCAAAAACCCAGACATTTTAGGAAATGTAGAAATCCTGACCAGGATGTATGGACGCCCTTCTTAAACTACACATAACGCTAGCAAAATGCCCACAGAGAAAGAAAAAATCAGTAAGCGTTACTTCTATGGTGTATTTGGTCAATTTTGTAGCTTTACAGTCCAATTATAAATGCATTCATAATATGGAGAAGAGCAACATGAACATTCAGCTCAACATCTTCCTTTGTGTCCCACAGAATGAAAGTCATACAGTACAGGTTTGGAACGACATGATGACAGACTTTTAACATTTGGAAGAACAGTTCCTTTAAATAGGCTTCAAAATGCGGTACACAGATGTGAGGAGAAAAAACGGCACATTCAAAACTGTAGAATACTTAAATACAATATTTATAAATGTCAGTTTTCACTCCATATCTCCTAATAATATATCTTAGTAAGATGAGATGTAGGAGTCAGATGCTTTATTTTATGATCAAAGCTCCGTAGTTTCAAAACATAAAATGTAATGCGTTAGATGTGAGTGAGAGATTTGAGATGTGTTCAATGCTTGCAAAGATCCTTCCTTCACCGAGGAGCAGTACATGTAAAGGTTCTGGAAACAAATGTTCTTCAAAAGCCTGATGATCATACTTAATACCAAATTTTAACATGATGTTTAAAAAAAAAATGAATGAATGGATAAATAAGTCAATATAAGTTGCTATAATCTTGAAATATTAAAGTGATGTTGGTGGTTTGGAGGCTTTAGCTTGACTGCTCACTGGGTTCAGAAAGTTTGAAGTGAACAATAATCACAGAATTGTCATTTTTAGCTGAACCATCAGTGAACAGACCAGTGGCACGACTGGATTATAAAGGCTTCCCTCTGGAAAAACCTCGCCCAACACGGCCTGCAGACTTACGACTCATTTGAGGCTTTAATGTGAACACATTGTTCACTTACACCCTGAACATCACAGAACTGAAGAGAGAGCTCAAGTCTCCCGCAGGGAGCTTTCAACACCCACCGACAGCTGCTTCCAAAACCCAGAGGGGTACAGACGAGAAAAAACCCTATTCTTTTCAGCTTCTTCTTCCTCGCTGAGCTCCAACTCATATTGATGCGACGGCCAAACATGACTTCATGGAAAGAAAGCAGGAGGAATCTGGCAGCTCTGGCCGCTCGCGCAGCAGAAGGGGCTCCAATTAGTTTCAGTGCATGCTTGTCTGCAGAAATGAATATCCTGATACCCTTACCGACATACGAGAACAAGAGCAAAGATGAATGAAATGCTTGTACTCAGACCTCACTGAGAGCTGATTGGAGGAGGACGGTTATTTTTTAATTCAGTCATAGAGACTCCTCTCGGTTCTATAGCTCAAGTATGACATCATCTGAGATCATTCTCAGAGCCAATGGTTACTCAGAGCAAGCGCTAGGAAAAAGTAGTTAAACACGAAAGGCTTTTTGGAGTAATTGAATTGTTGAAATCTTTTCTAGAGCTGCTTTGGAGGGTTGTTGACATCATCAGGTCAAATGGAAAAGGTTAAAGTATATTTTGTGGCTATTTTAATGTAGGGTCGCACAATATATCTAGCTGACCAAATGTGATTATTTCACCACAAACCCTATGATTTAAATAAATGAATAGGTTTTGAAATGAAAGGGTTGCACTGTTGTCCTTTATAGATGTTGATGTTCTCAGTGAGTGAATGTATGTGAACTCTATCTCTGGGAATAGTCTTAATTTTGGTTGGATTTAAGTTAATTTATGATGGAAACAGTAACAGTTGTACAATTTCGAAAGAGGCAGTAAAATACTAAGATTTTTTAAATGATACTTTTATTCAGCGAGGATGCATTAAATGGGGACGTCGTGGCCTAATGATTAGAGTCGGACTCGTAATCCAAAGGTTGTGAGTTCGAGTCTCGGTCCGGCAGGAATTGTAGGTGAATGTACAGCGCTCTCTCCACCCTCAATACCACGACTGAGGTGAGACCCTTGAGCAAGGCACCGAACCGCATCTGCTCTCCGGGCGCCGCAGCATAAATGGATGCTCGCTGCTCCGGGTGTGTGTTCACGAACGGTGTGTGTGTGTTCACTGCTGTGTGTGTGTGTGTGTGTGTGTGTGTGTGTGTGTGTGTGTGTTCACTGCTGCGTGTGTGTTCACGGTGTGTGTGTGTGTGTGTGTGTGTGTGTGTGTTCACTGCTCTGTGTGTGTGTGTGTGTGTGTGTGTGTGTGTGTGTGTACACTTGGATGGGTTAAATGCAGAGCACAAATTCCGAGTATGGGTCACCATACTTGGACGTATGTTACTTTCACTTCACTTCATTAAATCGATCAAAAGTGACAGAAAATTCATTACAACATATTTTGATTTCAAATTCATTCTAAATAAATTCAAATTTTCAAAGAATCCTAAAAAAATGCATCACAGTTTCCTCATAAATGTAAAGCAGCACAACTGTTTTCAACATGAATAATAATCTGAAATTTCTATATAAGCACACTTGATAATAATACCAAATTATTATTATTAAACCTTTATTTAACCAGGAATTTAAAACTCTTAACATTTCAAATCTCATTTACAAGAGTGTCCTGGCCAAGATACGCAGCACAGTTAGTTACACATAAAACAAAATACATTGGTTTAACATACACAGAAACATACACAAATCACTCGAAACATTTACATTCAGGCGACTACAACTAGATCCTTTAACATACACCTAAAATCATTTAGTGACACCAACTCTTTAAAGCATAACTTATCTTGTAAATATGAAGGAAATAAACCTAAAATGATTTTATATATAAATAAGTACAACCCGAGAGAACAATAAACAATATGAGTAAGGACTTTTGAATTTGTGATGAACCTTAATGCTCCATGATAAACTGAATCCAACGCCTGTAAACAATGCTTAGGTGCATGCATATATATGACATCACAGTAATCCAACACGGATGAGATATAGCTGCTACCAATCTCTTCCTTGCTTCTAAACAAAGACAATAAAAAGCCCAGTTTCGACTTGAATTTTCTCACAAGGTTCTGAATATGTGGCCCATAAGAAAAAGAATCATCAATTAAACCCCCAGGATGCTTAGATACTACTTCAATCTCCAAACCTGAAGAGTAGTAATTGAGCATGAGTTTGAACGTGTAGACTGTCTTTTTGTAAATATCATAAGTTTAGATTTATCTGCGTTTAAAACAAGTGTTAAATCACTCAGTGTATACTGAATGCATCAAAATCAGATTGAAGATGACTCGGAGCCTGATCCAGCGTCGATGAAGAAGTCAAGTCAAGTCAAGTTGAGCTTTATTGTCATTCCTCTACATGTGGACATACAGTGGGACGAGATGTCGTGCCTCACAGGACCACGGTGCTACATAAATACAGATATACAACATGAAGTAAAACAGTATAAACCTATACACAACTAACCTACTGTCAGCTTTGACTATACATATGCTATATATAAAAGTGGTTACCTATACATAAACTAAAAATAAAAATAAAATACAAACTGTACAACTGTGCAAATGACTTCAAATACTGTACATGTGCAAAGAGAGACATTCAAGCAGCTGGCTGGGGAACAGTGTAAGGTGATTTGTGGTGCATGAGCCAGTAAACATACATACATTACAGTCATATATTACAGTCAGTCTTTTATTGATTATGGACACACAATGGGTGTGTGAAAGTGTCTAGTGCATGCAGAGGAGAGTGTGTTGCTACAGGTGGCTTGTGCAGGCTCCGCTCACCTGAATTGCACAGAATAAAAGTTTAACAGTTTTTTTTTTTTTATTGTCCACAGAAGAAATCTCATTCGTCTCTTCACAGAAGAGCAAATCACCACATCATCAGGTGAAAACTTGAATGTGCGAGATTATTCCCAATATTATTCATATATAATATAAATAATAACGGTCCAAGAGCTTTAGAAATAGAGCTTTGTATCACAGGAATATTCAAATAGAAAACAATATTACGCAGTGTTACTGTATTTAATTTATTTTTGATGAAATAAATGCAGCTTTGATGAGCAGAAGAGACTTACTTAAAAAAAGGTTCACTATTAACTTTGATGTCAGTCCACTTTCCATTGCAAATGCCATGAGACGATTATTTTCACTATTTTCTTCCTTTAGTTGATCAGTTGTGATGTGAACTTCGGCTCTTGCTCTTACAGTAACCATGTAAAAGCATTTCTGCAGCATTCATTAGGTCTGTTCTGTAGAATAGGACGTTTTCTTGAGCGCTGTCATTTCAAGCAGTGACTGTTGACTGGAAGTTGATTATTATTCTCTCCAAGCACCATGAAACCAGAGAATAACAGACTTGTTGAAAAGATGGGAACTTGCATCCATTTTGCCTATTATTATTCTCATTTTGTCCATTACAAAAACATATCTCATAGTACTAATAAACCCTTTAGGTTGCATTTCTGTTTGAATGGTTCAGTAGAGACTGTTAGCAAAGTCTGCTGTGACATTGTGTAGCATCTTAAAGCTGAGGATTTACTTGAGTTATTTCCGAGGTTACTTCCCTTCGTTATTGAAATGTATGGAGGTAATCACAGCTATAATTATATAATATGTTATGATTATAACATGACAAAAACCACATCTGCATTAAAATAGCACTGTAATGTAAAACAAACACTGATCTCATCAAATGAGTCCAGCATTGTTTATACAGACTTTGTTCAATTGTGTTTACAGTGTTCACCATGGCATAGTAATCAAAATATTGTGTAGACGTTATGAAATTGACAAAAAAATCCCTTGAAACGTATTGCGGAAAAAATGTAAATTGACTTCAGTAGCAGAAGGTTAGCTCATAATTAACATGTTAAACCAAAATAAACACATACGTGCTGCAGGAACTGTACGGTCATGAATTACTGCAGATTATAATCTTCATCATTTAGTTTTAGATGAAGATAGCTTGCATCATATACAGCAATACTAATTTTTTAATGTTTTTGAAAGTCTCCCATGTTCACCAAGGCTGCATTTATTTGATCAAAAATACAGTAAAATTTGTAATATTGTGAAATATTATTGCGGTTTCAAATGACAATTTTCCATTTGAATATATTGTAAAATATCATTTATTCCTGTGATGTAAAGCTGAATTTTCAGCATCATTATGCCAGTCTACAGTGTCGCATAATCTTCAGAAATCATGAAACATTTCTTATTATCAATGTTGAAAACAACTGTGCTGCTTCATATTTTTATGGAAACCATGATGCTTTTTTATTTTCAGGAATCTTTGATAAATATACATTTTAAATGAGCCGCATTATTTCAAATTAAAACCTTTTGTAACATTTTAAATATCACTTGTTGAGTAAAACACTGTTTGTGACAGTATTTTAACATTTGTGTCTGTTGCAATGCTGTTCACTGACTGTAACTTGTGTTGAATCTGGAAGATGTCTTTTAAAGAAGGGTGTGTTAGTGTTGTAACGTTCAAACCCTGTAAAGCGCTCCGTGACACACAGTCTGATGGCGGTTTGATGTGCAGTAAGAACAAACACTGGAGCAGCTGAAGGTGTTTGGTGGATCAGGGTGGTCTGTGTCCTCCAGTCCGAGTGAAATCACTCCAGGCTCATTTCCTCCATCCTTCGTTTAGTAGACCTGCCGGAGAGCTTCTCTGCCGTGTGTCAGAACACCTGGGACGTGTCAGAGCCATTTACAAAAAACACAAGCATATGGAAGATGATAAATTGACTGTAATTAAATGATTTTTGTTGTCGTCTGACCTCAGATGCTGAGCAAAGGCGTGCTTTGACTTGGACTAGACTGTAAAAAAATGATAGTACTGACCTCAGATGCTGAGCAAAGGCGTGCTTTGACTTGAGCAAGACTTGGACTAGACTGTAAAAAAATGATTTAATTGTGAAATTTACTAGCAATTTCTGTTTTTACACCATTTATTTTTCAAAGTAGCAAATGCAGGGAAAGTTATCAGGCCAAACACATTAGTTACTCAGTGTAATTGGTGGCTTAATTTGATAATTTGGTTATTATTGAATTAGCAGACATTATGAGTTTAACTGTAATATATTCTAATAGCTAGGGTTTCATTTAGACCAAACCTGAAGCTTGATCCATTAAAATCTGCCCGAAGTGCATCTTTTTAGCCTATTAAATATGTTTAACTTATTATGGCCCATAAACGAAGGCATTTGTTTGAATCACAAGCAATGGTTTTAAAACCCCCTGATCATTCTTCAAGATCCCTTTACACTGATCTTGGACAGTGTATCTGTCCATTTACTGTGAAATACGATTGGGATGAGATGTTAGCTCCCATGTGAGCGTAAACAACTGAATCAAGTGACTCATAATAAAGCCCATGTGTCTGTCTGATTTGATATGACACTGGCAAACAATGTCTAGAAAATAAAAAGACGCATGATTGAGCCAAATGTTTTCAATTGCATGTCACTTTCCCTAAATGTCACGGCGTAATGTTTTTCTGCCTTTGTTTACTATCGTTATGAGAAGATATATGCTTGACATCTTGCAGTTTGATTTAGAGGCCCTTCTTCATTCTGGATGATTCCAGCTGTGAAAGAACCAGAACATCCCTGAAACGTCTTACAGTCTGCTGCATAGTGCAAGTGGTGCTGTTAAGGCAAGTATCGCTATTACCATTACTCATACTAAGGGTTCAATTAAACTTTGGCAATGCACGTCTGTGCTACAGGTCGATTGATAGCTCAAATGGTGCTTTTTTTTCAAACATTTAAGTTCATTGCACGTTGAGTCCAAAATTTTCGACCGAAATGTTGAAAAACATACGAACTCACATTATGTCAATCACATTTACACACTGCCTCTGAAATTTTTGTCCGTCATAAATCAAATTGGATCGGGTTAAATTTTTTAGTTTTGAGATGTGTTTGGACAGTTCAGAACCAACACAAGCGAACGCCAAAATCCAGAATGCCGATTGTCACGTTCATCCACTTCATCTCGCAGCACAAAGCACTGTATATAGATCAGAGTTCATATAGAATATATAGAGTTCACAGAAATTGGTGGTCTTATTTTTATTATGTGGCTCTAGTATCGCTGGCAGAGCATCAAACTGAGCCACTGACATCCTGAAGTAAACTTTGAATCGCCCTTGATAATCCCGCTTAATATCCTCTCTCATTCACATTTATGCATTTAGCAGACGCTTTTATCTAAAGCGACTTACAGTGCATTCAGGTTATACATTTATTGTCAGAACATGTGTTCCCTGGGAATCGAACCCACAACCTGTGCGCTGCTAACGCAATGCTCTACCACTGAGCCACAGGAACAACTCTCTATATCTCAGGATTGGATGGACCCAATATTTCCTTTCTTTTTCTTTTTTCATTGAGGACGACAAAATCATCCTCAATGCTTGAAGACTCCATTTAGTAGGCTACTGTTTTGGAAAAATAATTTGCAACAGATTAATTAATACACATAGGACTTGGTGTGCAAGGTTTCTGTGCATGACACATTTTTAGGATTACGAATACGAAAAAACGCTAACGAAAATTTCAGACTCAGTGTGCAGAGACCTTTTGACTTATGAGTTTTGCATCAACCACAGATCAACGTTATAGCAAGACCCTGAATATCACAGTAATAGTGAGTTTTGCATGGGCAAACGTGACTTTCATGGTTTTCTAAAAATGTTGTTTGTGTGTTTGTTTCTTGATGGGATCTGATTTGGAGAAAGTTAACATTACATCACTTGCTCACCAGAGGATCCTCTGCAGTGAATGAAAGTCCAAACAGCTGATAAAAAACATCACAATAATCCACAAGTGACCCACACCACCCCAGTCCATCAGTTAACACCTAGTGAAGTGAACAGCTTGCAAGAAATCCATTGAGGCGTTTGAACTTTAAACCATTGTTTCTGGCCAAAGTCCATAATCATGATGAAGCTTCCTCTACTGAAAAACACATCTCCAAATCTCCTGTTTGTCTCTCACACCAATCCACCAACATACTTGTTTAGAACTGTTTTTACTTGTAAACAGTGCTTGGTCTATGCATATTTCTCTCCTGATTCATACCAGATTACTTTTTCCCTGGCGAAAGCAATATTATGGATTATGGGTTGTATTTTAGCCAGAAGCAACATTTCAAAAATCTTGATGAATTTGTTTTTCAGTTCACAAGATGTTAACTGATGGACTGAAGTGGTGTGGATTACTTTAGTGTGGATTATTGTGATGTTTTTATCAGCTGTTTGGACTCTCATTCTGACGGCACCCATTCACTGCAGAGGACCCATTGGTGACCAACTCATGTAATGCTTAATTTCTCCAAATCTGCTCTGTTGAAGAAACAAACTCAGTTACATCTTGGATGACCTGCGGGTGAGTACACTTTCAGCAAATGTTCATTTTTGGGTGAACTATTCCTTTAATTGACTCACTTTTCTTAATTACAGTCTTGTTTTAACTACAGCTCTTTAAAGTGACGTGAGGCATTGAGAATGATTCAGATCTGATCTCTGTCATCCTGGCCAACGCAAACAGTATTTAACAAGTGATCTATGCTATAATAGACTTTCCATGATCGTCCCCAAAGAATTATTCTGTGTTTGGCATGAAAACGGCCATCTGTCAGAAATAAGTGGGGTCACAGGGATGATTTCACTGGGCTGTAATTAGACACACGTGCATGTGCCCACCAAAACACCTGCTTGATTTTTATTAGTGATTGTTGATCAATTCGATTCAAACAAGCGTTGGAGCAGCAGGGAATGCTGGGTGCACAGACACAGGTGCACTGTGGGAAGGGGTCATATCATAAAACAGTCTTTATGAGTTAGATGTGTTTTGTTCTTATGTTTCACCCCTGAAAAGACTTTTCTTCCCCATGATGCTTTAGTTTCTTTGTTCTTTAATTACTCTAGTAATCTTCTTGAGAGTAATTTGGTGTTTCTTCAACCTTTGGGCAACCTTTAGCCGTGTATATTAAATGATTTGATAACATATAATCAGCTTTGATAACAGCAATAGATTAAATGTTCTACATATTTAAATAACATCTTTTTTAAAGTGAAAGTTCATCCCAAAATTTTAATTTGATGTAAATGTACTCTTGGCCATCCACGATGTAGGTGATTTAATTTTTCTCTGTGTAGAACCGTATTCTTACAGATTGTTTGAGCTCAAATCACGGTCTTTAATGATTCAGCTGTTGCCTATTTCTGAGAATAAAAAAGCATATCAAGAAACACAATTATTACCCGTGGCTCCTGATGATATATTGAGGACTTATGAAGGGAAACGTTCAGTCTGTGCGAGAAACTAGAAGTTATTTACAACATTATTATCTGTAATAAATAGCATCAGGCAAACAAGGAAATCTAGTTCTTTAGGACATTGGTTTTAATGAACTGGTTCAATTCAATAGTTTCTTTATATAATTACACAATTATATTATTACAGCACCCAATTCTGATGTGATGTTTTGGATCTAAAGTATGTAAAGTCAATAAATAAAGAATGATAATCTTTCATTTCGTACCTTGTAAAACTGTTTCAGACACTTCAGTCTGATTTGGTGACCTGGTTCGACTAGCTCGCAGAATGATTCTCACATGAACCAGACATCACTCCGGACCGTTTGCCTGAGGCTCTGGATTACAGGTGATAATGTTGTTGATATATCATCAGGAGCCACAGATATTCATTTTGTGTTGCCTGATATGCTTTTTTTGACTCTCAAAATGAGGATAGCCATTGACGACTCGCATGTCACGAATCATCAGCATGGTTTCATCTAAAAATATTCTTTACTGTTCTACAGAAGAGAAGAAGTCACCAACATCTTGGATGGCTTGTGGGTGATCAAATGAACAGCACATTTTCATTTTTGGATGAGCTAACCATTTAAGATTGGAAATCTGGGTTGTGTACAAGAGTAAAATCATAAAATTCATTATTAAAGACATTTGAAATGTAGAAAAATGATGATGAAGGCAAGGCATGGTTTTCGAGACAGTTGTAATGTGGCCATCATAGATTAAAAAGAAAAATAGTTTCTCTGTTAGATTTATTAAATACGGTCCTCTGGGACACACAAGTGCCCACATTTGAAGAAACACCCAATTACATAGGCATTTGCCTCATGCAGAAGCGTGATTTATGTGGACTCGCAATTAGCTGAAAGAGTGAATCAGAAATATCAGGGGACTTTTATTCTAAACGACGTATTGAACGTTTTTTATAAGGTGTAACGCTACTGAAACTGGTTCTCAAAAAGCAGCTCAATAAAAACTGCTAAGCAAGCAACCAAACAGACACGTAAAACATTATTAAAAATAATAATAATAATCTTACATCCAGCACTTTCACTAAAACCATAAAACCAATGCTGATTAAACAAATTGGAATTGGATTCACACCACCAGACCAAAGATGCATGTGAGACGCTAATGTGTTTAAACTCAACCATCCCATTCTCCCAAATACGATTTGGTGTCTCTCTCAACAACTAGTAATAAATCAAGCACAGTTGAGCTCAAGAGTGAAAAAACTCTCAAAACGCAATTAAGTGTACTTTACAGCCGTGGACTGAGAACGGCAGCCAGTTATCAAGACCTCGAGTCTACAAAATCAGTAGCAGCGCTCAGTGTTTTGACGCGGCCTGTGGAGAGATTAATGATCATGGAGTTCTGTTGACTTTGGAGACGAACTGCAGAGCCAGTCTGATGGAGAAAACGCCACTGATTAATGGCAGGAAAAGTGCCTTCCTCATAACGCTGAATCATTCATAGTTGGGCCAGACTTTGACAACCTTTGAACTTTCAAAAAGTTACGTACAGTATATCTGACATTCATTTTTCATCAAGTCCTGGGCGGATTCGGGTTTTGGGTTCATTTTGACGTTGAGTAACGCTTTGTCAGATATGTATATTTGACTCTCGCTGATCCAGTGACATTTCTCCGGGAGCGAGAGAGATTTCATTGTGCAAGAAAAACAGTTTAAGTCTTTAGCGCCATTCAGATGGGATTAGATTCCTAAACTACAGTTAAAACAGCATTTCTTCGACTGAATCCATAGTTTGGAAAGTTGGCAGAATCCAAAAGGTTCACTGGCAGTGAGAAGATTCACACACAATGTGAAAATTACCTTTAGTTACGGTATTTGACAAAGGTCTTAATAAATGAGGAGAAGCGTTGCGAAAATATAATATCCAGGATTGGATTTCTCAAAGGCTGGCTGCATTAGAAGAAAAACGGTATGGAATTTGCTCCGTAATTATTATAGAGGTTGTGCAAGAAAAAAAAGAGAAGATTTAGTCTCCAATGGGATTGAAATCATAAAAACCTGCGTCAACACAACGCATAGTTGCGTAATTGCTTCTTTCTGAACAGGACTAGTTGTACTTTCCGTTATAGTGTCCATGCTGTGCCGCAATTATATTTAATAGCAATGAAAAACATACTTAATATTCAACCATGTTTCAAATGGCCTGTGATTACGTATTGTTTTTATAATAATTAAAGATATCAATATGAAAAATTGTGGCATGAACACTAATACAAAAAAATACTGATGTGATGTTTTAAAGAATGTTAAATAAATTAATCAATCATCATGATTACTTTTGCTCATTCTAAGTGAACAGGCTAATTCGTTTCACTTGGTGGATGAAAAAATAAATAGAACTCAGGACAATAATTTCAGAGGCAGAGACCATATAGCAACGACCTAAACAACCAAGAACTCCCTTTTCTTCAGAAAATATGAATCTTTCTCTTTCTCTCGCTCTTTTTTCTTCTTCCGGTTTAGTTTGCCATTTCAGGCTGAATTTGGCTGCATGTGGCGACCATGGAGTGAAGTGAGGTAAGAAATGGGACTGAAGGTCATGAGAAGATGTAGTTTGGACGTTGGAGTCACAAAGAAGGAGAAATTGTCCAATGTCTCTTGGAAGGAAACACTGGGATTCATCCAGGAAGGTGGTTACCAAAAAATACAAACTATGGTTCTTCTGAGAAATACTGTGAGAAACCATGGAGGCAAGGAATTCAAAAGCTCAGTGAGAAAGAGATTATATTCCTTCAGCCCCGCCCACCATCTGCCATTGGTTAGACAAGCAGCCAAAACCTCACGCCATTGGTGGACACGTCAAACCATTCAAACAAACAGAGCAATGTTTGAAAACACCTGCATGAGTGGAGTGTGTCTTTCAGGCACTGTGGTGATTGTGAGAAAACACCTGGGGTCTCATGTAGAAACGTTAGGCTGTTTTCCAAGCACATATCTGGATTTATAAAAAATACATTTGCCATAAATATGTGCGCACCACACGGATGCTCTTGACTGTGTGTATGTACTCTTTTTCCTGGAATAATGAAGTAAACAATGGTTTTAAACAGTTTTCATTTCGATATACACATTTACATTAAATATTCCACTCATCAATGGAGATAAGCACTGAAATTACATAAAATCATTACACAGAAGTTAAACCAAAATTATATGAATTTAGACATATTTGTTGTTGATGCGCTTAGTCACTTTTCCTGTGGCATGCAATGTTTTAATGACAGCGAGGAGTGCTATAATAATTCATGTATTTAAAAATAAAATGCGGATTTCATGTTATAATGATTTTTTTAGCGAGAACAATGATGATTTTGAATTATCGAATGAGAAACAAGTGATGGAAATGGCAAATTTCGAATAAAAATCCCTTAATTCGCAAAAACGTTTTTACGCTCGCTTGAGGTGGTTTTTGATTTGTGCCAAAAAGGGTTAAAGCGAATAATGGGAGATGGAAATGCACTAAAACCTCGGATGAACCACCTGTAAAAATTGGCAAACCCCAGAAATCGCTGGACCGCTTTACGATTGTCTGGGGTGGGCCAATTAGCAACTGCTTCTACTTTGGACGGGTCCATCCGAATGCCTTCCGGCGACAAAATAAACCCCAGGAACTGAACTGATCTTGCGTGAAACTCGCACTTCTCCAGCTTGGCGAATACGCGATTCTCTAGAAGCCGCTGTAACACTAGCCTGACGTGCTGGATGTGGTCACGCTCGTTCTGGGAGAAGATCAGGATGTCGTCGAGGTATATGTAACGGATGTATGCCAGTAAGGGCTGTGTGTAAACCTCACTCCCCTGACCTCAAAAAAGAGGCGCTCTAGCGACTTACGCTAGAGGCTGTAGCCTTTGGCGTTCCTTGTTAGAGCGCCCGCATCCCGGGTTCGAGACACACTCGGTGTGATGGTGCGGACCCGGGGGGATTACATATACAAACACGAACCGGTTGACCACGTCTCGGAGCACGTCGTTTACGAGTGTCTGGAAGACTGTGGGGGAGTTAGAGAGTCCAAAAGGCATTACCAAATACTCAAAGTGACCTGTAGGGGTGTTAAAGGCAGTCTTCCATTCGTCCCCCTTCCTAATCCGAACTAGGTGGTAAGCATTGCGTAGGTCTAACTTTGTAAAAATGGTCGCCCCCTGCAAGAGTTCGAACGCTGAAGACATCAACGGCAAGAGGTGGCTATTCTTGACCGTGATGTCATTCAGCCCCCGATAATCAATGCAGGGACGGAGCGTTCCAAGCCGGACACGCTATCCAGCGGATTAACTACTCCTCTCCTGGGGATCCTGGACACAGAACGCGGATAGAAGAGATGAGATCTCAACAAACAAGGTAAGACCAACCACAAAAGACATACCGACACAGAAAGAGGGCATAGGCCTGAATAAATAGGAAAGGGGTAATGAGTAACAGGTGCAAGGCTGATGGAGCGCACAGTGCATTGCTCCCCCTGTGTGGCAGCAGATGACAGGACGTAAACAACCCACCACGTGTAGCTGATAGTGGCAGGAGTGAGTCGGAAAGGGGTGCCGATCGTGACACTTCCCCTGACTGGGATTTATAAAGGGATTTTTTGCACATGCTCTAGAGTACGCATGCTTTTATAATTCTGAAAACTTTTGTGCGAATGCAAAATCTAGCTTTTGTGCGTACGTACACTTTTAGGATGAAATCTATGGAGAGTTTTATACACAAGGCCCCTGTTCTTTCCTCAGCTCTCAGATTGCTTTCAGAAAGGAATATTGTCATTTTAACATTTGGATTATGTTTTAGGAATTTTTTGGGGGGGATTGAGCACAGTGTTGCAGCAATGTTAAAAAAACTGCTTACCACTTGAATTGTTTGGATATATATTGGAAACCAATTTTTAACTATTATATATATTATATAATATGTATATAATATATATTTATATATATATATATTAGCTGTGGGCATAGATATATATATATATATATATATATATATAATCTAGATTATATATTTGGAATTAATCTAGATTAATCCAGTTTAACAAAACACTATATTTCTGAATATTTAAATGAAGCAAGCACACATCTGTGTAAATTTGACTTATAATTGGCTTGTTTTTTTTCTAGGTAAATTAGGCCTTATTTGCAAAACTGTTCGCTATTAATAATGTGTAAAAACAAAGCTTTTAATTTAGCTTTCCTTATGATCATGAGAGCATAATTCATCAAACATGGTCAGATGATTTATGGTGTTGACGTGCACTTTCACATATATTTCACATGTGTCCATTTTCTGGATCTCGTTGGTTGAGTGATGCTGTGTGATTATTTGAACATGATATATTTTACCACATGCATAATGGTCACTAGGAGAAACTGCCTCAAAAATTACCCTTGACCTCTAGCTTTGTAACTGAACCCAGCACGGCTTGTTATCTATTCAAGCTAATGCAATTAAAAGTGTGCAAGAAGATCCGTGTCTGCGCCTGAAAGTTAAACCCACACAAAGACTGCCAGACCTCAACACACATGCTTTAGTCATTATAACATCACAGCATAGTGTATAGATCCCCCGATCCCCATATATAATACTGAGGGAACACCAAAGAGCTTTATGGACTGGAACGACAAAGATGTGTTTGGTTGCCTCCTAACATTTCCTCTGGAAAATATTCTGCTAATGCGCAAACAGGGCAGATTGCAAAAGCTTCTGAAATGATTATGATCAGGCATAGTCTGGGACGGGTGTTACGATTCAAGGTCACTTTGATCTTTTGAAACCATTTTAAAAATGTTCCAGATACAAACACAAATCAAAGCTTCACATTCCTTCTGAATGCTGAGGTTGAGCAGACGTACTTTCTAACGTCATATATTATGGCACATTAACAGCACCAATTAATCTTGTTTTTGTTCTTTAGCCCTCTGATGCATGAATTAGTAAATCACAAAGATTTCGGTAATACTTTCAGGTTTAATTTATTAAAATAGTTAATGCATTAGGTATCACTGACTAACTATGTTCAATACTTTCTTTAATGTATTATGCTTAATACAGTGTTTAATATATTATGTATATATATCAGGATTATTGTGGTTAACTGAAACAAAAATTAAAACCACACACACACACACATCAACAATAATCTTAAGCGCTGTAAAAATAATAATGTTAGTATATGATGTCCAATGCATTATTTACAATGACTTTTTATGGAGAATTTGACAATACTATTTTTGTTCATACCATAATGGATGGTTTTGAAAATATGAAAACATGTGAAGTATGATTGCTTACATTTTATAACCTGCATATGTGATGTGAGGACATTGAAATGTAAGCCATTCGATGTAATTACTGCTCAGGGTTAACGAGCATGCCTGACAATTGTCGGGTTTCATGGTGAATGAAGTCAGAAAACATCTTCTATCATCCATCTCCATCAGGGTAACACTGTGTGTTGTGCTAACATAAACAGTTGATGCTGAAAAACAGCCTTTCAAAAAAAAAATCACAGGAAAAGAAAATTAGAAAAAGACATCAAAGTGCAAACAAGTGCAAGAATGATCAATCTGTCTTTCACAAATCAGGAAAACACATGATCTTCTGTGTGAATTGTTGCAGAAGAAGCAAACGTTGTTTTCTCACAGATGTAAATGATGAGGTGAGTCATGTTCTGCACATACATGAAACGCTTCAGGATTCCTGTTCGTCCATGGAAGGCGTGATTTTCCTTAGATGCCCTTTGAATAACGAGGCAATCATCTCGTTTGGCTCCGGGGTCAGAACAGACGGTGAAGGCCTTTGAGAGTCCATTACAAAACAGAACAAGCCGGAGAAACCTGAAGCCTAGACTCTTTTGAAACCAGTTTCCTGAGAAAGATGATGTACAGTAGATATGTGTCCCATTTTTCAGAAAAAAATATGTCATAAGCAAAACAAAAAAGAAATAGGTTGAGGGCAACATAGACTACAACATCAAGTCAGTAAGGTGTCAAAAACAGGCCTGTAGTTTTAGCTAAAGATGGCACTGTTGTTAAAATGTTACCCGTATGCCATTCAAAATACATTTGACTCTCTTTCCTCTGTGAAAAAAAAGATATTTTGCACATGTGACATATTTTTTTTACTGGATACACTACTGTTTTACTTAAAGATTTTTTTTCACGGAATCCCTGGAAGAATTCACAAGTACGTTGTTTTCGTCGTTCACTATGTAAGACTGAGCTATTAAAATTGGTTTTCTTCATCTCAAATGTCTTGTTTTGAAGGTTTGTCATAGTTTGTGGGCGTGGTTTACAGCAAAACCATAGTTATGGAAAAAAGAAGAAAAATATCCAGTATATTTGGCTATTTTTAAGGAAAATGCTAGCTTTTTTCACTACTGAGACTATTCTTCCAGAAATTAGAAAAATTCTACTTTTTAGGCATATTATTAACAGAAGATGATTAGGGGCGTACAATTGCATGCTAATATATATTAATATTTTAGAACCCTTTATGCGTTAGCATTTAATCACTATGATTACATTGTCGTGAAGTCAAAGGGTTTTCGGAAGATTTTTTTTTTATATAAATGGGGAAAATGTAATATTTTATTTGTCTTTGAAAAGGTGGTTGCTAAATGAGACAACAGTTTATCTGGGACATAAAACATTAAACAGGTAACTCATCTACTCCCTTTGACAGCCTTTATATTAATAATCACACTCTTGCAAACTATTCTGAATTATTCTAAACTATTCAGAGAAAAAAATAGTTAGGAGTGTCAACATTAATGCATGTGGTTAATCTAAAAAGTTTAACGTATTCATCTTTTTAATTTAAAATGAATCACTTGATAAGGTTTGACCCAAACTTCTTCCCGTCATCGCAGCGTGGAAGGTTATCTATCGTTGTGTGATGAGGGTACAGACCGGTGTTGCCAAGGTAGCGGCACAAGAGGGATATTTTGAAAATACACATTAAATTAAAATAGATCCTTTTACTCATGTGTATTATACTTGGAATGTATATCTGGCAACTGAAGAACGGAGAGGCGGTTGTAACATCACAAACAACGTGAGTTTCAGCCAAAGCATGCATCTCAAGGCTTTTACACAGCAGAAATAAACATGACAACAGCCAATATAGATGATATAAGATCATAAACACATGATTACGATAGGATATGGTTTAGATAATGTGTACATCTGAAATGCTCATTTCTGCATTATAAATAGCATATTTTAACAACAGTAAATGACCAAATTCCACATAGGATCACAAAAGGAAGTTATTACAAACACTCGATGGTGGTTTGAAGTGAGTTTTGAGTAAAAGTGTAATATTAATCTCATAAATTGTCTTATGTAGCATGATGCTAATATTAGCTCTAATGCAGTGGTTCTCAACCACGTTCCTGGAGGACCCCAACACTGCACATCTTCTTAATCAAACACACCTGATTCAGGTCACCTGCTCATTAGTAGAGACTCACAGGCTTGAAATGGGTCTGTCAGACAAAGAAGACATGCAACATGTGCAGTGTGGGATTCACCACTGCTCTAATGCAGCTGCAGAACAGGTCCAGTTCTTCTTCATAATGCACTTTGTCATAATACTTCATGTAAGGTCACAAGAAAATATTTTGTTGTATTTATTTATAAATACTTTTGATAATAGTTGGGTAAATGTATACTGGGATTGAAGTGATGTGGCTTCCCTGCCCAAAACACAATAGAAAATGTAATGGATTTAATGCTTTTAATGGGAATTGTATTGGTTTTAATGGAAACGATAATGGTGTCTACTGGTATGTGATGGATTCTATTGGTATGATGTTAAATCCTATTGAAAAAATGCCCAAAGGAATTTTGTAATGGTTTTACTGGAAAAAGCTAATGGTTTATAATGGTATTTTAATGGAAACCATTATAATTTCTATGATGGTTTCTATTGGGCTTCTATTGTTTTATTTTTAGCAGTGTTGATACATTTTTATTGCCAGTCTAAAGGCTGATAATGGCTGAATAATAAGGATTGTCTCATATCTGGCAGATGTGTGAAAGGTTCTGTTTCCTTAAACTAGTCTGTCATGCATTTCTTTATTTCAACACATTTACAGGTAAATCCTGGTATTTTAGATGTGTGATTAATCACAGTCTATGACTCTGACTATCGAGTGACAGCACTAGTTTTACTGAAAGAGCTGTTTGGAAACGTAATGGTGGTGGAATTCTGCCAATTGTACTCAGGCTTCAAAATGCATTTAATTTGTGAACATCATGATGTAAGAAGTGTAAGAATCATGAACTCTTGTTCATCGCGGAGCTTATTGTTTTGAATTATCGAAAAGCCGTTGGAAAATTCCCATTGGCTTTTTGTCAAGGGAACCATGGTGATTTTGAAATAAGGTGCATTAAAAGTCAATAAATCCTTGATTTAATATGAATATTTTAATTAAAAACGTTCTCCACGTACTATTCAATACAATTCTAGTGCATTTAATCTATTAAATAACAGCAGTGAGCGAGTTTTTAGATATTAAACTTATTTTAGTGAACAAAGCACCACGTTTCAGCTCTCAGTTTGTTATGGTTGTTACACAACATGTTATTTTATCCTTGCTTCTACAATCTATATGCTTTCTAACAGCTTCATGTGGCCGCAAACATTTCATTTTAATGTGGCTTTAAGCACTTTGCATTAAAGTTTCACTTTCACCACGTAAAGCTGGCAAATGTGGTGTTTATATGTAATAATCATAATATGAGTTTATGGTCTGAACCCAGAGTCTACGCTTAGGAAAGCGATAAAATGAGCATCTTCCATCCGAAGCCTTGTGTCGCATTTCAGGGCAAAACAACAACAATATAAAATGCGGGTAACTATTCGTTGGTTATTCTATAATTAATTAAATTACAAATTATACTACAACTGGAAAATACTGTAAATTGATAAACTGTTCGGCGTGATGACGTTTAATGTCTCCGACAGCACCTGTAGTCCCATTTAGCAACCGTCTTTTTAAAGAAACATAACAGTTTAAAAAAATCACGAGTGTGGTGTAACTGGTGTGTTTTGTGTTGTAGAATAAAACGTGGAAAGTATCTTGAGCTTGTGTGAACCACGGACCTTATTTAAGGGATTTAACCAAAAACCCATTGACTCTGGAACCGCAAGTGCTAAAATGTTAACTCTCTTCCGGGGTTTTGCCAACAAAGTGACATCACAGTTCCACCACTCTATTGCTAGAGGATATTTTTCAGGGAATATTTTAGAGAGTTCTCAATGAAGTATGTTTTTGATCAGTTTTCCAGGATGACAAAGATTGTAATAAGTGTTGAATGTGTACAGCATCCTCCTGTATTTGTCTTCTGATTTCATGAAGTATTTAAGGTGCATTATTTTATTGGTCAAAGAAGCGAAACATCTGTAATATTGTTTGGGGGGGAGAATTAAAAATCACAAGGACAAACACGGCGCCAGACACAACATGTGCTGCACGTCTGGCTTTATGGATGTAGACATGCACTAAACTACGAGTGCTGGGATCAGTCATCTATCTTTATGTTCCTTCTCCAAAAACAAAACGAAAATCCTCTTTTGGCTTTCTGCTCCTTTGGATTTCATTCTTCCTTCACCAGTCGATTCCCATCTGCCAGCTATTGAAGAGTGAGGCGAGTCTCTGTTTGTGTCCGGAGAAGAGCGTGTCTAAGAAGGGGAAGGCGGTCTTACACTTAAATAAGACGTCTGTGTCAATCCTTTGAGAGATGCTGTTTTTCCTCATAGAAGTTCAACAAGACCGATCACACATACAAATCTAATTTAAACTCTTATCTAAAGTTTAAACGTTTTTAGGAAATTATAGGAAGGAAGCACAGACTTAGAAATGTTTACACACTATTACACACATTGTGCACTGTTTCTAGGTGATTAATCAAATGAGTGTGACTGTTGAAGCTGAAGATGTGTTTTTGGATAATCTCAAATCATGCTGGAGAACATGATCATCAGGTTTATTTCATGTAGCTTCCATGCTGCGGTCGTTCTCAAACTCTTAGTCATTTTCAGTTAAATGTTTAATCTAAATTGCTATTCATTTGCAATGAAAAAAGGCATTCAATTATAAAACTTCAATAGAGAAGCATCTTCACTAGTGGCCTCAGACCTTTTCACCCCACCGGGCTATAAACTGTATATCAGAATCTCTTCTGGTTGACTCATTTCTGCTTTCGCACAGTTTACCATCATACACCCAGCTCTTCTCAGAGGTGCTACGTTTAAATATTATTGTCATCAAAGACAGACATCGCTCTTTGTTTATGTGCATTTTCTCATGCTTTCTGCAAAGCAGGTCTACCAATAAGATGAAGCAGATGGTTCTATTTGCAAAACCATATGGTGAAGGTCATCTGTTTTTTTAACGAATGAAATAAACACCCTTGATTTCTCCATATGTCACAGTGCTGGCTTTGGAATAGTAAACTTTTACTCTTCTATTTTTACTATTTCTGCAGAGCAAGTCTTCAGTCTTAATCTATTATTGAGTCTCTGATCCCTTTTGGTAATAGTTTTCTATATGCTGTAGATTGATTTTTACTGTCCCGTTTGCAGAGCAACTCATTTAATGTTTTTAGAAGATTTCAAGGCAGAAAAAACTGCAAGAGAAACTCCTGTTTATATAAGAGTCGCAATATTCAGAGAAAATAACCCTTGAATGTGACATAATGACTTCACAAGTCTCTAAGTGTTAATACAAGTTTCCATCTCTGTTGTGAATTTGTGAAAACCTGATGACCTACTTCATTTGTCAATGAGCAGTATACGACTAGAAAACATAGCATGAAATATATACAGTGCAATGTATTAGACACTTCTAGTGTGACAAATGAGCAAAGGTAACATTAACAGTGATTTCAACATCACTTTGTTGACTCATTGTTTAATCGGACTACCAAATGTTCAATCTGTACAGAAAATTTGATTTAAAATGAAAATAACTTTGTATTTCCTGCAATAGAACAGGAAATGAAACCTGCAACATAATGAGGTCATGTGACTACATTGGGGAATATTACAATACGAAATGTTATGGTAATACATTTACAGTAGGTTATAAAAACATTGCTTTGAAATGTTTCGAAAATGCATAAATGTACATTTAAATGTTACAAAAATATTTCTTAAATTGTTCTACTAACTTTATTTTTGCCTAAAATATCACATTGTTTAAACAAAAAAAATTCTAAGAACATTGGATTGTTCAGTTTCCTTGTGATTAAATCCTGTTTCCTACAACGCATATTTCCTACAAGTATACATAACGTCATGAAAAGGTTCCAAAAATGTTTTTGGAGAATATTTTCTCTCAGCATGAAGTTATTTGGACTTGATGAACGTTCTCATGACAAGGATGAGAATGTTTTCTCTGCGTTCTGACGACGTATATCAAATAATAATAAAGTTATACAAATGTTCTGTAAAGATTACCTTAAACTTTAGTGAAACGTTGTGTGAATGTTTTCTGTTGTCTGGGTGGCTTCCATATTGTTTCTCATAACGTCTTATTTTTCTTAGTGTGAAGAAAATGTTAATTATTTGAAGAAAATATAACATAACAAACATAAATCGAAAGATTCCATTGATTTTAAAGGTTCTTCGTGGAACCAATGACATGAGCCAATAAGAAACCTTTGTAAAAGTAAACTAGACTGCACAATGTGATGTTATACATTGTCTCTGTTTTGTGTAATTTCGTGTCTAAGGGCAGCAGTAAACACCTGTCACAAGTTACGGAAGCCAGACGTCAGCGTGAGCGAGTAACTGCCGCTCTCATCCGTTTGTGTGACTGGATGAGGTGACGTTTGTGAGGCAGCAAGCAGTTTTACAGGCTTCCCATGCTGCTCAGATCATTTTATCAGCCCAAAAAAGGCCGTGCTGGCGAGTGTGTAGGTAGAGGATTCAGCGTAACCAACAGATGATAAATAACGAAGGTTACACCAGGTTCGAAGCATTTCAACGGCTTAAACAGAAGCATTTCCCAGCAGTGGTTAGGGCATGTTTCCATCAGAGACACTGACCGATGCAAAGTTTCCCCTGGAGACCTGGCGTCTGCATTCAGAGCTTTGATTGGATAAATTGTCTTGGCAGCATGGAGGATGTTGTTTTTCATGAACCAGTGAACCCCTCAATCTGCCAGTAGAGCTCCGCTGTCAGGAAAGTATTTCAGCATTCAGACGGAGCTCTTCAAATCCAGACGCTACCGGTAAACTCTCAGTAAACCAGCTGACTCAGAAAGAAACTGCAAAAAACCAGAACAACACTCATTGTTATATACAAACTAAGAGTTTTTAATCACGCAATTATAGTTATGCAATATGCAGCACAGTGAAGATAAACTGCAGCCGGTCTGAAGATCTCAAACGACAAACCTGAGTAAATAAAAGGTCAAATGCATAAAAATCAGCACAATGAGTAGTGCTTGCCTGTACAAAATGTACAATGACGATGCTGTGCCATTGTAGATGTTGTCAGCATGTTGTGGTGTGGTTTCCAAGGTGTTCTGAGTGTTTTTATTGAATTATTAGGTGGTTTCTAGCATGTTCTTTGTGGTTTCTAGTGTGTTCTGTCAAGGCTCTGTGATGTTTTGGCTTTTATACTGCAAAAACCCATATTCCTAATGAGTATTTATGTATTTTTCTCCAGGTAAATGTCTATTATTATCTGTAAACAAGTATTTTTTATTTAAAGACTACTTGTTTTCATATCTTGAATGCGTGTTGTTTTAGTTTAGTGCGTAACTTGCCATTTTTTTGTAATTCTTGTTAAATATACTATACATTCCTGAGTGAAAATAGTAAAACTATTGCATTGGCAATTTCTTTTCCACTTAAATATTTTTTTTTGTAAGACTATGTAAAAACAAGTAAACAACACAAAACCGTGCTATAAGACAAAATACACTTATGTTCAAGATACAATCGAGTCTTGTATTCAGTGTTATTTCTCAGTTTTGTTTTAAAGACTAATTAGTGTATATATGGCTCAAATTAAGTCTTAGGTCTTTAATCGTCTGCCAGATTTTAGTCCAGTTCTTCAAAAAAGTAAAAGCACACCAACAATGTTTCTCAACAGGATGTAAGATCTGAAATATTATTAGCACAAACAGTTATGCACCAAAGTTAATACTCATGGGTTTATTTGAATCCCTAACCTTATGAGCAAAGCAGTCGTGATGTTTGCCAGAGCACTTCAGAAAACACAAAATTCATAAGTGTTCTCGAGCAAATCTGACCAAACGAGACTCAAAAGTAGTTTTGTAGAAGCCACCTACTGGAGATGTCAACACAGTGCTGGTCTAATAATTCATTATGTGTAAACTTTGTCCTCAAGAGTTTGATAATGGAATTTTTATGCAGCGATTTACAGCATTACAGGTAAGACTGCGGCCAGACATGCCGCACGGATGGAAATTTGGTGGAGGCAGTGATCTCTCTTCACCCAATAAAACTTTTATGACAAACGTCTGATGTTAACCTGCAGTTAAAAGTTTAAGAAGGAAGTATCTGGCTTCGTAAATGTATTTGACTCACACACGTGCAGATCTAAAGAACACTTTACATGACGAACGTCTTCGTTGGAAGGTCAAGGCCATCCGTACAGTGAGTTCAACAGCATGCGTGCGTGTGTATGTGTGAACGTCGAGCTCGTGAAGAATCCATGCTCTTAAACGAAAGCAGCTTCAGGATTATGATTGGACGTTTGAGCTTTAAAGCTGGAAAAGAGCAGTGCTGGGTTTTCTCATACGCCGGGAGACCAGCAGCTGATGCTAATTAAGACCGTAAACGGTCCTGATCCGATGGAATCTCTGTGCCATGGAGCACAAGTAAATCCACCGACTCCAGCGTTTTCCACTCTGGATATGGCCATGATGTCAGTGGAAATATTTACGGTTTGGCTCTGGGAGTCGTATATGCCCACCCTCGTGGACCGTCTGGATGGCCATGTCAGATTTGACCAAAACAAAAATGATTTCAGATTTAGTTTGTCAACCAGGTCTTCATTAGATTCTTTGTTTAATGTTATCAGCACACTCATCCGTTGCTGTCATCACTGTCTCGACATCGATTTAGTGTTGGGTTGATTTGATCGCTCCAGTGAAGTTAGCAATGCAAATTTGATTGAAAGAGTCAATGTTTCCTAGAAAAGGTATAAACTGTGTCAAAAGGGTTATGAAAATTATGAGGGGATAAGCATTCATATTACTTTCATTATTCTGCGCTAGTAGATTTGCAAGACCTCAGCTGTCAACCTACTGCCATTTTTTTCTTCTCGATGTTGTAAATAAAGATTATTGGAGTGTTTTACAAGAAAATTCTATTTTAAAATGTCATGTTCATTAAATTGTGTTTCTTGGCATTTATTTAAATATTTGTGAAATTTCCCAGCTAACATGGAATGTTCATACAACGTTAAATACAGTATAAGGACAACATATTCTTAATGTAATGTTTATGGAGCGCTCTGAGATCAACATTCTCAAAACAGCCATATGATGTCATTTGAACTTGATGAACATTCTAAAAAATGTTTTGTTTAACTGTTAAATAATGCTATAAGCATGACAAGAACTGGACATTTTAACATCCTTAGAACATTAATAATAAATGTTTAAAGTTATATTTTAGATGAAAATAAACCTTTAAACAACATTATAATCACAATAAGAAAACTGTGAATTTTATCATTGTAGAAACGTTTTTAAAAATGTCCCTAAATGTTTTTATAACTTAAATGTGTTACCTCAGTTACTAGCAGTATAATGAAAACGTGTTAAAAGTAAATCCTGCACCAAAATCTTTTTCAGTGTAGAGCCTTTTTTATGCACACTTAAAACTAGGTTTGTGTTGCGGTAAGTATGAATGAAATTCGATACTTTTTGGGCCATTTTTAGGGGTTTGGCGGTATAAATCACCATCTACTTCTCTTCTATGTAGAATCAAAGGTCTGACAATCTGTCTAACAGCTCATTTTGTGTAGTCTCTTTGAGTCAGACCGCACAGGAAGAGAGAACAAGATCTCCATAGCTCAGCTCTTTGCTGTCCAAAGCTGTTTTTCAACCGCATTGACCTCCAAGCAGCAGAGCATCTTTCCATAGATCAGCGTTCATGGCAGAAACAGTGTGTCGCTCGCTCTCCGCCTCAATGGAAAAAGCAATCAGATACGTCATGCCTCTTAAACCACCACGTTCTGTCCTGGTTCATACAATTATAACTTTTAAGACTTTGTTTAATATTGATGTCGTTTTAAAGCCTTCTTTTATGATAACTGCACTTCTATAAGATGAAGTGTGTCTGGATTAAAAATACAGTGCGTTTAATGTGTAGAGACGGACTGTACATCGGTTCATTCATCTTTAGTTTTCAACACCTTCCATTTTTTGTACAGATCAAGCAGAGAAACTGGACAGCTTCATGTTATATGTTTCATTTCAATCAACATCACAGTTGTCAGTTTACAATGAAATATGGACAAACAGCAGCTGATATTGATGTCAGATCAGTATCATTCACGTGAATGAGCTCAGATGATGAAAGTATTCTCAATTCTGAAGATTGTGCAATGAAAACACACTCTTTCTCAAACTCTTTTATTTCAGAAGTGCAAGGAAAATGTGGTTTTCCAAGATATGACCCTTAAAGGCAGGATTTGACCCTAAACATATTGAGAAAGCTGAAGTTCGTCATAAATCCAGACACTGTCCACTTTGGCCAAAAACACACCAGAAGAAAACTTTCCATGGAGGCAGAAGGGAAAAAAATATATATAGCAAAACTGTGTTATGTGTAACTCCTGTTATGTGTAAAACATTAGCTTCACGTGTTCGGAAACAGTTAAGATTGACTTACATGCAACTATTTGATCAAATCAATGATATGTCACTATATATTTTGATTGAATTGATTTATTTTGGTAGAAGATTATTTTTAGTTGGGTCTTTGCACTGTAGAGAGCTGATTTTGTCAGAGGAGGCCCATGCTGGCTTTCAGTGTAAGGACTAAACAAATTGAGATATGAAAAAAACATTGTTTATAAATGATGATGATGATCGTTTTTTTTTTGTTAAACTATCCATTTAACAAGCAATTATTTGTGTTTGAATACTTGTATTATTATGTAAACTAAAGATACTTAAAGGAACAGTACACCCAAAAATGAAAATTCTCTCATTCTGTCATTTTCTCACCTTAAAGCTGTTCCAAACCTTTCTTTCTTCTAAACATGATAGAAGATATTTTGATAGCCAAACAGTGTTGGTCCCCATTGATTTCCCATAGCATGGAAAAAAATACTATGTAAGTCAATAACTACCATCAACTGTTTGGTTACCAACATTCTTCAAATATAAAACCTCAGATGTTCACGTTTATGAGGTTTTACTGTCAAATTTCATCTTTAACTTTCACAGCCAGCATTTGTTTTTTAAAGTTGCCACACCAGGAACCGGCAACATTTTTTATAATTTTTCACAAAACTTTCATGGCATCTATAATGTTTGTTGTATGAGTATATGAACATGCAATATGTCAAGAAAGAATAGAGCCTCTGCTTTTAAAGAAAAGAAAAAAACTTTTATGTGGGCACGTTTCATAAAAAAACAGAAGCTGAAAATCGTTTTTGGTCAAAGTTTACATCCAGATCAGATTCAGAACATGTTCAAAACATAAATGGAGTTGATCGCTTCTATCAACACACACAGAGCTTGCACAGTCCTAAACCACTTCCTGGGTCGTTATCTCATTCGGTAACATCATTTCATTCTTCAGCATGTTTTGATTCAGTGCTCTTTTAGGAGATGCGTAATGTGCCCCTAACATATATGAAAAGATGGAAAGCTGTAAAATTCCGTCAGTGAAAGGGAAAGAGTTAAAGTCAAGAAATCGAAAGAGCTTAAAAAAATGGGAAAGTATTATAACCACACAAAATTTTGTTTTGGGTAGCTTACTATGACGACTACCTAAACCTCATTATGGTTTATTGTACCATCTTATTTTTCCTTTATAAAAGAGAAACAGCAGAGTTTGATGTAAACCCTTCACAGCATTAGAGAACACAGATTTTCCTCTCCGATCTGTCAGTAAAGGATGAGAGGAACGCTGACTGCCTGTATGTAATGTACCAGATCTGATCGCCAGTCCACTAATTCCCACCATATGTGGAATATACGGGAAATCTAAAGGGCAGAATGAGTGTTCAACAGAACAGAGCAGTCATTAAGAGACTTGTGCTGACAAACGAGAGCTTCCACAAACGATCACTGAGCTTGTTTTCCCATGATGCTCTTCAGGTGCCTGCTAACACTAGATCTTTCTGATGTAGACGTGAGCTGCATTTACACATTCAGAGTCACTTCTATGATGCTGGGGTGTTGTGAGGGGTTGCCAGGATGATGCTCTACGGTTGCTAGGGTGTTTTGAGGGGTTTAGCCTGTTGCTATGCAGTTGTCCCGCCTCAAGTCTCTGTGATATTCTGGTTTCTGGATTTGGCTTGGACTGTTCTGTAAATATCATATCCAGACTTCGAGTGAACAGGCCTGTTCAAGGCCTTTTTACTGGCTTTTCCTCATGTGTTAATTACTTGATTTGGCTGCACTATTCAAACACTTCTAAAGTCACAATACAATCAGGATGTAGCCTGACTTAACACCTCAAATATACCCTTTAAAGAATCAAGGCTCACACGAACGGGTTTGAAGCCAGCTGGACGTCGCAGCTGTCAGATCCAAAGTCAGCTTCTGTGGTCTGCAGCAATGCATGGTCCAAAACACACACACTGCACTCATGCATGGGACAGAGCATTTCTCCTGACTAATTCCCTGCATCTTTAAGAAATAGCCCCATTCTTTATAATCCCTGAAAAATTATATGGAACAATATATAATAACTGTTCAATATTTTTGTTATATTAAGATGCGGATCTACATGTGTGATATATATATATATATATACAGTTGATGATACATTTGTTTTATTGGTTTATGTATAATATATATTGATATTTATATGATTTATACAGATTATGTTGATTATATTTACTTTGTATTTTTATTTATATTTACAAAACAAACACCTGACTAACATGCATTTGTAATTACACAAGGGTACAGAATTGTACATTTTCAGTTATTTCTTTAATATTTGCAACACTATCATTTTTTTGATATTGATAATTTCAGACACATAACCATTTTCTTTTTTCTTCTTTTTCTGTTTAACTCTATCCCCATCATTGACGGACTTTTGTTTTCACTGTTACAGTATATGGTAGGAGGCTCTATTAAACATCTTCTGAAAGAGTACTGAACGCTGGATCAAAACATGGTGAAGAAGCGTGCGGTCACATACTGTATGTAGGCAGATGCGTATTTAACATGATCATCAAACCTGCTTAACATTAGCCAGAAAGTGGTATAAGTGTGCAAGCTTTGGGAGTGTTGATGGAAGTGATCTTCTCCATCTATGTTTAGATGATTGTTCTGAATCCATGCAGATAGTCTTTTCCCAACCAAAATAAATGCATGCAGATACTTTCTTTTGACATATTGCATGTTCTGATATTCATGCAAAATATTCTGGGGTTCATGAACATTTTGTGAAATCTTCAAAAATGCTGGTGGTGCTGGTAACATAAAAATGAAGGCGGGAAAGAGTTAATCTGACGGGAAAGTGAAGAAGAAACAGGAGTCCATGGGAAGAAAGGAGTGCAGTGATGGGTTTAAATGCATAACATAAGCGCCACCATACAACATGTCAGAGCTTGTGTAGAGCCCACCAGGCCACGTCCCACACTGCTGAGAGGAAGTTTGGTAACAAAACGCCTGCCAAGAACATTACAGACAGGATAGACCACAGGAGCGGTTTATGTGTCTTAGTGAGACCTGGAAAATGTGATGTGGCTTTCTATACTGCTCACCCACCTCTGCTGAATAACTCAGTCACTTACATAATATACAGCTGGTTCATGAAACTGTGAACATAAAAAAAGCTAGAGTTATGCTATGGATTGTTGTGTGGTTTATGCCATTGCATAATAGTGTTGGAGTTATTTGACCCATTTATACACTTCCATATGCTTCCTTTTACCAACAGATTAGAATATGTTTGGAGTGATGGATATGTGCTGAAAGACCGTCGGCCATAAACGTCATTTTCAGTGTATCTTGAGTTTTCCCATCAATAATAATCAACAGATCAAACGCTTCTCCAGGTGAGATGGATGAGCAGCCTCTGCCGGTGTGATTTATGATTGTTCATGATCTTCTCCAGGATTCATATACAGTTCATTCAGCTGGAATCTACAGTATGTGGACCAGATGGACACAATACTACAAAGTCACCGCTGTACATTTTACACATACCACTTGTTTTGGACAGACTTGACTATAAGGGTCATGAACTTCAGAACTGAATCGAGAATGCTTTTTAAATTCCAGCTCCGTTGCAGAATTTGAAATTAATTTGAATGTAAAGTAGAAGGAATTAGAAGGATTTGATTGTCTAGGTAAAACTAGTTATTTGAATGTCAAAGTTTGTCAATACATATTGGTTTAAAAGTTTTGAGGAACAAAAAGCCCTGAAGTTTTAAGGACAGAGAGAACAGATGGATGGTTGGGATGAAAGTTATGGATTTTGAAGGAAGGAAGGTTGGAAGGATGGATATTATGTCACTAGCAAAACACCCACTACACTGACAAAATTATTAGAAATCTATAGATAGACACATGTTGGTTTCAAACCAGTTTTTGTTCAGAATCCAAACAATGAAGAGATGCTTGTAGAAGCAGACGGTGTAGTTATGGCCAAACGGGGTCAGCTCTGGGAATGGAATTGTTTGAGCCTCTGAAGGTAAACTCTCATTGTTGTGATGCAGAGGCGTGCGTTTGTTTTGCTGCGCAGCTGCTTTGTGTTTTTTGTTGGTTTTATATGGAAATACAAACTAATTGCGCTGTTGCTCATGCTAGGTGGAAGTCAGATGCTGTCTGCTAGCTGTTGGTCAAAGTTAAATAGCCTATTGTTTTTGTTTGTTGTTGTTGTTTATCAATATGAAATAAGAAATGGCTCAAAAATCAGTTTTTTAAAGGAAAAATTAGAGCTTAGTCTCATGAAAATGTGTATAAATAGTACGCCAAATAAAAGGAAAACTCATGGAATTGATACACAAAAAATAGACTTTGGCGTATATATAAGAACGTGTTTGGCGTGCATATAATACGCAGTTTTCATCAGTTTTGCATCTAGCCCACAACCCTAATCCTACCCATCACGTAGCATATACACAAATAAGTCATTTTTTACGTATAAATACCATGAGTTTTTATTTGGCGTACAATTTATACACATTTTAATGACATCGGTTAAAATGAACATCCTTTGAAAAGGGATTGTCTTCTTTGCTGATGACCCCAAGTTCAACTGAGTAAGGAAAAACAATGAAAATAATATGAATTACCAAAGAAATTATAAATGAATATGAATCAAACCCATCACTTTTTATGACTTTGATTAATATATGTAATGTCATTGGTAATAATATTATTTTTATTGTATTTCCTGACCTCCATCATTTCTAACTGAATATTCTGTCATTTAGAAATATGCCACATTACAGATGTTAAATGTGTGCAAAAGTCATTTTATGGATTTAGTATTTTCATGAAACTTAGATAAATGTATAATATTTATTTTTAAAATAAAACCTTTGGAAGTTGAGATAATTTCATCTTCTCGTCTCTCGTCATCAGATCAGATCTGAAGAAGAGACATGGCTCCAAACAGAAGAAGAGAATCCTGACGGGTGGAGCAGAAAGATGGAGATGTTACCGTCTTGATTCAGGATGCAGTTCTCTCCTCCTCGTTTTCTTTTCTTTAAGGTAAGTGATGTCTTTCATCTAGAACACCTCGTACATTCACAAGTCTTCATGTGTTTGTTTTCACTGATTGATTATATTTTCCAGTGTAAAAATGCCTGTCCTTGGCAACCGGGTTTAATTATTTATCTGCATCCAGCTTTATTCAGCACAGAACATCTGGCTCTTAATAAGACGTTATGTATTTAAATTATATAATTTCCATCCATTCGGATTTTGCAGTTTTAACAAACTTAATGTGATTTCATATTTGTCAGTCACACATAAGATTTTTATAATAGTACTATTAAACTGATTGTTTTAAATACGCAATATCAGTTTTTATAATGTTTTTTATATATTTGATACATTTACATCAATACTTTATTTAGTTTTAAGCTTATTTTTTAACAAATGAAATATTGATTGTTCCACAATTAGCCATATTTCACAATTTTCATAGTTTTTAACTGAATAAAAGTAATTATTAATAGTTGAATTGTCACAATGAATGCAAATTAAAATCAATTTGAATGAATGCATTTTGGAAATATGATTTTAATAAATGCAAAAAAAGAAGATACAAATAGCTATAAATAATCTGTTTTCTTTTTGTGTGTGTGTGTGTGTGTGTGTGTTTTATATATTGTGTGTGTGTGTGTGGGCATGTTTATTGTGGTTTATGAGGACACAAATTTGTATAAATGACATTGTTACAATTAGCCATATTTCAATTGTCATAGTTTTTTGCTGAATAAAAGTAATTATTAATAGTTGAATTGTCACAATGAATGCTAATTAAAATCAATTTGAATGAATGCATTGTTGGAAATATGATTTTAATAACAAATAGCTATAAATAATCTGTTTTCTTTGTGTGTGTGTGTGTGTGTGTGTGTGTGTGTGTGTGTGTGTGTGTGTGTGTGTTAAAATATTTCAATCCAAATGGTAGAAATGCATGGATCTTAGATTTAGGCCTACGTATGGTCCCCATTTAGTCCATCAGCGTCTCAGCGGACGAAGCGGCTCCGGGGCCAGTGGTGTGGCGACTCCTGTGGTGTGGCGCAGGACAGAGTTTGGGACCTCTGTGTTTCTGAAGGCATGACCTCTCTGAGGGAGAGCACATGGGATCGTGCGATGACTCCAGCCTGAAATACTGACTGAGAAAAGCATTCGGGAGGCAAACAAACGGCAGATGTTCAGGACCTCTTCATGCAGGAGCCATGTCCCTGCTGGTGGCCTGCAGGCGTCTTTTCCTCAAAACTCTCTTTGTTTTGAAGGGACAACACGATGCTCATGAGAAATAGGTTCATGTGGGCAGGCTTTTGACAGCATAAGCATAAGTCTGATCTGCTTCTTATTTTGCCCAAGAATCACATGGACAGAAGAGTCGCTCTGATTAAGATGTAACGTGACAAAACACAGTTGACTTTTTACATCACATTTATAATAGTAAAATCTAAATGGATTGATTGAATGATTGAATGCTTGTCAACCAACAGTTAGCTTCATAAATAAAACTTGGCAGAATGTCTACCCTTTTTCTAAACATTGGTGATGAACTGCTGATTTATTGGACGTAACTCTGAAAAGGCAGCAAAATAGTCTTGCATGTTCAACTAAATCTTTTTTATGGTCGCAAACATTGCCAAAACCATCGACTGGTTCTTCCTCCGAGTGCTCGTTGCAGTTGGGGATCCTGGAAAGACAATAAAAACTGCATGCACTCGGACACCCAGACATTGCAGAAAACCTGCCGATCAGATCGGAGCTTGCCATTGTTTTGTGTACAGTATCCACAGATGGTGCTTAGCATGGTTTACTGCGGATTTCGCTTCGAGTTTTGGCCGGAGATAGTGGAGTGACATAAAAATGCGACGTATTTCATGCAGAAGTCCAGAGGTGTGAGCTCAGAGCTCGTGTGAGAAGATGACCAGGTGGTTTCGTTGAAGCTTGCTGGCAGAATCGCAGCTTCTCATGAACTTAATGTCTTAATAAAGTCACTGTGGATAAAAGCATCGACTAAATGACACGTAATGTAATCAGGCAGCTGTTGAGTCTGTGGGAAATGATTTCAGCATGCCATCTGTGACAGTTTTAAGAAAACCTGATAATTATTGGAGGCTGAAGTACTTTTTCCAACATCTGAGTTACATTTTCTCTCTGTTGACGTTCTTTTATCGCTAATCTTTGTCAGCCAGCCAGATGCTTCGTCCGTCCCCTGCAGACTTTCACTTTTGACCACATGCAACTTTTGACAATGAACAATCTCCTCCACTTTGTTTAAAAGCAAGAAATTGTTTTCTCATGAAGAATAATGATTCTTCATTTATTGTGATCAGAAACACCTTCAGCTGTTTCACACATATTTCTAAGACCATGTGTTTCAAACACACATCATGATTGTCACAAGATGAGCATCACATGCAGAGTTTCAGTCCAAAGAGGTGAAATCCACGAAACCTTGAAATAGGCTTGGTTTTTATTATGCAGCATGCGGCGCATTGGTTTTCTTTTCAGTTTGGGTTCAATTTATGACCAAGAATTGTTTTTCCTGAGATTTACTCAAAAACAGCAGAATGTAATTATGAAGAATTATTCATTCAGATGCTTTTAGTGTCTCAATGTGCACAAAATAACAAATCATATCTATAAATCTTCACATGCACTTGATATTTCCTTTAGTTATGATAACACATACCATACTGGCAGATGTGCTCTGGAAATGTAATAATTACAAAAAACATCTCCTTTCCAAAGAAACCTCTCATCCATTAGCAGAAGAAAAGCCTTGCTGGGCTTCTGTAAATATGATGTCTTCAAATCCCAGATGAGCCTGGAAATGAATCATCTTACTCATTTAATGAAAAATTCATTTCATGTATTATTTTTATTTTAAGTGAGGATATCAGTGATTTATAGAGTGATATTTTCATCCATTCCTAACCCATTAGTTGGAAATATGTGGATTGGAAAGAAGTGAGTGAGATGCTTTATCAAATAGCGTACAATAACAAGGAAAAGGTCTATTTCATTAATAACACTTATAAATATTTTGTTTATAGGTTTGGATCTAATGCGATTGCAATTCCTTTAGTTATAACCAGGATATTTGCCAGAGTTTAGGCCAGTCCTATTTAGGAAATATATTTTTGCTGTGTAAACTATTTTGATTAATTTTTGTTTTTCAATGCATTCATCATGATTTGCTCATAAAAAGTCATGACAACCAGTTTATTTGTTTGTCTAAGACTAAGTAAGCATGTCTCACTATTAGTCATACTAATATACTGTTGATGAAGGATGTTCTAGTTTTGCATGCGTGTCAGATAAACATATTTTCATATGGCATCCTGCAATATAAAGTATGCATGTACAGAATAAATATTCATATTTGGTCTGTAACTTATCCCTCACCGAACATCAATAATACCTCAAGTTACACTGTTTTTGAGGAGGTGTACTGTTGCTTTAAGAGATCAGATAAGTTGTGCACGTGCAAAGCATCACTCAAAATGTTAGAAAATGAAAAATCGAGTTGTTTAATGTTAAAGCCCAAAGGATGAACTGCATCCATTACCGCAGGAAAGCAATTCTCAGTACTGACAGATGATATCCAGGACCCCAATTTAGATTAATACGCCAAAAATTGCGCTGTCCATTACAAAAAACTAGAGCAAGATGTGTGAACACGTGGAATGTAATCATGAAATAAATAAATAAACATCATCATGTTGGGATTAACTATTTAGATCTTATTTAACCAGTGAATACAGTTATAGAAAAATAAATGACGATATTTAATATGATATTTTTTAATATATTAGCCAAATAGCAGCCTAATCTCACTTAGGCACAGTTTACACATCTGTCTGGAGTGATCTGATCACATGTCAGCCGAGATAGAGGGATGTTTACACCTGGTACTAACATGTCTCAAATGTTTACATTGTTCTAGATTGAGAGGTTGCCTTCATTTAAACTGGCAAAGTTGAATAGCATGTGAGGCGAGGCGACGGCCTGCGGTGTTGATGCACTAGCGTTTACACTACACATGCAATCTGACCACAACCTCAGAATGTGCTCTCATCACAAGATCCATGGATGCAGGTTTAGAGTCCACCTGTGAACAGATACATGCACTCAAAACAATCGGTGTATTTACTTTGTAATTATTTGTGGCATAAACTAGCAGTCTCTGAGTGGAAATTGATTTAAAGAAGTAGCAAGTAGCACAATGAATTAAGCATCAAATGTTGAAGAGACAGAAGTAGTATTTGAAGTGGTAAAATATACTCCAATAACCTTTAAAAAAATAATTGTTGACAGAACTCGTGTCTTTCTTGTTTCTCTTTCAGATCAGCTACTGATGAAACAAGCATTTGAAAAGACTTTTATAAACCTGACCCGATTTCAGTGCAAGAGCAAGTACAAATATCTGACATTCAAAACCACATTGAGTACTATGTTTATAGTAACATGAAAATGAGTTTGTTTCTTCAACAGATTTGTAGAAATGTAGCATCAACTGTTCACCAATGGATCCTCTGCAGTGAATGGGTTGTTTCCACAAACACAGCTTTTCACTTCTCAAGACATTCACTGATGGACTGGACTGGTGTGGGTTACTTGAGGATTATTGTGATGTTTTTATCAGCTGTTTGGACTCTCATTCTGACGGCACCCATTCACTGCAGTGCATCCATTGCTGATGCAAGGAATGCTGTATTACTCCAAATCTGTTCTGATGAAGAAACAAACTCTACATCTTGGATATTTCTTTTTGTATGTGCAACAGGACCGCACACTTGTGATGTGTGACCAAGCATCTATATCTGAGTACTTACAGTATATTTCTGTCCAAATAACAATAGTTTTCCTCTTTATTGTTCCATAATATTTTTAAATAATGGAATAAAGATGCAGTTTTATATCAGCTTGAATGTTTGGTAAAGTTACTTTCCCTACAATGTGGAAAAATGCAGAAGTTCCCAGAGAAGCAGCCACGGTGGATTTTTCCCTTTGAAAGAAAAAGAAGTGAAGCATTGGTCAGCGAGGGAAGAGCGTTTATACTTCATTTCCTGTGCACCATAGTCAAAGTGGAACAGTGAGACAGACTTCATAGTGTGTAACATCCAATAAACAAGTCAACTGTTGTTCAGGAGGATCCAGAAATGTGCTCACTGGATATCATCAGTGAAAGAAAGAAGGATTCATCTGTACTGTCGGTGGAATGAGTATAATTCTGCTGGCCAAAGCATGCCACTCGTTTTTGGGACGCGCTGGCGGCTTGTTTTAACCCCTCGCGTCTCTTAGGACAATCTAACAATCCGCTTGACGTCAGTGTTTGTGGTTCGTGCGAATGCAGTAATTTGCAGAAGTGATTTATAATTTATAAAATTGTATATGCTACTGATCACCAGGGTTATTATTAATGCTTTCTTTCTTTTGCATTTTCTTTCACACTTTCTGTATTTAGTTTTTTTAGGTATTCACTTTATTTTGCACGTACATACTTTTGCACTGTCTTTGCATTTTCTTTTTCTCCTTTCTTTCTTTCTTTCTTTCTCTTTTTTCTATTACATGCACTTTCTTTTGCAATTCTTTCTTTCTGCATTTCCCTCCTTTCTTTTTCTTTTCTTTCTTTCTCTTTCACACTTTGACAATTTTTCAATTTTCCTCTGTGCTTTATTTCAGCTTTCTGTATGTTGTGTTTTCTTGCTTTTCATAATTTATTTTGCTCAATCTTTCTTACTTTTATGCTTTTTTCACATTTTCTAATTTTTGTTCTTTTGCACTTTAAACAACTTCAACTCATTTAATTTCTGCTTGTTTCAAAGACAATATTTTATGTTTTAATTTATTTTATCTTGTACTAAAATAACTAAAACTGAAATATTATACACACAAGGCATTATTTTAAAAAAAATCTAAAACTAATAAAAATGACAAAAACATTCAAACTAAAATTAAAATGAAAATAAACTTAACAATTGGAATAAAAACTAGTCTTTTACTTCAAAATTCAGTGTATTACTTGCTGTTTCTTTGCAATTATTTACATAGCTATTTCTTACTGGCAATTTCTAAGTGTAAGATACTACCGATTTGTTTCAGTGTAAGTAGCCAAAAAACAGTAGGTAACTTGCTTCATCATTTCACATTAGTTGTGTAAGAAAACAATGTTTTGATTCAGACTGGATTAAACCCTAGTCCCGTGGAGTCCCAGCACATCCTCGACACATAATGTTTGGCAGGCTAATCAAAGCCTCCTCGCATGCAGATGTCCCATGTGCTGCAGTTGGGATGGTGTGAAACAGAACAATGCTCCAAGACTACATGCCTCTGATGTACTAAACCAACAGCAAGCACACATGCAGACATTCGGTTGCACGTTCACACACATCCACACTCCTGAGCAAATCCACCTAATCCCTGCTTTGCTCAGGTATGCTTGACTGTTGGCTTTAACACAGAGGAGTGTCTCATCTTTCACCAGTGTGTTGTCGTCTAATTGTGAAGGGATTTACGCTGTCGAGAGCTGATTGTGATCTGTCTTTTACAACATGACAGGGAAGAGTGTTATAGCAAGTGCTCTCAAACAGACTTTTTGGAAATTGCTATTTTAATGCACAACAGTAACAATGTAGCTTAAAACACTACAAGTTTGTCACAGTATTACAGGTTATTCAGAAAAATCAGTTCACTGATTCATATATAAATTGAACAAAATAGGCCTTATATGGCTTTTTTAAATTGAATTTAATGCTGTCATTTTAATTTGTTTTTGTTTATATATTTATTTGATATTTTTATTTTATTTTATAACTAATATTTATATTTTATAATCAATATTTTGTATGAAATATTTATAATAAATAATTCAATATAAAAATGTAACATTAAAAATATAGTAATATTTTGCATTACTTAATGTTTATAATAATATTTTAATACAAAATGTGTACACATAATAATAATGTAGCATTGTTTTATTATAAAAAAAGTATTATTTCAAATGTTTTAAAAGTTTTTTTTTTTAAGTTGCAAAGTGGCTTTACCGGCACTGTTAGCATCAGGCACGTTTCATCTCCAGAATGCCAAAGTCTTCGTAGTTGTCAAAGCTTTATGTGTTTTATTGCCAAAACTGTTGCATGCATTGAGAGGAATTTACACCAAGCAGATGTTACTAAAATGACTTTTCCACAAAACGCCTTTCAAGGGCCATAAATGTCTTATTTTCTCATTAAGCCCACTTTAGTCTTTTATATTTACAGTCAACTTTCCTGAACAAAATTCAAAGATGAAAAGATAAAAAAATCACAAACATCTCCAGTCAAAGGTCAGTTGTATCTCTGATGTTGCTCCTGAAAGGCATACGGTAATAAGAACTGTATGTAGTTTTGACATCTGAGATATAACTGATACTCACTGAAGCCCATACTTATCCACTGTTGGTGTGGGGTTTTCCTGGGCATCTCTGCCGTCTGATCATATAAATGCATTCCATTGCATAATGCTTGGAATATGTGGAATAAAGAGAGTAACTGTTTGCAGGTGTACGATTAATCATCAAAGAATTCTGTGGAGGATATAGAAGCTCTGCAATGCTGCCGTTTGTGCTGAAGGTGTACAATTATAGATGGATTAAGCACAAAAGTAATATAGGAATGATCTGCTTAAAAACGAATGTTATCGTCAACTGTGGATGTCGGGGATTTCAACATGAATTCAAGAGTCATTTTTTGTAGTAGAAAGATGGAATAGACTGGAATAGACTACACGACTGAACAGATCACACACTTACCGACTTTGTAAATGTGACGAAGGAAAACTGGGCATCATACACTACGCAACTGAAGATCATACATTAGACTTTAAAGTTGTTCCGATCATAATTAACTCACGCAGAAACGTGCACCTCGTCGCTAGCAGATGCATGACAAATGAAAACATATGAGTTCTAAAATCGGCTGAAAATATCAAACATGTTTGATATCCTCCGACTGGATAGAATCAAAGACTGAAGCTAAAACCATCTTACACGCAATTTTCTGTGGAATCTGTCAGCTGTAATCTGCAGACTGGCGTCAACATGTTCAGACTGTGTGTGTGTGTGTGTGTGTGTGTGTGTGTGGGGGTCTCAAGTCTCCTGAGCTTTAAAAGAAAGACATTTGAGCAACCTCAACATTTTCAGTTCACATACTGTATGCAAATGTGTTTCATTTGATACTCTCATTGAGATCATTGATGCCATTTATATATTTGTTTATAATTAATATTTACATTTTATAATTACATATAAATCTCAAACATACTTCATATTTTCATTTTAAAATTATAAACATGATACATTATAAAATATGAATATATTCTATTTTAAGTCATATTTCTCTTAACAATTTTATTTTTAAATATACACTTGACAAATTACATAATACAAAATTATAAGTTATATTAAATAAAATAAAAAATCACATAAAATAAAAATGTATAATTTTATATTATATTTATATTTAATATATAATTTATAAATAACAATATAATGACAAAATTTACAAAAACAATATATTTATAACTAAGAAAAGGGTAAGAAAAGGTGAATGTTAAAAAAGTTAATAATAAATCACAATAAAACTTTAGTAAAAAAATGTATTATTATTATTTAAAATGAAATATTCTAAATATGAAATATTACATAAACCAGTAGTAATATTGTTATATTGTAGTAATATTTGACATAAGTAAATAGTTTAAATAAAAAATATAAACATGAAACACTGCATAAAGTGCTAATTGTTTATATTAAGCAATAATTCATATTGTAATTTAAAAGATACTGAATCTAAATGTGAAGCTGGTGTTATTTACAAACGTGTCTACATAACCATCCCAGCATTTACGACACGCAGAGGACCGAGGCTCAAGTGCTGAAAATGACAGCGCAGTAAATCAAGCTAATTAATATCAGAGACACAGAGAGAGAGAGAGAGAGAGAGAGGTTCATGTGGTCACTGCTGACAGTTGCTGTGCTAATTTAGATAAACTGCAGTGAAATTAATCAAAAACGTGTTCCTGATTTCTAAGTCCTCTCATCTCAGAAACACTGATAGAGAATCAGACGGCCTGAGATCAGAACATGGAGCTCGTTTGAAAAGATGAATCAGACACATAACCATAGAGGGTTTGAGAATCACTAAGTATTCAAATTAGGCATACATTGGTAGGTGTGTGCGCACGCTTACGCATTCTCTCATCATAAACTAAACCAAAGAGCAGAAAAAGACTCATCCCGCAGCTTTAGTGATTATAACGGGAGTTTTGCGGTTGATTTAGGAATAGAATATAACATGACGTTTCCCAAAACACAAAACATGTTTACTATTAATCGATATTAGTAATCATTATTGCAATGTCAAGAGCAACAATTGACGTTAATGATTTTTGTCATAGTATTTCAGCCCTTCCCAGCAATGAGTTCTAATTCAAACAGTTTATTGTTTAATGGTAAGTTAGTCTGATTGATTTAATTGGTTAATTTGTTAAAGTATTTGACATTAAAGACAATACAGATACAATTAATAAGGTAAAAACTGCCCTTACAATTGTAAACATTTAAAAATACAAAATATTGCTCCTTAATGGAAAAGTTAATTTATGACCAAGCCATAATTACAGACCAGAATTGAATTGAACCAGTCAGAACGCTTCAGCGATTGCAGAGCAACACCCTAGAAACGGTGGTTTTTAACTTTGCATGGGCTAACACTAAAATTCTTTGTTTAAATGTGTTAAAGATTGTAGAGACTGTCTTCATCAGTAATTAGATTGGAAATATGAGCATCTGGCTCCGGTAAAGATTTCTTGCTCTGCATGTTGTTTCCATGTTAGTCAAGCGATGCCAGCGCACGGTCGTTTAAAGTGCCATAATTGCTCCTGCTATTGTGACATCATTCAACTAATGGGGAGCTTAAAGAATTAAGAAGGAACTATTTCTGGCCGTTTCCCCTCATGACTTCATAAATGCTGCACTTTTATAACTCCTCCTGCAGCCTCGAGAAACGACGTTTTATTGTAGCAGTTTACCAACAAGGTTTTATATGAGACTTCGTGGAAAATGGCTCTTCCAAGAACGCAAGTGATTCATAATTGTGTCACGGCATTCAGATATTTGACTACATACCAGCACTGGGTTATTTTTCACAGAGTGTCACTGGAGGTTTCATAATGTATAACTGTCTGTCTGTCCACCCATCTATATATCTGTGCATTTGCCCGTCCATCCATGCAAAACATCTATCCATCTATCCATGATCTATCATCTGTCCATCTACATGTCTGTCTGTCTGTCTTTCTGTCTACCTTTCTTTGCAATATTAAAACTGTTTTTGAACAATGTCTTCCGTACATCTACAGATAAACAGATAAATGCACAATTATTTATAAAACAATCTATACAATGCACATGCTTTCAAATCAGACAAACAGAAAAATAACAATGTTACAAAATTCATCAATTAGGAAACATTTTCAATTTCAGCTGTGAAGTAGATCTACAAAAGACATTGATTCAAAACGATGTCAATGTTGCACAGACAGAGAGACAGACAGACAGACGGACGGACGGACAGAGAGACAGAGAGACAGACAGAGAGACAGACAGACAGAGAGACAGAGAGACTGACAGGCAGACAGACAGACAGACAGAGATACAGACAGAGAGACAGAGAGACAGACAGACAGAGAGACAGAAAGGCAGGCAGACAGACAGACAGACAGACAGACAGACAGACAGACAGGCAGAGACACAGACAGACTGACAGAGACAGACAGACAGAGAGACAGACAGACAGAGAGACAGACAGACAGACAGAGACAGACAGACAGACAGACAGACAGACAGACAGACAGAGATACAGACAGAGAGACAGAGAGACTGACAGACAGAGAGACAGAAAGGCAGGCAGACAGACAGACAGACAGACAGACAGACAGACAGACAGACAGACAGACAGACAGACAGACAGACAGACAGACAGATACAGACAGAGAGAGAGACAGAGACTGACAGACAGAGAGACAGAAAGGCAGGCAGAGAGACAGACAGAGAGACAGACAGACAGACAGACAGACAGACAGACAGACAGACAGGCAGAGACACAGACACAGACAGACAGACAGACAGACAGACAGACAGACAGAGAGACAGAGAGACAGACAGACAGACAGACAGAGAGACAGACAGAGACAGACAGAGACAGACAGAGAGACAGAGAGACAGAGAGACAGACAGACAGACAGACAGACAGACAGACAGACAGACAGACAGACAGACACTGTAAAGGAAGCATTAATCATTGATTTAATACTTTGTCTGCTTTTCGTTTCAGAGGTGTTTTCAAGAGAGGACAGTTAATTCTGAAAAATGGTCAAAATCAAGCCAAACGCATGAATGTGAGCAGACGTCTGAGCTAATGTCTAGGATCAGGAGCCTTTTCTGTGGGGAAAAAAAGGAAATTGCTCCCCCTACCGATCCAAACTCTGCTTTCTGACTGTTCTGAGCCATAGGCTTTTTTCCATCAACATGAACGTGTGCCAGCACGCCGCTCCTAAATCAGATGACCTTGGCACTGGGACGCAGCCGACGGTCTCGGAGCGAAAGAGCCATCCATCACGCCGCAGACAGACCGCCTGTCACTCTGTTATCATGTCTCTGAAAACTCAGACTGATATCTCATGGAGCCATATGGAGAGGAGATACAGTATTTACTCGGAGAGGAGCTGTGATTCATGGGTAAGTGATGTGAGTTAATGAGTCTTGAATGAGACAGACCTCCTGTACGGCAGTCGTCCTTGTCACTGAGTGTTTTTGTGAAGGTTTCAAGGTTCGTCTGAGAGAGCCAAACGTCCTCGGTGATCGTTTGAAGGTGCTCGAGGTGTCTGTCGGCTCTGTGCAAACGAGAGGGAAGTGAACACATTCCATAGTGGTGAAACAAAGCTGTTTTCCCAACCACTGAAAGTGTTTACAGATGTGCCGTCAAATTTTACATCTTAAAAATCGTCTCAGCACCGAGCACTCTTAAATATATAACATTAAAAACACTGTTGCAAATCTGTCACCAACACAAACGGCTTTCCGAGAGAAGAAAACACACACAAACATTAGCTTAACTCGATGAAATGTAAAGCTCTGTGACACAGTATTTCACATTTGTGCCGTTCTCTTAGGAGCTGAGAGGGGGTGGAAAATAATCGTAGCACATGTCCTCGCAGACTGGTTCATGGAGACCAGATGCTGCTCCAGCGGGACTGTGTCTGGGATCGGTCTGCTGGGAATCGGTTAGTCGATCCCGTACACAAAGGCCCCGTGCACACCTGGTACTGACAGCGGGTGATCCAAACACAACTGGACGGTGCTAAATAAAGGTGCAAACTGACCCAAACATGCTTTCTGATCTAAACTCAAAACTACATGCAGAATGGCAAGCGAGTAAGTGCACAGAGTAATTGAATCAACAGTTATAATGCATTATAACACTTATCTATTCATTGTTAAATTGTATTTAAAATGTTGCATCTATAGTATTAATGCTACTTCATCCTGGACAAAAGCTTAAAAGGACAGTTTACTGTTTAAAAAAAAGTTAATTATTTATATATTTTTTATAATTATTTATTGACGTATCTAATTATTGTATTATATTATTGTATTTTCCTAGATTTAAAGTAATAATAATATAAATGTAGTTTATTCTTTTAAAAAGCATACTATTTTTTATTATTTATTTATTACATTCATACATTTATATATACGTATTGTATTTTCATGCATTTATTGCATATATATTCATAATATTATATTTTGTGCTTTTAATGCATTATAAATAGTCCATTGAATAATGAAGTTATAATGCATTATAACACTTATCTATTCATTGTTACACCTTTATTTGTAATGCATTTATTATTTTTAATGCACCTAATAATGTATTGTATGATCTTATGCACAGTTTTAATGCATTTTCATATTTATCTGTTCATTGTTTATCTATGCATTTAAAACATGACAAACCACCAATTTCAGATGTAACAAGGAATCTGCAAATATTATAATGCATTTTAACTTTGGTTCAAATTCTTTATGAAAATATCTAACGCATTGTAATGTATATTTTTACAATGCCAGAGTTTTCGCTGGCCTTTAAATGGCACAATGTAATACGGTGTGCAAAATTGCATAATGTTTTCTAAATTATTATGATTTATAATGCATGAGTCTTGAGAACACAGTAAACCAAAGAATACAAACTAGAAATATAGATGTGCTTGTATAATTGCAGTACATTGTCTGAGCTTCAATAACAAGTCAGTCGTTTCGGAGCGTAAATGCATTATTCTCATTGATTCTGAAGGCTAGGTAAATATTAGGCCAGGCAAAGTAAACATAAAATACCAGAATGATTTTGTATTTCATTGTGATTTTGCAATGTCTGGCGCGATTGAGTTGATTCGTGCCAGGTCAACTCAAGGTCCACTGCAACATAGTAGCTGAATATTGATGATGACAAAATCAAAAATGGGAGGTTAATGGTTGTTCAAGCAGCTGAAAGACTGAACACATGAACAGACTGTGAGTGACAGATAGGGAGCGAACAATACGCTCAGTAAAGAACAAGCGGTTGTGAAGTGCATGCTGGACATGGAAGCCGTGTAGGATTTGATGTTTTATTCAGATGTTTCTACAAAATTGATATACGGAAAACAGAGAACCGTCCCCGTGGAAAGGAAGATGAAAATGTATTTTCAGCCTTGATTAGTTTAACTGTATGTGCTGAAATGTGGCTTATAATCAGGACTGTCGATGCTGAAACCCAAATGATTACGTTTCTGTGTCAGACAAAAGTATTACATGGATGAAACGTGGCTTTAGAATTAAATATATTCTTTATGTACTTCATGCATTTCATTTAACATGAGTTTGTCAAACTGTCTTCACACAGAAACTGCTCTTTCTATGCATTGCATAGCATCATTTTTTCAGCATCCTGCGACTTCAGTGCTGCACTCGACCCTTGTTCTGTTTTGCCTGCGCTCCGTCTAGCTGATTTTATAGTTTGTGTGAAATCTTATATAAGTTATATTTCATGCAGACTCGACAAATGGTATACGAGGGCCAAAAAAGAAGAGGAAGAGAGTCCTGCGAAAGACCTTAAATGACTACACATCAGTCAGGTAAAACAAACAGATGTCTTCGTGTTTTTGGTACAACAGAAACAAACATAAAAGCTCTTTCTATGGAGTTTAGATGAAGGCTATTTCAACTTGATGTTCTTGGAAGAAAAAATTACTTTAGATTCTTAAATGTGTGAAGTTTCCTCATGAGATGAAGGTATTGAGGCATTAACGGTGATGTGTGTAATTTCAGTGTCTTGGAAATGCAAAAATATTGACCTAAGATTGATGCTTATATTATGAATCTTAGCTTGACTCATGAATCCTGACCGATTTACTGATCATCAAGTGTTGAAATGACCAGTTGCCACAGGCTCCTGTTTTAAAGTCTGGATATATACCAGGTTATGGCCTGCTCTATAATTATTTGATAAATTACTGCTGCCATTCATTACTAGAACATATATACACTAAGGTCAAAAGTTTGGGGTCGGTAGGATTTTTTTGTGTTTAAAATAAGTCATTCTAATATGCTGATTTGCTGCTCAAGATACCTTTCTTTTTATTATAAATGTTCAAAACTGCTGCTTCATATTTTGAGGAAACCTTAGATTTTTTTGATATTCTGATGAATAGAAGCTTATAACATTATAAATGTCTTTACTGTCACTTTTGATCAGTTTTATGTGGCCTTGCTAAACAAAAGTAAAAAAAAAATAATCTTACCCCAATCTTTTGAACAGTGTACATTATTCATTTATTTTCTTTATGCAGGTGAAAACTGCAACAATGGCAGGGAAATATGGCTTAGTTTTGTGTATAATAAACTAAATTAAATGATAATTCTTTTAACATAGTCATTATTTGTGCTGAAATGCATGACAATTATTTAATTGAAATGGCCATTTCAGCACATTCAATGTGTGGTTAAAGTGGATACTGAAAAAGATGTGCACAGAACTGGTGCAACCTTTAAGTCAAAATCATTTTTTTCTTCAAGTCCATTCCACCACGGTCATAGCAACCAGATATTTAATTTACTAGCAACTAGGAAAGTCGGACGTTCCGTTCTACGTGTTAACAAACACACCACACAGCTGACTTCTGTTTTCACTGACATCTTCAATTGCTTTCTTTCTCTAGCTGTTTTCCACTATTTGTGTGGATTTTAGAGAAGTGCCCTGTGGAAATCAAAGACGTCAAGTGAGAACGACTTCTCAACATTAACATCCTTTGCTAGGGATGGAATACAACCTCATTTCAGACTCCATAGATTCATTTCCATTTCCAAAAACCAAAGCAGCAGATCAGTGATTCCTTTTCCTCTTTCATACTGCTCTTTGATTTCGTGTGGTTGTGCGATTAAAGCGCTATGCTGCTAACTGGCTTGATTTTCAGGATTGAGCTTTGATCGATACACTTAAGCCCGGGTTGGCCGAGGAGATGCAAGCATGCTTTTTCAATGAGATGGTGTAAATAAAAGTAGATTTTTGGATGTTGATTAATCCGTTATCAAAGTAGTTGCAGCATTACTGATTGGTTAGGCACTCTCTGTTGGAGAGCAGAAAGGTAGCAAACAAACACGAACACAGGTGAATGGCTGCAGAGGAAATTGTGATCCGTTTCGAATTCAGCAGAAAGTCAAAGACAGACCTTCCAGTTTACAAGCTGTTATAGAAGGAAATGCATTCTCCTTTTAAATGCATTCACTGAGACTGACTAGAAACAGACGGTTGAAGGGATTAAAGCTTCGCAGGCAATGGTTAGGCAACAAATGGGATTTCAGATCTGATATTGGTGCTGTCGTTACTTTATATTTCGATTGTGAAATTAAACTGCCATATTTGCTTGGGAAGAGTGGCCCATCATTACGGTAACATATTGGTCAGAGATTGGACGCTTATTTTTATTATTCATATATTTATTTAAGACATTTCAGGCAAAACCATTGTTTTTTCAGGCACTGGTAAATTTTGAGATTTTGGGCCATTTTGCTTTCGTAACTTGACTTCTTTCAAACCAGCGGAAAGAAAACATCCAAAATACAGTTAAATAAACTATTTATTACATATTTGCGTCTGTAGATTTCAACTACAATACATATTTTTAAAGGCTGTTTTCATTAAATGAGTTTATTTATCTTTTGCTTAAATTTTTTTTTATGTATATTTTTTCCTAGCTAGTATTTTTTTATTTATGGAGCCATAAAAACAGAAATCCGAAATTCCTAAAATAATCTGTCAACAAGATGAAGAAAGAAGTTTGAACCTGGCTTTGTCCAATGTTTAGATTTCTGTTCTCAGAAAATGTCTAGGTGTAACTGTAACCTGGTCTGCAACCCATGTACTTGTATAATATATCATATTTTCATGTTCAGAAATTCCTCAAAACCATTAAAACGGTTAATAACTTCCCCAGGTCCTGCCTGGATTCTCCGCTGCTGTCCAATGACTTCTGTACTAGAACACAAAGTAGCAGTAAACGGTGGGAATGAAGTCAGTGATGGTTTGTGGTAGTGCTGTACCCTGTAAATCATGTCATTACTGCCACTGTGCATCAGTAAAAGCACTAAACCTTTGAAAACGGCACAGAAAGAAAGAGCAGGAACATCCTTGGTTTACAAGCAGACTCTAGTACATGTTTAAAATTCTTCAGTTTGTACTCAAGAATGAGTCTTAAAAACAAACACATAAAGTTTAATGCTTCCCGGGTAAATGTTAGCATGACTGCTGTGTGAGCTGATATCCCTGCTGATATAAGTTGTGTTTCTAAGACCCGTCGTGCCCACCAGCACATGCTGGGATCGAAGCCTTGACCAGATGCAAACGGCTGTTACACAACTCAAATGTGGCATTAGTTGTTTAGCAATCAAGCATCATTGTGTCATATGAAGCTTGTAATATTTTTCTGTGAAAAAATAAGGAAGAATGTAACAGTACCTAGAAGAACTAGACTAAAATAATTGTTCACCGAAATATGAAAATTGGCTGAAAGGAGAAATTAAATGTATTTGGAGATTTCGAATTCCAGAAATGTTGGGATGTTTTTAAATTTGAATAAAATGAAAATTAAAAAATGTCCAATCACATGACCCAATATTTTATTCACAATAGAACATAGATAAAAAACATTTAAACTGAGAAATTTTGCAATTTTATGCACAAAATGAGCTCATTTCTAATTTGATGCCTGCTACAGGTCTCAAAATAGTTGTGACGGGGGCATGTTTACAATGGGGTAGCATCTTCTACTTTACACCTACTGCTGTTGTATAGCTGAGTTTCTGGTTTTGGAATTTGTTCCCATTCTTGCCAGATATATGTTTCCAGCTGCTGAAGAGTTTGTGGTCTTCTTTGACGTATTTTTCATTTAATGATGTGCCAAATGTTCTCTATAGGTGAAAGGACTGGACTGCAAGCAGGCCAATTCAGTGCCTGGACTCTTCTACTACAAAGCCATGCTGTTGTAATAGCTGCAGTATGTGGTTTTGCATTGTCCTTCTGAAATACATAAGGCCTTCCCTGAAATAGACATCTTCTGGAGGGGAGCATATGTTGCTCTAAAACCTTTATATACCTTTCAGCATTCATAGTGCCTTCCAAAACATGCAAGCTGCCCATACCGTATGCACTTATGCACCCCATACCATCAGAGATGCTAGCTTTTGAACTGAAATCTGATGACATGATGGAAGGTCTCCCTCCTCTTTAACCCGGAGGACACGGCGTCTGGGATTTCAAACAAGAATGTCAAATTTGGACTCTATGGTCTGACCATAGAACACATTTCCAATTTGAAACAGTCCATTTTAAATGAGCCTTGGCCCACAGGTCACGACGGCACTTCTGGACCATGTTCACATATGGCTTCCGTTTTGCATGACAGAGCTTTAGTTGGCATCTGCAGATGGCACGACGGATTGTGTTTACCGACAGTGGTTTCTGGAAGTATTCCTGGGCCCATTTAGTAATAATGTCAATGAACGAATCATGCCGATGAGTGATGCAGTGTCATCTGAGGGCTCAAAGACTACAGGCAACAAAGGTCTTCGGCCTTGTCCTTTATGCACAAAGATTTATGCAGTTTCTCTGAATCTTTTGATGATGTTATGTTCTGTAGATGATGAGATTTGCAAAGCCTTTGCAATTTGAAATTGAGGAACGTTGTTTTTAAAGTATTTAACAACCTTTTTACGCACTCTTTCATAGATTGGAGAGCCCCTGCCTATCTTTACTTCTGTGAGACTCTACCTCTCTAAGACATCCCTTTTATAGCTAATCATGTTACAGACCTGATGTCAATTAAAGGGATTTAAAAAAAATGTTTTTGCCATTTTTTCATTTGCTAGCAATTTCTGAGTGAAAGTTGTTCATACCTAAAAAAAAACACTAAAAAACATTAAGGTACAAAGGATAAGATTTAATCTGATTTTGATTGCATCCAATAAAAACACAGTTCTAAATGTTCCATGTGGCTGTTACAAAATTTCTGCATGACCTCTGTGACCCTACATGTTTGCAGTGGAATAGACTGTTGAATAATTAGAGATGAATAATTATGCTGTTTCTGTTCTTATTTAGGCTGTGTTTGTGCACATGTACATGCTGTGTCAATCGGCCGTGTCTCACCCTGCTCGATCGTTCACATCTGTGGAGATGAAAGGCGAGGGAGAGAAATGCTTTCATATGCCAAAGGAAGCATTTGATTGCACGCTGTGCAAAAACAAGACTACGTATGTGTATGTGCATTACACTCCATTATTTGAGCCCCCCAGACAGAAAAAGAGCCAGTCAAGAAGGACAAAGTTGCATCACAGTCCGCATGCTAAATATATATCATAAGGGTCCCAGGTACAAAAGTTAAAAAGTTTGGATCAGTAAAAAAAATGTTTTAAGAAATGAATACTTTTATTCAGCAAAGGCCCATTAAATGGATCAAACGTGATAGTAAAGACATTTATAATGCTACAAAAGATTTCAAATTATGTTGTTCTTTTGAACTTTTTTTGTTCAAAGAATCCTGGAAAAAATTACTTTTTTTCATCATTGATAATAATGAGAAACATTTCTTCAGCAGCAAATCAGCAAATTATGAAAGATTTCTGATGTATCGTGACACTGAAAACTGGAGTAACGATACTGAAAATTCAGCTTTGATTACAGGATTAAAGTACATTTTACAAGATATTCAAATAGAACACATTTAAAATTCTAATAATATTTCAGAACACTAGTTTTTGCTGTATTTTTGATCAAATAAATGCAGCCTTGGTGAGCAGAAGAGACTTCTTTCAGAAACATGAAAAAATATATTTAATGAAATTATTCCAAGCTTCTGAATGTTAGGGTATGTCTAAATATAAATAAAATATTACACTGTTATTTCATTATTAGTAAAACTGAACATTTTCAGTAATCAATTTATAGGTTTTCTTGTGTCATCAATCTCACTTATTAATAATCTTTTTCATCTGTCTCGTAATATTTAGAATGACATATTATTTATCTTGCTGTATTACATTTATGCATTTAGCAGACGCTTTTATCCAAAGCGACTTACAGTGCATTCAGGTTATACATGTTTTATCAGTATGTGTGTTTCCTGGGAATTGAACCCACAACCTTTGCGCTGCTAACGCAATACTCTAACCACTGAGCCACAGGAACACTATTACAGTATTACTGTGTTTTCTGTCATATTCTGCTTTTCCAATTTGAGCCAATGACACGATATTTTAATGGTTAAACCAAGAAGTCGATGTTTTGTTGGTCAGCATGACACTGTTCATCTGCTGCTACATGTTGGCCCATGGACGGCCATTCAGTGCAAACACAAAAGGTGAACTTCTCAAGTAATGTAAATGAATCATCAAGCATTTTGACTGTTGTATAAAATATTATGTTCCATCAGTCAAACTCTGCCTGCAGTGTGATAAGAGATGGAAACTTGGCTAAACATTCAGTGTCTAGTGTATGAAGAGAGATTGAGCACTAGAAACAGAAGTTATTGATATAAAGCTGGTAATATTTATTTTGTAACCAGAGATCTGACCATGGAACAAGGCGAGGCGTCTTCTGTGTGCTAACTATCCTGTGGTTGCTTTGGAGAAGCAGGCGTTTGCCAGACGACACACCTAATAATTTCTTCTGCTTGAGTCAGCATCTGACGCAAATGCAAAGTGTTTCTGTCAGAAGATAACAAAAGATCACAGTTGATCATCTCCTGCAGTCTTAATTTAAGAGTGCTCCGAATGCATCATCATGGCATGTTTATGCTTCCGTTGAATGGTGCGTCCAGGTCCAGTGAATGCGCTCATGCATATTCTTGGAAATGAGCAGGATTTTTACATTACAATGAACTCAGTAACAGAGTCAATGTGTTACAAGCTACCTGAAACACAAAGCAGAATGAACAAATATAATCCATGGTGGCGGTGGGGTAATGGTATGGGCAGGCGTATGTTATGGACAATGAACACAGGTGCATTTTATTGATGGCATTTTGAATGCACAGAGATACCGTGACGAGATCCTGAGGCCCATTGTTGTGCCATTCATCCACGTCCATCACCGCATGTTGCAGCATGATAATGCACGGCCCCATATTGCAAGGATCTGTACACAATTCCTGGAAGCTGAAAACATCCCAGTTCTTGAATGGCCAGCATACTCCGGACTTGCTAACCGGACATGTCACCCATTGAGCATGTTTGGGATGCTCTGGATCGGCGTATACGACAGCGTGTTCCAGTTCCTGTCGATATCCAGCAACATCACACAGCCATTGAAGAGGAGTGGACCAACAGCCCACAGGCCACAATCAACAACCTGATCAACTCTATGTGAAGGAGATGTGTTGCACTGCGTGAGGCAAATGGTGGTCACACCAGATACGGACTGGTTTTCGGCCTTTTATTGTGACCAACCTTAAGGCACACCTGAGCAATAATCATGCTGTCTAATAAGCATCTTGATATGCCACACCTGTAAGGTGGATGGATTATCTCGGCAAAGAAAAAGTGCAATATATTATAATTTTGTTCAGTGTGAGTGTGTGTGTTTATGTGGTTTATGAGGACACAAATTTGTATAATGACATGGGTATGAACACAGGTATTACAAGGAAAAGGTGATTTATGAGGACATTTTCAGTGTCCCCATAATTTAAAACGCTTAGAAATCATACAGAGTGAGTTTTTTTGAGGGAAAATAGAAATGCACCGTCTCCTGTGAGGGCTAAGTTTAGGTGTAGGGTAGGTGTAGGGCAATAGCACATACAGTTTGTACAGTATAAAAACCATTACGCCTATGGAAGAGTCCCCGTAAACCATAAAAACCAACATGTGTGTGTGTGTGTGTGTATATACATATATATATATTACTATTTTGATAGTAGTCAATATCTATTTTTATAAAGCTATCTGAAAATATGGTGAACTGTGATTTTATTTCTGTAAATGTCTTTTTTAAATTGTAATGTCAATATATCTTTTTTTTTTAGCTATCTGGAAACATGTGATGGACGTTTTGAGGAGCTGTACAACAAAATTGAAATATGTTTTGACATCTGTGTTAATTGTTGTGACAACTGTGCTTAGTTTAGATAAATATGTCTTATTAGTTGAGAAAAACAATGTTGCAGTATTATGTAAATTATGTAAAAGTCCAAATCTAGACACGCCTCAACCGAGATCTGACGCAGATCTGAATCATACAACACAGCTGTAGACAAACATGTGGACAGATCTGTATGTATACTCTGATTAAGTATGTTGGACTGTGATCAATAAAATATTTAATAAACATGGTAACAACACATCCTTAAACTGCATCGGTTTCAGATTTCGCTTCCTCGTCTTGACCAATATCTGCCTAATGTCTGCACAGAAATGTTCACTTTAACATTTGCATGCAATGCATGCATACATTTTTTTGTTGTTCTAAGAAAGGACTTACCATACATAGACTTGCTTAAAATACAGGAAGACTTTGGATGTGGAGACAAAGTAAAGGGAACTAAAACTGTATAGTTTAAGTGGACTCCCAATAACATCTGAAAATAACAAAAGTTGAAAGTATAGTGCCGTCGTATGAGCGTTTATGGTGCATTTCTTAAGCCATATTTGCTGTAGTTAGAGGACTGAACTTTATTTCTGTGTGCCAAACTTAAAATGGCTTTCAATCGGACCACTGCAAATTACACAAACGCCTCTATATGAAACATCCTGAGCTGACTTTTTAGGTTCAGAAAAACCAACCACGACTGCACTTTTTGACTAGCAAACATTGAATCTGTAAAACTTATGAAATAACAGTAAAACAAATATAACAAAACAGTTAGCAAAGACAAGTTTGCTTCATATTTATATAGTATGATATTGTATTTATATATTATGGCATATATTGCATGTGTAAAAAATAGTACAAAAGAAAGAAAAACCTCTATTCAAAGGCCCAAAATGAGCAAAAATGGTGCAGATGCTGATATTTATATGGCCAATAAGATGAAATTTAGATGCTCATTATGTAAATCATTAAGATTTTCGATAACATAAAACAGATCAATATAACATATTAAGATCTTCGATAACATAAAACAGATCTATATAACATATTACTTAGATAAAATGCATAGAAATATTATTTATTCTATATAGATGATATAAATGCTAAGTTTGATGATCAAAGCTTTGTAGTTTCAAAACATAAAATGCAATGCAATGATGATTGAGAGATGAACAAATAAATGTTAAAATGATTACATTTAATACATTTGAACATGATTTAAAAAAAAATATTTATGGAACCTACTGTAAGTTGCTTATATTTACTTAAAAAATCCGTAAAGATTTCACAGCAAAAACAAATGTTAACCACTGGATGCTTGTACAATTAAACTAAAAGCCCTTTTACTTGCTAATAAAGTTTCAAAATGATCAATCAAACGACAGAAGTCATGAAGTAGATTATGTGCACTCTCAAAACGGATGTGTTAAAAACAACACAACCTGTGTTATATCTTAACACACCTGTGTTTCTAGTTAAGGACAACACATTTTGTATTACTTTTAACTCAGCCAGTGTGTTAATCTTTCTGAACACAGGGAGTGAGTGTCATAAATCACACAATGTGTGTCATAGAGGTGCTATTTTTGACAGGTTTTTCTGCAAGGTTTTGATCACGTTGAGGCCTTCATTTAGAGGCCTTTTAAATGTATATCAAATATGATACAGTACACTTTATAAAATTACTATATATTAAGACATTTTTACACAAATTGAATAAAATAGACTCATTGTTTTGAGGTAAAATTGTTAAATATTGTTTACCATTTCACAAAAATGTATGCATTAAAAAGGCATCCAACATCTATTATGCTAAAAAAATACTTTCTCATGGAAGCCAATTTCCGCCACTGAATAAAAAATAAAGTTGAGTGTGTAGGACTTGATAGTACTTCCCTTAGAATAATCGGCACTTTGATCACATCTTGAGTGGAGAGTCGGGGTAATCACTTCATTTGGGTCATCAGGTGGGCACCCTCCTTCCTCTATGTTTCGTTGATAGGCCCACCTCCAAAGGGATCAACAGCAACACATGGCGTCCCAGGTGCGCTCCCCTCTGCCTTTACCCCTCTAGGTCATTTTGCAGACCATTTGGGATCTGTGTGTCCTCACGACTGCGTGTCCTCTCACAGCTCCACTTCCATTGTTAAATTTGCTGATGATACTGTGGTTCTGGGCCTCATTAACAACAATGATGAGGCCACGGATGAGGTGGAGAGACTTACATCATGGTGCCAGGACAACTGTCTCTCTCTGAATGTGAGCAAAACTAAAGAGCTGATCGTGGACTTCAGGAAGAGACAGCAGCGGCCCTACACTCCTCTTATGATCAGTGGGACCCCTGTGGAGAGGGTGAACAGCTTCAAGTACCTCGGTGTAAACATCTTCGAGGACCTGACTTGGACTACACACATTCAGACTCAGGTTAAGAAAGCCAGGCAAAGACTGTACCATCTGCGACAGCTGAGGAAATTCAGGGTCTCTCCAGCTATCCTGAAAACGTTCTACTAAGGGGCCATAGAAAGTGTATTGACTCAGTGCATCTCAGTGTGGTATGGAAACGGCTCCAATCAGGACTGCAAAGCTATGCAGAGAGTTGTGTGATTAGCTGAGCACATCTCAGGGTCTGCTCTCTCCTCTCTGCAGGACATCTACCTCAAACGCTGCAAAAGCAGAGGTAACCGTCTTTTCCGTTTACTGCCATCTGGCAAGCGCTTCAGGAGCATGATGGCAAAATTGAGAGACTGAGGAGGAGCTTCTTCCCTCAGGCCATCTGAGGAGGAGCTTCTTCCCTCAGGCCATCGGGCTCCTTAACACAAACTCAGTTTCATAACATTTACAAGACTCATTTATTAACTGTAAAACATTCACTATTCTCATCATCCATATTGATGCTACATGTATATACCCGGTACAACCCGTTTGCACATCCCTGTTCATATTACTATTTATTAAGTCCCAGTATACTGTTTTGCACTTCTTATTTGTTTTGCACTTTTTATTCTATTGCACATTTTACTCTTTATTTCTCTTCTTGTTTTTTTGTTGTGTTTTGTTTTACCTATATATATGCTCTTGTGTTGTGTTACTTTTATTTAATTTTTATTTTTTTGTACTGTCCACTGAGCGGACCTGACTTGATTTACATTTCACTTCTGATTATACCCTGTATAATTTAGTATGTGACGAATAAACAAACTTGAACCTTGAACCTTGATCCTTCCTTTTTAGCCACAGCCAGTTGCTGCTTCGCTCAGCAGCCTCGGACAGCGACCTAATGGCTTGTCGTAAGGCCTGTCCTCTGACTCCCAAAGCTGAGCTTCTGGTCCAGACTCCAGATCAACCTGCATTTTACAGTCCATTCAGTGTCCAGCAGGGTTGTTTCCCTTTTTGTAGTTGGCTTTACTGGAAGCTGTCTTGCTCTTAAGAAGGCGGTGGCTTTGAGAATCCAGGCATTGGAGGGGAAGGGCATTGTTGGTGGTTCTCCTTCCCTCCAGGATAATCGTCAGTTGTCTCATGTAATTGTGACTTTTTATCCTACAATTCTGATTTTTCTCATAATTGCAAGATATAAGTGTCACAGTCAGTTGATGGAGTGCCCAGTTTAGCCACCAGAGGGCACTCTCTTTGAGACATTGTGTGTTTTCGACTGCATTTCCCATCACCCTTTGCACTAATTATTGGTTCTTTACTGCCAGCTGTTTATTATTGACTCATTAGCCTCACCCTATATATATACCTTGTTCATTTTGTCTTAAGTTGAGTCTGTATTGCTTTTCTTTGTTTCCTGTTTTTGCACATGTGGATTATGTTTTTGGATTCTGAAAATAAAGCTGCAAATAGATTTTTTTTTTTTTTGCATTCCGTAACAATAAGCCTTTAATTGCAAGTTATATAGTCAGAATTATGTGAAATTAAGTTGCAATTGCATGAAGATCATTCAGAATTTCATGAAAAAGTCAGAATTGTAAGAATTGTCGTCTTGCATCCAGCAGATATTCTCCAAAATGGAGAATGGTTGAATAAAGTCGTTGTTTTTTTTTGCTTTGCGCAGAAAAAAAAGTGTTCTCGTTGCTTCATTAAGTTCAGCTTGAATCACTGATGGCTGATGGATTATTCTGACGATGCTTTTCATACTTTTATGGCCCTTGACAACGCAATATTACTATGAGACCGTCACAAGCCTCCCAAATTTCATCCAAAATATCTTAAATTGTGTTTCGAAGACGAACTAAGCTTTAACGGGTTTGGAACGACATGGGGGTAAGTGATTAATGACACTTTTCATTTTGGGGTAAAGTATCCCTTTACGTGCACGACACGGCACAAACATCGTGCACTTCAATTGTAATCAACAACTGTGCAATGGCGCCAAAGTAGACACATGTAAAGCAACAATTTAAATGATGCATTTAATGTAGCATGCTTTAATTGAAAACCTATTCTCCAAACAAGAGTAGTGACATGACAGATCCATTTTTATCAAGTTAAATGGGCTTTTTAGTAAAAACGATGTGTGAAATCTGTGAAACGGCAGGGTTACTGCATGTTGTTTTAATGTCTTTCCTCCTTAACGTGTGAACGTTTGGGTGAATTAGACTTCTGAACGCTTACAGTAATACAAAACTGCATGTTATAATCTGCGTCATTTTCACGTCCGAGAATTTGCAAACACAGCAAAAGGCCAAAGCCAGCTTAAAAGCAACAGTGGCATTTGCAGTATTCAAGTGTGTGTATGTGTGTCGGAAACTTTCATGCTCCAGAACTCATAAAACCATACATCTGCTGCATAAATCTTAATGAGTACATGGCTTGAAATACGCTGATTATCATGTTTTATTTCCTGGCTGAGGATATTTGTGGAGAATGCATGGTTTTGCCTTTAAGCCATTGGCACACCTTTGCAACAATTGAACAAAAGGATTGTTAAAGGATTGTAAAAGGATATAGGTAGTTTCCCAGGATTTCAATCATGTTAGAAGGAAACAGTTATGTTTGCACATCTTAAATGCCCAGATACTTTCCATCCATCTAGTATAATAACACACTTGGGCCATTTATGAACTCAAAGACCTTTGCTACTCATGAGGAAATAAATATCCTAGAAGAACTTAGGGCCTGTATCACAATGCAAACACTGTTTTGATTTTGGTGCCCACTGCCTGTTTTGAAAGGTTGATTTTACTACTGTAAAGATTGTAATAATTATTAATAGCTCATTCCTTACAATTTACAATTGCTTCTCAATCACTTGATAAAACCACACAATCTGCTTTATCAAGTCATGCATAAATACTGTCTGGGCAAAATTTGCACAAAACAACCTTAAATCGATGGTATTGTGTCTGATAACAGTTAGCTAGCAATAGTGCATGGCTGCATGCTAAACATTTCACTAATTATTATGCATGTATGGGATAAACAAGTCAGACAAGACTGAATACTACTGAGACTGATACAGAAACACAAAACAGACAAAAGACACCCTGTAGTCGACCATAACCTAAGCACAAGTGCCACACTTCAACACAACAGTAACACAAAAACACAACATGTATCAATCCAACATAACAGTGTCCTCATTGACTAAAACTAGAACGGTTTTTAATTGTTAATTCAAATAAAGGTGAAAATGCATTTTAAATATCAGATTTAAAATAAATAAAAAACGCAGAATTAGAATTGAAATATTGCCTCGGAAACAAATCAAAGTTAAAATTAAATTAACTCTAAATTAATAGCTGAAAACTAAAACTGAAATAAAATAATCTAAAAGCATGTAATAAAATTACAAAAAAAAAATAAATACAAAATTTAGAAAATCTAAAATACTAAATATTATGAAAAACTATTAGTGTAAAAATGAGTTGTGTCTTGACAAAATGTCAATGAACTATGTTTTTTATCTCATTTTAATGAACTAAACAAGTCATGAGTCCAGTTAAGCATCAATAAATACTCTGTTCACTAAACCTAACACTATTAAAAATTAAATGATTGGAATAAAGCTAAAATAAAACACTATATAAATATTAGATACAAAACTAGACAAACTTCCAAAACAGTTTGAAATGCTGCCTTGACTGAAATTAAATGAGTTTAAATTGAAGTAAAAGTTACAATAGTGTAAATGACTGAAACTAATACATACATACAAATTAATAAAAGCTTTAAAGAAATATATAAAAAATATTATAAAAGACAAGAGCACACAACAAAAAATGATTCAAACAAACTTAAAATTAAAATGAAAACTGTAATAAATACTATAACTCCATACTAAAATACCATTGATTGTGAAAGTCGTCTAGTACTCTTCAGGTGGCTTCGTCTTTGACAGATTATTTGCAGTAACAAAGTGACCAGAAATCAGCAAGAAATTGCAACAAAGCAGCAGAGTTTATGTTTTTGCACAACTGAAGCGTATGCGACCTTCCACCCAAACATGGCTGTATTCATCACTCGAGCAGGAACAAACCCAACAGCACAGCCACCAGAAATGCCCTTTCTACTATAAAACAGCAAGAAAACGGTATCTGTTAGGAGGTTAAGGAACCCGACAGACAGGATTTGTGTGCTGGCCTGATTAAAGTGCTGTTAATCCACCTCAAAGTGCTCAGCGTCAAAACACGGCCAGCTGTGAGGCTTCATCTGATGAATTACAGGGAGTTTAAACTCTCTTAAGTAAAAGTAAATCTTTCTACCCTCCCTACAAAGATCCATTCAAGAGGTTTTATATAATAACGGTGATCGAATTTGCATCTGGTGGGTGAGATGCATAATTTTTGACCCGAACCAACTCTATCACAGCACTGGCGAATACAGACGCTGAAACAATGCAGGGCAGAAGTTAAATGCTGCCCATATGAATTTCGAGGCCTACTAATGGATTTTTAGCATAAGCAAAATAAGAAAAATGACAAACAATACATAAGCTGCAAAACCTACTGTACTGAATCCCAAAAGTTTGCATGGCAATCAATCCAGCTAGTGCTGAATGTCTTCTCATAAAGGTTCAGTGACGTTTAGATGTGGTGAGTGATTAAAGGCGTTTCTGCTACAACCCTCCAACATCATATGGGAATAGTGTTCATAATGTAAGATGCAGCTGGTCTTATAAAAATGACCTCATATTCATTTGAGGCCGTTACACAAGTGTACACAGCAATCATTCGACATAATGAGAGCTATAAGGTATCTGGCCATAAGCGTACTGAGCTCTCACCGCGTTTAACATTTGGCAACACGCGTTACGGGCCGAACGCATCCTTTTGTTTTCTCCAAAAACAAGGAAACGGTTCATCACACAATGTTCCTTTTTAAAATCGCTGAGGATTTTGTGTTCTTTAATCGAGGTTGACTGGTGTCAGTTATGAGGAAGATCACAATGTGATCAACAAGTAAAACATCTGAATTGTGAACAATAAGACTAGGGTTGTGTACTAAGAATCTAAAAGATGATGCATTGCTTTGCCCACTGTCCTGTTGAACATACTTGAATGAATGGTGAACTTTTTCTATAGCTTACCTTGTTTCACAACGTCAAACGGTTCTGCCGTGTCAGTAGCTGAGCAGAAAGACAAAGATGGAGAAGAGTTACTTTGAAAACTCATTTGTAGTTGTCAGGTATATTTGATAGATTTGCAGACCAGTATTTAAGTTTATCTGAATGTAACTTTCTTTTGCTTGCTGTTTTTGTTGTTTTTACCATCGGTGTATAGACCCATTCTTTTGAAATAGCAGAAATGCTAAATCACTGCAACTGAACAATCAATTCTGACTTGGCTTGCCAGTAACACAATCCGAGGATAAACCTCAGTTGTAAAGCTGTAGATACGGTTTCTCCAGTTAAAAATTAGAGAAGCTTTCATGCTTTAACGTTTTCCAGATTAACTTCAGGTTTTAGTGCTACATATGTTTTCAGTTGTCCTGTTGATGTTGCATTTGTTTTTTTGTGCTTATGCAATGCTTTATGCAACTCTATTACAATGAAAAATAATAGTTTTAGGAAACCAGTAAAGCTCATGGGGCACTCATATTCTTCCTTGAAGGTTTTGGGCATAAAATTCATTACCTCACATTACGCATATAAATGGTTGACTTAAGTTTGTTCAGAACCCCACAGATGACGTATCGCCAACCATTCTGCAATCGACAATAATAATCCAATAAACGGAGACTGTGAAATTCTTTAAGATCCATATACACGCCCTATTGTCTCTGTGGTGTAATACATTTACCCGGTGTCTTTTGCATTAGCCATAAAAGATAACATGACATAATTTTCAGTTCACATTAATGAGAAAGCAACTTCATGTTGATGCACTTGTAATGGTTTAGGGACTCAGTACATTTCTGGTTATTATAAGATTGTGCGGCTGATTAAGTGGACGATTAATTTAACTACAGATTTTGTAAAATGTTAAATGCACTTCGAAACAAGCAATACCACAGTAGATCTGCAAAATTGCTCAGTAAATGTGGGAGGTCAGGCGTTACACCGCAGAAGTTCTCTGCATTCATGTGAATTGTTATTTTATGGCTCCTTCCATGCTGTTTGCCTTCATTCCCACCTCGTTCTGTTCTCTGATGTAAAGCTTCTTGGAAAATGCTATTTCACTGCGTCAATGTGATTTTATGTTGCTCGTATGTATCCATTAACAACTGCAAGATGTGGAAAAAGACAGACTTGTTAAAGCGGGTGTTTCATTTTTATAATTTGATTTGGGATCAGGGTTCCACTTCAGAACTCTGACATTCCATTTGTTGCTATGTACAAAGTTTTAACAAATCCAAAAACATTTATACAATAAATAACAATGGCTTGCAGTACACAATACTGTTCTAAAGTTTGGGGTAAGTAAGATTTTTTTGATGTTTTTGAAAGAAGTCTCATACTCAGCAAGACTGTAATTATTTGATCAAAAATACAGCACAAAAGCTCTAACAGTTAGTTTGGAAGTCAGAGCAGCAGAAAATTGCTTGCGTATGATAGAAATATCAGTAAGGTGAGTCCACAAGCCAGTGAGTTGTGCAGAACAATACATATTATTAACCACAACCGCTCCACATTAGAAACAGACTGAGAAACAGCCAGTGGCTAGATCTCCGTAATGAGTGTTTATAAAGGGGGAGGCTTGTGCTTTCATCGCTTCAAGCGTGTCAGGCGCAGCGGAAAAGAAACCCTGAACTCCTATGGAGTCACCGTGGCCTTCGGTTCTTCAAGCTCAGCCAATCAGACAGATCTGAGCAAGCGTATGTTATGTCTAGAAGACGACAGCTGAGCCACAGATATTCTCTTCCTGTCAGAGAGTGATGCATTTAGCAGACAGCCAATGATGGAGCTACTACTAGAAAACTACGGAAAATATCACTCTATACACCGAAAAGAAAATATTGAACAAACAGATATGCACAAGGGAATCCAAGCTGACCGCACTGAATATATTTCAAGTGATGCTCAAATGTGAGTTGTACAATCATATACAATGAACCAGAAACTAGCGCGCTCATATATCATTCCCACAAGGAGGGCTAGAGATAAATATTGTGTAACTTCTGTTGCACCAAAGGGAATTGAGAAATTAATAACGGTTTTCAAACAAGGTTTCTCAAACACTTCCCCCATCTTTCTTCCATTGGTTGGGATGTTTCTATAAAGTCAATTGGAGGTGCAAACTAGCTTACACGTAGATTTTTGATAAGAAATAATATGAAAAGCTGTTAATATACTACTCCATCTCCTTGTAATTCAAAAGGTATAATGCTGTACAACCTACTTTAACAGGATGATCAGGAGCCAAAGCAAAAAGGGGTTAATTTCTCCATAAAATTCTTTGAGTTGAAATTATTTTATGTCAGAATTAAGAAAGTGCGGAGTGACACGAGAAACATGAATGAAATACGTAAGAAAATTATTGAATGATTTTGACCGCAAAGTGTCATGAATAGTCAATCAGACACAAGTAATAATGCAATAATGGAATAAATCAAACCAACTATGAAAGTTGATTTGATATCAAATTAATTCACAGTAACATCAGTAAAATTACATATAGATAGTTTCCACAAGACTGTCATAAAAGCACAACTTATTAATTATTTCAGTGATACCATCCTAAAGAACCTTTCAATTAGAACCCTTCAATTCTTAAAATAACCTGTTTTCACTATAAAGAACCTTCTGTGTGGTGAACGTGATTTCACCGAGTGCAACATGATCCTGGATCAACATTACACACAACCAATCACAACTGAGGGATACGTTAACAGGAAATGTCAATTTTAGCCTTAGAACCATAGTTAGGTGCTTCTACAATCTTGTTTTTCAACCAGAATTTCCCTAAATTATGGGTAGGGTAAGGTTTAGGGGTAGGGTTAGGTCAATATTTATGGACAATAATGTTGATACAGGAACATGTCTGTCTTGGCAAAATCCCAGTGACCATTTGTACCACATGACTTATCACGTTCAAACCTGCAGCTTTCCGGATGAAGACAAGCCCTCTCTGATATACACTTACACACACTAAACAAGTCTAAACATCAGATGCCGTAGTAGGAATGAAGTGCCAGTTACACATACTGAATGCTCAGAATGACATACTAATACTAATGTTTTTCTGGTATGTATACAATATGCACAATATTTACATGCATGGAATTACCGGATACATTACTACATGAATGTACAGCATATATACAAATGAGCACATTGCATGAGACAATGTATCCCAGAATGCATTGCGCTCAATATGAGCTTCAACTTAGAGTCTGACTAATGCTCTGGAAGCATCGTCGGTTGTGATTTTGTCACATTTTTAAGATCAGACTGACAAAAGATGTTGTGGTGTTATACAAGAATAAGGAATGTCTTCCTGAAGCTCAAACAGTGCAACACGGTGCAAGCAATGCTGAGGCCATGGGTTCGATTCCCAGGAAACGCATGAGTTCTGTAGCTTAAATGCAATGTACAATAAATCGTTTTGGATAAAAGTGTCTGCCAAATGCATATATAAATGACAAATATGCAATACATAAGCATACAGTGGTTTGAAATGCTGATCACTACATAATGCTAATTTTTAGATGACAGAAGCAAATCTTTTGTGGAGAAAAGACACCTAGCATGTCTCAAAATCCATTTGAGAATTGCATTTCATGACTTCACGTCATGAAATATATTAGATCTTCTAAATCTGAAATCATATAATCTTTACAAACACCAAAGAACTAAACATGAAGACACTGATTTCCTGCTCTCTGGTTCATAACCTCCTCCCTGAAGAGAAAGCATGAATCTAACTTACTTCTCACAGTCTTTTAGTGAAAGAGCACAATTTCTGAAAGAGCATTTATATACAGAACAAAGACAGACATGGAGAACGTCGGTTCACAGCCAGAATTCCCTCTCTTCCCATTACGGAAAACTCCAGACATTTGCATAACCCACAAAGCATGCTGATGAACCGACACGCATCCATCCAAAATAGTTTTTCCATGTGAGACAAGACGTTTCTGAGATGTAATTCCTCAGTTCCTCTAAGTTTTCTGCTGTCTGTTATTTTTTCCAATAACTCCCTTTTCCATGAGAAATCATGAGTAGCTACTCCGAAGACCTACAAATTACAACGGCGCTGGGTTATACTTAAAGTATCTAATGTATACACCAGCTTTATATTCATTTCAGCTCAGTTTTTGACAAATGAAGTCATGCAGAAGGGTGACGTGTGTGTAATCGTCCCTGGAAGACCTTCATTATTCTCTGAGAAGGATTCCACTATTTCATCTGAGAATTATGAGGAATATTATACTTGTATTACGTATGACAGCTACATTAAATACCTACAGGTGTGGGTTTGAGTTACAGTTATGATGTTGCTAAGGTGTTCTAAGTAGTTCTTAATGCACTGAAATGTGTGGTTGCTACTGGACCAAATCAAAATAACTCAAAATCATTGTGATATTCTGGTCTTTAGATATGGGTTGTGTCTCAACTTCAAAAGCAGGCCAAGTCTGAAAGAATTTCTGCTCTTTTTGTATCATCCACCAGGCCAAAACTGTATAATCAATCATCTATAAGAGTGACAGCTCATGATTACATGATGTTAGGTATAGTTGATGTCTTTACACTTTATTAGGGGTTAGTTTAGATCACTAACCCAAACTATGAACAGTAATAGCAATGCTTGCTTTAGAAAACACCACTAATAATGGCCACAAACGCAGGACTGTTTTAGCAGAATAGGTAGCTGTAGGGAGGCACGATTCTCGTTCTCTGACTCACTGCCTCTTTATGTGAGTTATTGAGTTTCCAGACGTGGTTGATCTGGGGTGAAATGTGGCAGTGGAAACATATCCTCCTTTCCCTGATGAGCCTGTTAGAATGTTCTAGCGAGAGACGCAGACAGACCGACCGAGAGGCAAGAAAGAAAAGATGATATTATGAGGGAAGAAATATGCAGCCCTGTTCTGTGTCACCTTTCCAAAAGGAAAAGGTTTTTGTTACACAACCAGCCTGACATCTAGTGGCGACACGCACCCCAGCGTCTGCTTTAGCGTGCGGTTCTCATCATATGAAACAGTCTTTCCCTCATAGCTGAAAAATGAGCTCATGTTATTTTGGAATGGTTACGCAGGACGCTGGAAGTAGATGCCGTGCATAACGGGAACGGAGTGAAGATTATGAATGGAATTATGTTCAGAATGGAATATTAGTGTCCTACTGTTCAGTTGACACTGTATAAGGTACTGTGTTTTAAAAATATTAAGTGAAACACAAATAAGTGGCATTAATCCACTATGTGTGTATATATAGAGAGATTATCATCATTATAATATTAAACATTAATAATTATATTTAATTAATTTAAATATTTCAAATGAATAATCTTGCCTTATCCTGATTCTAAGCCTATATAGTTCCGGACGTCCGTGACATATTCTGTTTACACCTTAATTCTACACTTTAATTCAAAACACATAGACCTGTACATAGCAAAAAATGTATAGATTAAACATTCCTGTAATGCCCTCGGGGTGCTTTTAACGTGTTTTAATAAAGGAACGGATAGCTTTCCTTTCCTGACCTGCAGAATCCTGATATCTAAACTACCTCCTCAACTTTCCCAACAATATTAAGGTCTGTAAGGTCTAAATACCAGGTCGATACCAAGTCTACAGCTGCTCTGGCGCTCTCCTGATTGCCTGCCAAAAAGTGACGCCAACCTCCGGAGCTCCATGGACCCTTTTCACAAGATTTCATGAAGTGTTTAACGGTCATCAGCATCGTAAATCCTCCAGTTTTTTATATTTATATATAAGTATGTACATTTATAACACTATATTTTGTATTATGTCACCTTTGCATCAAAAACAAAGTTAATGCTAGGGTTGGCGAGGGCTTTTTCTATCGCAGTGCCTATGGGAGAGATGGTAAATTTCAACAGTTCTCTCTTCTGACTACTGTTATCAGTCTCTCTCAATTTCTTTCCTTTTTTTAAAGTCAAGAAAACACTATTGTGAAGTTTTTCATTTGATATTTGAGCAATTGGGAATGCAACAAATATATTTGAGGTACTCTCCCATTCACTGCTCTTGAAGTTAACCCAACTATGATGACTTCCGCTGGAAAGAAACCCGGAAATATGAAAATTTTTTAAACTGTTGGGTCTGATCTCGCGGGAAATTCCTTGCCTATGTCATGTCCATAAACAGAAGAGATGACAGTCCTGCTACTATATTGAGTGTTTGCCTGCAGTTTGTTGCTCAAATAAATAGCGCTGTTTAAACTTTCAACTAGTCGGCTTGCTAGCTTTTAACACGGACCATTCTTAGTTTTTTTTCTTTAAAGTGACATGACATATGACCAAGTATGGTGACCCATACTCGGAATTTGTGCTTTGTGTTTTAACATCCAACGTGTACACACACAGCAGTGAACACACACACACACCAGTGGGTAGCCATTTATGCTGCGGCGCCCGGGGAGCAGTTGGGGATTGAGTGCCTTTCTTAAGGGCACCTCAGTTGTGCTATTGAGGGTGGAAAGTGCTGTACATTCACTCCCTCCACCTACAATTCCTGCCGGCTCGAGACTCGAACTCACAACCTTTGGATTACGAGTCCGACTCTCTAACCATTAGGCCACGACTTCCCCTAAAGAACAGGACTTCCCCTAAAGAAGTCGTGGACTGTTAACATGGACTGTTCTGCCCAAACTTTGATCTTTTGGGGAATCACTCTTTCAAAACAAAGAAATCTCGGAAAATGCAGAGAGCCAAACGGGAACATGACGAAAACCGTGCCAAAACAACAGCTGAACCACAACGACAGATATGTTTCTCAATTGCTCAGATGAGTCGGACCTATTCTGAAATTGGTAATATTTCTTACCGTCTAGATGCTTTTTGATATGACATTCACCGTTAACCATAACGATTCAAAATTTTCAAAATCACCGAATCAAGCTACTTTCCACGTGTCATGCAATTTTTGTTTCAACCACAGATGGCAAAAGAGAGACCATCCTGGACAAAGTTTTTTCCACTCACCATGTAATGAATACTGTACAAAAGAAACTAAATTGTTCCTTTTTGTGTGTTGTTCATTCCTTGCATTGCAGAAAATATGAAGCATTCAAATGTGTTTGTAGTTATCCTAAAAGAGGTTTATCAAGTTACTTTGCCATGTCATATTTATCAAACTTCAAATCACATTCTACCACACATGCTATTTAAGTTGTTTTATGTTATGAAAAATCATTTTCAACATGTGGAACCACTGTGCACAATTTAAATCAAGTTAAGCCAAATAATTATTTATTTAACCACAACTAAATGAAAGCATAAGGTTAGTTATGTAGCTACTTTCACATATATCTGTTTGATATATTTTATTATGCAACCTAATGCACTTTCATTCTTCAAGATTTTGCAAATAATTATTAAATAAAAAGTGGTTTATTTTGGCATCATCAACAACATTACATCCGCATATCGATCTATTTTGGCATTATGAACATTTCCATGTCCAAGAAAATGACAGCTCAGAGCAACATAATATGTAATTATGGTAATACCCTCATGATGTGAATGCAGCGTAAATGCAAAATCACTCCTAATTTAATTCTTGTTGTGAATGAAGTCAAACTGTTTTCCAAAATCAGTGATGCGGAATATAAGAAGCTAAAGCATCACATCTGTGTTTATTCTCACACTTACGTAAGCTCTTTGACTGCAGGGCAAGAATGTTTCATGCCCAAACCTGAACCACCGCCATGGGCTCTTCCTGGTTCATCTGTTCAGAACGGACACATCCATCTCCACAAAATCACAAAACACACAGGTGACCATCTTCCATGCCACAAAACAACCAGGGGAAAAGACGAAGGGCCTCCATCTTTAAAGGAATGAAAAAGATTCACATTTGATTCTTCTTGTTACTTTCTTCTCACTTTTCCATTAAGGAAAGTCTGCGTTCTCTCTGCATCATTGATTTAATTATGATGACTTCTGTTTCTATTTTTGGGTTGGCATACCTCCTCCTCCCTATATTTATTCATCATGATTCCACAGTTCCAACCAGTTCATCCACCTGTTTTACTGTGACCATGTTCCGCTGTTGTGCCTGGAAACTCGGTTCAAACAAACACTTACGGCGGGTCGGTGGGCATGGGTGAATCACAAGGAAAAAGGTTGTGCAATGTTTTCTGAGGTTGAAATCTATTCCCATCTGTGGTATCAGCAGACTGGAACACCAGGGCGCCACCATCAAACCAAACGTCATGCTGCTTTAAAGACTTAATTTCCAGATTAGATTTTGTCTGTAATTTCTAGTTCCGATAACAAGCCTTAAGCAGTTCAGTCCCTCCAACAGTTTCTGATTCACTGAAGGGAGCAACAGTAAAGAGAGAAGTAATTAGATGAGGACATATCTCGAACCTGAACCACCCACATGAGCACCAAGGGTTAATGAATCAGGAGACTATAACCAGTTATGAAAGTATTATAATCCCTAACCTATGGAAGCCCATTTCCACCACATACGAAAATAAATGTCTTGATAAATCATAATTATGAGATAAAAAGTTTCAACAATAAAAATGTCAATTTGAGTCATAATCACGATTTACTATGTCTCAATTTCGACTTACTATAATTATGATTTAGTCTCTAATAATTTAGATTTATTTCAAAATTATGACTTATCTAATATTATTAACTTTATGACAGTATCTCTATGACAGTATCTTAATTTTGACATTTTATCTCATAATTATAACTTAGTATCTCATAGTAACACTTTGTCTCTCTTATTTCATAATTATTACTTGTATGTAATATTTTTGACTGCGTAATAATTGTAATTTTTAGGTCATAATTTTGACTTTTTATCTCAATCATCACTTAATATCTCAGAATTGTAACTTTTAGGGTGTATTCACACCAGGAAAGGTCTGCTAGTTCACTTGCTTTGGTTCGGACTAAATACAATGATTTTTTCTTTGTTTGGTGTGGTTCTCTTTCACGCTGCTCTTTTTGCAGGTGAACCAAAAATTGTAAACAAAACCACACGTGTGCTTAAGGTCATCCATTCATTTGATTCATCCATTCAACTGTACCAGAGTTCGTTTGAAAGCAGACCGAGACCACCTCTTCAGCTGGATCACCCTTGATGTCAGAATTATGATGTAGTATTTCATAATTTAGACTTTTTATTTCTTAAATATTAATATTTTTACTTTCGTCAGTTATAATTTTCCTGTCATAATTCTGACTTTTTACCTCAGAATTATGATTTAGTATATCATAATATAAATTGTATGTCATAATTATAACTTTTCTTGTTATGATTTTGACTTTCTATCTTATAATTATAGTTTGTATCTAATATTTATGACTTAGTATCTCAATTTGACTCATCATCATAATGATTACTTATCAAAGTATGATTTTTAGTTTTTTAAGTGGCAGAAAATGGGCTTCCATACTAACCTAAATATGAGCAATAGTGATATTGATGCGTGTTTATTGATGCTCCATTAACAAAACATAAACGACTCAAACACACCATCAGACAGTAACATACTGTTGACGCGCATCAGAACATCAACAGTGAGAAAAGTCAGGATTTAACCAGAAATGGATGTGAAAGTGTTGATGTGCTTATACACATTGTACTTGAATTAAAGATGAACTGCATGCATATCTTTATAAACGGGGTCCCTGTTCGCTCCAGTGTTTCTCAAGAGGAGAAGATGTCGATTTACGAGAAAGCTGAAAAATACTTATCAAGTGACGACGATCCCTACAGGCCAGTATGTGAACATGCTTGAGACAGACCCGGATAACCTGTTGCTTTAAATACGCTCTCTGATGGCAAAGTGCCGACCACGGTTCCTGGACCTCCAGACGCGAGCAGCACCGAGATGACACTGGATTTATGACGAGTGAGCTCTTGTTTTTTAATGAGTGGAAAACAGAACCATGGGCCATGTTCACATATCTGGCTCGGAAAGTATTCCTGAGGCCTTCCAGCTGTTGGACACGTCCCATTCGACAAGCAATAAAGATGGCATGAAAAAACGTAAATACCGATGCGGTGTGCATGAGCTGTGTAATACTCTGCATGTGAGAACGAATGAGACACAAGAGAGTGACAAACGGCCACAGCATTAAAAGATGCCGTTACACATATTACAGATCATGAAACAGTACTGTGGATGTACCATCAAATACTAAATGTACCATGGTACATCAAGTACCATCTGATGCTATCATCATACTGTGTGCCACAATGATCAGATCAGATCGTAATACCGTGATGCCTTTGATATATAGCATTGCACAGATGATTTGTTTACCATGGTATTGACATGGTTCTCCGTGAATGTTAATAGTACTGAATTGCACTGAACGCACTGCCATGGTAGCATGTAAAACAACAGAACATAAATTGCAGTAATACCATGTTATTTGATATACACCATGGTCATGAATGACACATGTACTATGGTATGTACTTAAAAAAATTTTTTAAATCAATTGGTATTTTGCCCTTTCCAAATAAATAAATAACTTATTTATATTCTTTCTTTATATTTGGACAAGGTAATAATTTTTTACGAATGCACAATATACTATTATACACTCACTGGCCACTATATTAGATACACCTTGTAAGTACCGGGTTGGACCCCCGTTTGCCTTCTGAACTGCCTTAATTCTTCGTGGCATGGATTCAACAAGGTGTTGGAAACATTCCTCAGAGATTTTGGTCTATATTGTCATGATAGCATCACACAGTTGCTGCAGATTTGTCGTCTGCACATCCATGATGTGAATCTCTCGTTCCACCACATCCCAAAGGTGCTCTATTGGATTGAGATCTGGTGACTGTGGAGGCCATAGTAAAGTGAACTCATTGTCATGTTCAAGAAACCAGTCTGAGATGATTTGAGCTTTGTGACGGTGCATTATCCTGCTGGAAGTACATCAGAAGATGGTACACTGTAGTCATAAAGGGATGGACATGGTCAGCAACAATACTCAGGTAGTCTGTGGCGTTTAAATGATGATCAATTATTTACGCCAAATTCTGACCCTACCGTCTGAATGTCGCAGCAGAAATCGAGACTCATCAGACTAGGCAACGTTTTTACAATCGTCTGTTGTCCAGTTTTGGTGATCCTGTGTGAATTGTATCCTCCGTGTGCTGTTCTTATCTGACAGGAGCGGCACCCGGTGTGGTCTTCTGCTGCTGGAGCCCATCTGCTTCAGGGTTCGATGTGTTGTGTGTTCAGAGATGTATTCTGCAGATCTTGGTTGTAACGAGTGGTTATTTGAGTTACTGTTGTCTTTCTATCATCTCTAACCAGTCTGTCCATTCTCCTCTGACCTCTGACATCAACAAGGCATTTTCATCCACACAACTGCCGCTCGCTGGATATTTTCTCTTTTTCAGACCATTCTCTGTAAACCCTAGAGATGGTTTTGCGTAATAATCCCAGTAGATCAGGAGTTTTTGAAATACTCAGACCAGCCCGTCTGCACCAACAACCATTCCACGTTCAGAGTCACTTAAATCCCCTTTCTTCCCCGTTCTGATGCTCGGTTTGAACTTCAGCAAGTCGTCTTCACCACATCTAGATGCTTAAATGCATTGAGTTGCTGCCATGTGATTGGCTGATTAGCAATTTGTGTTACCAAGCAATTGAACAGGTGTACCTAATAAAGTGGCCGGTGAGTGTATATATTTGGACAAGGTAATTGGTACTTCTTTGGTCTTGAATGACCCATGACATTTGTTTAAAACTGGAGATTTTTTGGTCCTGAATGAAACATGCATTATGGTATTTATTGGAAACAAAAAACTGTATTGTGTATTTTTGAACTTATTTTATTTGGACTCACAATACTTCAAAACTGCAGTTATACCATATGGAGATAATTGACCACTTTCAAAATCCCCTGCTACAAATCCAAGCGCAATACACAGTGCCTTGGAGGACTATTCATTGTTGACAAAGTTCACACTTCTCCAAGCTGACTGGAGGCATGCCCTCGTATAAGATATGAGGTAAGACTGACAAATCACTGACAACAGTACAAGGATATTCATTCTGTTATGTGTACTCCTTTGATGGTCATTAAATTCATAACTGTGGCAGGCACCACTGTTGCCATCCAACTGAAAGCCATCCAGCACGAACAATATTACTGAACATGCATTCAACTTTCAGTTTTAAAGATATGAGCTCATGGACCAGTTTTACAAAGCATCTGTAATGGGTCAGAGTTCTAAGGTCAGAACAAGAAACACTGTTGATCCTTTCCGATAATGGTGTCTAAACAGAAGTGCATTCTAGGTTAAAATTGTTGTATTGGGTTACTAATAGGGTGGCTTTTAGAGGGCACGTTTAAATATGCGTAAACTACCGCAGAAACATGCCAGAGCCATGAGTTCATCTCCACTGTATCATAATTTAACCTCTAATAAAAGCCACTGGAAAGTCTTCTTTTAGTGGGCGTAACATGACACTGTTTGCTGGCTTAGCTTGTTTAACCATTAAGTCAACTCATGTTCACATGCATGCACGCACATGCACGTGAGCAAACACCCACTGTGCACGTGCATGCTTTTCATGTTCAAAAACGTGGTCTGTTTGTGTTTTTTTGTCTGCTTCAGTGTTGCATATAACTTAGGATGAAAGAATTTGAATAACAAGAAGAGGAACTTACTGAAATGCAATTCAACACAACTTCAGAACGGAAGATTCTTTGATGAGACTCCTGCAAGTGTTCACTTAAGATAACCAATCATATCTTCACAGATGCTTTCTGATAATTCTTTACTCGTGCTTATAATGAAACCAACCATTATTGAAATCTCTTCATTACTTTCTTTTCTTGAAATTTGCCCGAAAATCTGAGTTTTCATCTGCAATATCTTATTTTCTTTAATACTTTTTGAGAATCGTTTACTCTTGCTTTTAACTAAATCTATGAATTTTGTTCAGTATTTAAGTCTCTTCGTGGAACAAAACCGAGCAATATTTAATTATTTTATTAACAGACCAAAATGTATATATATATTTTATTTTTATTATTATAATAACTATAACAAATAAAAAATACAATTACATCAAGACATCCAAATAAAAACATATATTTAATGTAGACTGTAAACCCACGTTTATTTTTCACTTTATTTATAAGTATATATTTTGACAAGAATACAAAGAAAATACAGCAACTAAATGTCAATAATCCAAAAGACATCATATATTCGATCACTTTTCAACTAAATTCAGCTCTTTAGCAAGACCAAAATGTACATCTATTAATTGATAGTTTTCAGTGACGTCACACTCGTATAGGAACGTCCACCTGGAGGGCAAAACGAAGCTTTGCTCCACTGAATGACTTACGAATTCTTACACAGACTGCATTAAGTAGTAATGTAGTAAAACACAGATATTAAAAGGAGAAACTAAACAACACCTTATTGATGATGCATTTTTGTACAGGCAAGCAGACGAACCCAGAATATAAACACAATGTGCAAAGTTTCACATTAAATATTTTCCCATAGAAAACTATACGGTAAACATTAAGCGGATTGCATTCATATTCCGGCCTCATCTGCTTGCCTATGAAAACTATGTATCATTAATATGGTGATTACTGAATTTAATCTTTTAATATAACTGTTTAAAATATATTAAGGCACTTTAAGTGTTTTTACAATGTTTTGTCGCATTGTTTAATGATTCAAATATTGCCTTGGGTGCTTTATATGGATTGCAAATGGCCAAAACTTGCATTTTGTTCACATACCTTTTGTTTTATTATTTTGAGAGGTGATCAAAATATTTGCGGCTGGAAAACAGGGAAAATTGACAGGCTTGTACTGCAATTCTATGGATATTTTGCCCTCCAAGTCCAAGTCATGTGACTGAAAACTGAGCAACATTTAAAGTCCTTATTCAAACCAAACTGACCAACATTTTAAATATTTACATTTATTAATAGACCAAAACTGGCCTATAGTTAAATAGATCAAAATCAACCAACATTTTAGTGTATTAACGGAACAAAAACGGACAATATTTAAAGCTCCTAATAAAAAAAAAAAAATTTAAATCTATTAATAGACCAAAACTGACCAATATTTAAAGCTTGTAAAGCTGTTTTGAAACTGTTCATTGTAAAAAGCACTAAACAAATACATTTAATTTCGATTGTAATTTTGAATTCATTCACCGTTCAATTCAGAATGACGACTCAAGATCTGTGGAAGCTAACCATGTCCTACTGTAACAGAAGAAAGTTTCTTAAGATCCCAGATTAGCATGAGTCAGGCCTGTTTGGTCTACTATCACTCACCCAAACCTGCATGCTTAAACTGCGTCTGGATGTCAATACCCTTAATCAGCCTCGCCAAACCTCAGAGCAGGCTGTTCAAAATCTGCAGGCCTCTCTAGGCCACGCTCCAGCCGTAACTCTCGAGCGCCGCTTGTGTTCATCTGCCACTCGCGCTCCTGTCCACACACACCGATTAGCTGCTGCTACAGCCTCGTATGTCATGTCTGTTCAGACAGACGATATGAAAAACATCTCAGGAGCACTAAAATTAGGTGCACACTGACCTCTGATTTGCATTCCTTGGATGCAGTATTGATTTGAGCCTTGTTTCATGTCCTGCTTCTCACCACGACCTCCGCTGATTTACTGTTGTGTTTTGCGAGTTGACATCGCAAGTTCGGCTCAAAGCACCGCACAGCAGGTCAGAAAGTCAGCAGATTTACTCAAAACCACAGTATCAGCCAGAAGTAGGCCTACAACACTACAAAACGTGATTTCTTACTCAATATTTTAGTCTGGTTTTCCAGTACAAATATGTTAACACTTTTAAATCAAGATACATTTCATTGAGAAGCAAAATTACATAAGAAACATAGTCTTACATAGCCAAAATAAAAAAATATATATCAGGATAAGTAAAATTATTTTGCCCGTATTTTCCCTTTGAGTTAAACTTTAAATCAAAACTTAAATGACCCCATTCACTAAAGAATTTATAATAATACAAATAACAATAGAAGAATGTAAAAGTTTTTACTAATGCTGAGTTCATGATTTTGGATTTTCACTCACTGATGACTTTTACGAAATCGCCAACAAATGCCCGAAATTGGAGGCAAATTGGTGCTCGTTCATGTGAGTGACAATCACGCAGTGTGAATGATCAAAGACTTAATCGGAGAGAATCGCTAACGTGTCGCAGACACCCTCGAAATAGTTGGCATGTTAAATATCCTGACCTGTCGTTGATTCACAATCCTGCTGTGTGAAATGATTTCTGACTGAAGAATACACCAGCGATGACCTACAGCCAATGAGAGCTGGGGGGGCTGCGGGAAGTTCAGGGAGAAGCTATATGAAATGTAGTTTGCGGACCAGACAGAGTTGTAGGCGATTCTTCCTGTTGTAAAGTCATGCAGTGTGTAACCTCCTGCCGCAGATACGTCATGCAATGTGAACACAGCGGTAGCTGAATGCAGAGAGTCGTGCAGTGTGAAAATAACCGTGATCCGACGACTTTGAAACTCATGCAGTGTGAACTCATCATAAGAAAGTGCTTAGTAAATTCAGGTAATACACTTAAATAGGATGTTCTTGTAAAATGTAGCCTACTCCAATAATCTTTGTATTATTGAACTTTAATCGGACCAAGCCCCAACACACTTGTAAGGCCCTGTCCCATTGGAACACTTTATGTGCACTTGCGCTCTTACGGTGCGTGTCCGTTAAGTCCACAAGACCGTAGGGCAGGTAAGTTTGGCATTGGGCCAAAAACTAATTTCGCCACTAGATGGCGGGCCAAAACATAGTCAAATTATAATTTACGTTTTATTTGATAAAAAATGCAACTAGAATTGCCTGTGACTGACTGTTACAGTGTCTTTTGTAAATGGTAGTGAGCTGTTACTCCTGTTAAATCCTGGAGGACAATCATCAGCAAAAAGCCACATTTGTGGGGCGGTGTCCGATCAGAGTATGTGAGCGGAGCAGAGTACCAACAATTTCCCCTCCGCGCTCCGAGCATTTAATGATGGCTACGCGCTCACTGATATCAGAAACACCGCTCCACGTCTAAACGATTTCAGTATGTTTGAAATATCACAGTTCTGTTCATCACGTATATTAAAAAATACAATTAAATAACAAGAGAGTTTCAAAGTGACTTATTTGAACACTAGTGTGCAAACTTTTTTTCCTACCACATGACATGCTTGACAATTGCTGCTTTTTGCGGTGCACATTTTTTTTGTTGATTAAAATAACTACGTTTTCATCAGTTATTTTACCTACAGATCGATGCATTTCTTGCAGATTTCTGCTCATTCGAAATCGGATACAGATGAAGTAGCACTGTAAGATTTCATTTGTTTCAATGCATTATTAAGAGAGCGATTGCGTGTGAATTAGGGTTGCAGTAAATCATGCTTTCAGCTTAAAATATTCAGAAGGAACAAATCAATTCCCTGAGAACTATAACTTCCCGCTCATATCCACTGCAGTCATCATAGCCTTCACATTCTTTCTGATTTGAGTGATCCTTTTCTATTGAGCTTGCTAAATATGTTTAACATTTGTGTGTTGTGGGTTCCCAGGAACACATGTACTAATGAAAATGTATAACCTGAATGCAATTGTAAGTCGCTTTGGATATGCTAAATGTAAATGTAAATGTAACACCTGAATTCTGTCTAAATATGCAGTTATATTACGGGTCGTTGGCCTTGAATTGCACTCGTGATGGAGCGGTGGTGGGCGCCTAATCGAGTGAAAACCACGATGTTCTGACCTTTAAAAGTCCTCCTCACTCCATCAGAATCACACCACTCATACTCTGATTGTGAGTTACTTTGTTGTTACCAGCGCTGTTGCCGACCACTGGCCGTAGGGTGTCCCATTCCTCATTAAGCATTCAGAAGGGTGCTGTGAGCCCCTCGGCCGTATGAGCCTCGATCTCGCAAACAGCACTGTGAGCTCCACGGCAGACTTCTACTCGACAGTCAATGCGGCATTTCATCACAAAAGTGAGGACTCTGAGGAAGACCGTGAGGGTTTAGGGTGGTATTTGGGACAATGCCTTCTAAATCACAAGTACGGGGCGTGTCCACTCAGGATGTAGGAGGTGCTTGTGTTGCATAGCATGTTTATGAGTTTGGGGGCGGAGCTCTCAAATTGGGTACAAGATGGGTATTTGTTTGGGTGATTTCAAAAATCTGAAAAATTGCTTACTGCACCTTTTAGTATCTTATGCCATTTATGTTATTATCAAGTAAGCGTAAAGCCCCATTCACACCAAGAACGATAACTATAAAGATATTATAACTATAAGCGTCCATACCAGCGAACAATATCATCTGGTTATTCTAAGTGCATGCACGTGTGTCGCTTTAAATAATAGCAGGATCTATTCTGATTGGATGCCAATGTTTTAATCATTCATCAGCTGGAAAAAAATCATTCTGAAAATGATTCTAACGATATCAAGAACGATTTTTGAACTATGTCCTTTATCGTTATCTTTATAGTTATCATCCTTGGTGTGAACAGGCCTTAATAATGTTTCAATATTTGTACTGGAAAACATTAAGACAAAAATACTGAATAAGAAAATCATTAATCATCACAAATACAAATGAACCTCTTGTAGACTTCAGGATCTGGGTGGGAGTCTCACTTTGGGTATTAGCAGACCTTCATCTCACATTAACAATTGTTGTAGAAACAGCTCTTGTCCGATGACTTCTAATGAGGTGTTTGTAAATCCTCCACGGTCCTTTCATATTGTGTGAAGGTTCTGAGAGGTCAGCCTTCCCATGCTGTAGGCCTCATGTGCAGCTCAGATGTTTGAAGTGAGCCATCGAAGGGAAATTCCACAGAGCTCATAACTCTGTCAAATTTGGCAGACTGCAAATGTGGCATCCCATAGTTGAGAATCAGATATAAACCTTTAAGCTCGAGGTGGAGCTTCAAATGATTCGGAGAACCTTACTTTTGGGAGGATGTAACTCAACAGACATGAACTAAACCTCTTGCACATGCTGTTTTGTCCAGAACAATATGTTTGTTTCACAATTCAAACATTTCTAGAACAAGCTTCTTTTTCTTGTTTTTGAAGTTAAAGCCTGAAGCCAGCCCTTAAATGGGAGGAAAACATATTTTAAATCACAGGGAAACCAGCAGTGCAACAAAATAATTATCATGAAATGTGGGTAATATTTTGATATTTATACCAAACAGCACTGATTTTAATGCAAACGAGAACCTTTCATGCAAACTTCAGAATAAGATGCTGTTACTATTTGAATAATCCTACAACATTCGTAACAGTTACAGAAAGGCTTGTAAAATTTCCAGAAGACATAAATGTTGTGGCCTTATAAATATAGCTAACTTTAAGCATTACCTTCCCCCATAAATCTCAATCTGAAGTTGTTAACGTGAACTTTCCTACTTGGTAGAGCAATTGGTGTGCCTTTGTATGACTAACTTTCCATAAATGTGACCCTGGACCACAAAACCAATCATAAGGGTAAGCTTGTCTAAATTGAGATGTATACATCATCTGAAAGCTGATTAAATAAACTTCCCATTGATGTATGGTTTGGTAGGATAGAAGTATATTTGGTCAAGATACAACTATTTGAAAATCTGGAATCTGAGAGTGCACAAAATTATATGAAAAATGCCTTTAAAGCTGTCTAAATGAAGTCCTTAATCAGCGTTGCACTTCAGAGCAATTAAATTAAAACCTCTCATCGTTGTAATAAAAGACGAGTTTTGGGAGTTAAAGGATCATGCTGAACTGTGGACTACCATTGACCTGTGGTGAAGTACTTGCAGGTTTTCGTCCTTTCGTCTTTACTTTCCCTGTCCGGCAATTTAATGCCAAATGTTTGCGCCAGCCACTGGAAAATGTACAATAAAGAAATTGATTCCAGGTTGAGTCAGGTTTCTTGCTCATAGCCACAAGTCTATGTGTGTATTTTTGTAAGAAAGTGAAAAGCAAGCAAGCCATGTGGTTTTGAGTTATTTAGCTGATGCTGCTTATCCAAAGCATACACAATTACAGTGTTAGCCGAGAAATATATTTTACATGAAAGTGTTCAAGTGTGCAAGCCTGTTGCATGTACAGTACACCATTCAAACATTTGAGGTCATTAAGATTTTTTGGGAGAAACCCTTTTATTCAGCAAGGGCATTTGTAATGTGAACTTTATATTTCAAATAAATCCTGTCATTTTTACTTTCTATTAATAAAAAAGAAATATTTTTGTTTAACATTGATAATGATGAAAAAAGTCTTGAGCAGTAAATCGTCATATTAGAATGATTTCTGAAGGATCATGTGACACTGAAGACTGGAGGAATGAAGCTAAAAATTCAGTTTTGCATCACAGGAATAAAATGACATTTTAAAATAAATTGAAAAAAGCTATTTTGAACTGTAATAATATTTTTAAACATTATCATTTTTACTCTATTTTTCCCCTCCTGATAATCGGAGCAAAAATCTTGTTGAACACTTCGATCGTGTTGTTCGGAGCGGATTATCTGCTGATGTGAGGCGTTCACTGATTGAATCTTGCACCTCCTGATCTGCTCACACACAAATTGGGGCCGCCCAATGATATTTGGGATTTAAATCGGGATGATGCCGGCTTTATGATTACGTTAGTACATTTACAATAAACCACAAAACAACTGGATAGTGGAGACGGAGGAAACGGCTTCTTGATGTTTTGTAGCATCACGAGTGTCTGTATTAATGTGTCAAAAACATATCACAAACATAAGGAGAAAGAGAAGTGCTAAGGTGATTGCCTCATTTTTATATACTGGGTAAGTGCAGAAAGCTGCTAGCATGTTGGCTAACAAATGTCAATATCACCGAAAAATCTGTAAAGTTCTGCTGTGTGAGATCACGTAATGCTGGGTACACACCACAAGATAATCTGCTGATTTGAGGCCGATTTCTTCCCTTCAGACAATCCTAGGTAATTCCAGGATCCCCGATTATCTAGCTGGATCTAAAGATTATTTAATCAGATTTAGTCATTCTTAAGTGTTAAGAATCTGCTCGGAAGAACATCGGAGGCGCCCTGATCACGAATCTTAAATATTCAACATTAAATATTTACGATCAGAAATCTTGATGTGTGGGGGGGAACCCAGAGGACGAACGTGCGTATGATCTGCAGATTATCACGTGAAACGAGACAATATCCAATCAGAACGCAAGCTGACAGAAGACTGAAGAATAACAAACGCATGTCATGGCACGCAGCACAAAAGAATTTGGAAACTATCATACTATCAAACTATCAAGTGATGGTTTACTTCAAATGTCTTCTCTTGACTGTTACTCTAATGACAGTAGCTGACATGTGTCACATAATTGCATCACATTGCAAGAAGCATCTACGTTCACTTTCTTGTATGCAGGAATATCTTTCAGGCCTAAAATGTCATGATCAAAGGCTCGATGATGTAACTTGAAATCAGCAACCCTCCTATTCTGAACTCAAACACCTTCTGGGTTTTGAACCCATGACCTTTGGGCTTCCAGCCCTGATCTTTAACCAATGAGCTACCACCACCACCCACGAGCTCCCCGGTGATCTCAGCTCTTAACATATTGGGTTACTGCTCCGTGCTCCTAGTTCAAATAAGCAAGAGGTCAGATCGGTAGAGCGCTCACACAATCAATCACTGACAGCTCTGAGCGTTTGGACCTCAGACCGTTTCAATTTGAACCATCAGGACATATCAAATGAAAGGACCACTTTGTGGTGGAGAAAATCTTTTTTTTGTTCTCTCAGAATAAATCGTCATTCATATATTTGTAGAGTACTAAACACAATAGTTTAAAGGCTGTTTTTCTTTCAGTCATGTCTACTGTAAGCATGCAAGCCAAGATGTTGAAACTCTCACTTAAAATAATAACATAGCTATATTTGCTTTTCTTAAGATTTGCGAAACCCATCTTTACTTCTACAGTCATTTCATGCCAAACGTATCAGTCATCCAAGAGAAAGACAAGATATCAAAGCTGCTCTCAGAGCGAGAGTTGATCACAAACAAATGCTGAGACGTTTTTCAAAGACACTTTGGTCTGTGTTCAATAGTTCTTCACTCGAGGGAATGGTTAATGACCAGTCAAGAGAAAGTCTAATGGACCAGCCCATCAGAAGTAAAGTTTATTGCTCCGAGGTTTCCCATGTTTCATTATACTTAAATGGTAAATATGTATCAACTTAAACGTCACAGATGTTCCCCTGAAATTCCCGAGGAGAAATAAAAAGATGAGTTCAATAGTAGAGTTTTGAAGTGGATATCTTAGCATATCTGGCCATAGATTGATGTACTATACTGTATTGTTAAGGAGAGAAAAGCAATAGACTTGAACTTCATTTCAACTCAATGGTGCCTAGGAGAAAAAGATGAGACAGTAAAGACATCTCATTTCTCATCAGTGAATCATTTTAGCTGTCGTAAATTTTAGTGTGGTTCATCTAGGTACATTTTTCAACTACTGTAAGTGTAATGTTTCCCCACAATAAACATCCTGACCAACAATGGTGTTTGTTCTTAAGTGGCTGGACTTTACACAAGCAAATGTGCATATATGTGTTGTCATTGAAATGGTCAGAAGCATAGCAGACATAGGTAACACCTAATTCTAGCCCAAACCATGTATTAAGTACATATTAATTAATATTACTCAGTACTTAAAAGTATAATTACACTGTAACAAAGACACCTTAAAATAAAGTGTAACCCAGACATACAGGGCATGGTAGATCACTTACAAATTAGTCTGTTAATGATTACAAATGACATGTTAATTACATTATTGACTGCAGTTTTCAAGATTTCACATTTTAGGTTATGTGTTCTGACTGAGTACTTTTGGATTACTTTAAGATTACTTTTGACATAATTTGTTTCTAGATTTAAATAGCATTTTTGTTATGTAAAAAAGAGGAATATCATTAGCCAAAGCCGAATGTGTTGTTAAACTATTGAAATATTCACTTTAAATCTCAGAAGGACTTCAAGTAAATATTTAAACTCAAAGTGGTTTGACTGACAAAAGGTTTGAGAATCCTTGCATCACATGAACAATATATATATATATATAAGAGAAGAAAGAATTACAGAGAATCAATACATTATTAATTTATGTGAAATGATGTGTTCCTGTGGCTCAGTGGTTAGAGTATTGCGTTAGCAGCACAAAGGTTGTGGGTTCGATTCCCAGGAAATACACATACTGACAAAAATATGTGTAGCCTGAATGCACTGTAAGTCACTTTGGATAAAAGCGTCTGATAAATGTATAATTTACAGCCATTGTGTGGTCTGTAATCATGTAAGTGTAATCTGATTGAGAGCATTTTAAGGTGTAATATAAACTAATTAAAATGACTTAATTTTTGCAATCTGATTACGTAATCATGTACTACCCAGCCCTCAGACACCAACCAAATACTGCTGAGAAAAGAACAATGCAGCTTAAAATCATACAACGCTTCATCTCCAGACGTTTCTTCAGCATTCATAGTCATTCCCAAACATCTCTTGGTGAGACAGAGTGGCGCTTCCGGAGAACCACGGTTGTCTGGTTTTGATTATGTCCTTGTTGTTTTCAGCTGTCTAAATCTACAAGTGAACACTCCTGCTGAGTCAGGACTGAACTCTACACGGGCCAGTGAAGAGCCATTAGCTCTGATACATGCCTCATTTTACACTGAACTACATCTGGTAATGTCTCCAACCTCCAGATATGGCCAGAAACAATCAATAGGCTCACTGAAAAAGCTACTGCAATATTGAAATAACATGACAAATATGTTGTAGTTTTGCTTGAGACTCGTGTCCAACTCAAGGCTGAGAAAACACACAGAAAACACATTGGGCCTCATTCATGAAACACGAGCTAAAGCAATTTGTGTAAATCTTAAAGAAAATACATTTTCGGATTCATGAAAGTGTTCGTATTTTCAAAATGTAAGTTGGTACGAAATAAATGTACACCTGTTCCATTCCACGTGTAAATGGTGCTAAAACGTTCTGTGTCCTTTTTGACAAACTGATGACCCTGAATTTTATTATAATATATTATAATATTTTATAAGTTAGTTTGCTCTGGGGTTTTTTTTGTAACTGTGAGTTGATAAACTGTTTAGCTTTGGGTAAACGCAGCGCTTGTCACTTTTTACCCAGCCGTCCAATCCAATCAGTGGAGGAGGGGCGGGACAGATACTATGGGACTAATACTGTGCCACCAAAGCATTCTCAAGCGCCACCAGCAGGCCGTTTTCAGAAGAGCCCCTGGCATTTTTCAGCTGGCTAAATGCTTATGGACACGTCAATTGAATATTTATTTTATTGTTAGGCATATGGCCTATTAGTCTTTTTGCATTTATGCAATATACTGGAGCCAAACCTGAGAAAGTAGACCAGAATATTCCACTGCATTCCTGGACATGCAATTTGCACAGTTGTAATTCATAGGCATGGATGCTAATTGTGAATGAGCATGCACACGCGCCCTATTAACGAATGATTGGAATTCATTAACATACACGTTTAACTATCAAGTTGGAAGTTTATGAAGCGTTTGTGAATCCGGAGGAGAGTTTTCGGGAAGGTCCGTTTTACATGCATATTACTCAGAATTTACTCCTTACGAATGTTTCATGAATGAGGCCCATTGTGTTAATATGTAGAATATCATTCTAAATCTGTTTTGAGAAACAAAATGACATTTTTGAAACTTGACACTATTTAGTTGCTTGGGTGCTCTTGGTGGCTGCTACGGTTTTACAAGTGTGCTGTTAGCCATGCTTGTCGTATAATGGCTGGTAGAGTGTTGCTATGTTAATGCTAGGGTGTTGTTAGGCATTTGCTGGTGGTATTATGGTTGGAAGGGTATTGCTATGGTATCACTACGGTGCTATAAGGCATTTGCCTGTGGTATTATGGTTGTAGGGTGTTGCTATGTGGTTGCTAGGGTGCTGTTAAGCATTTGCTTGTGATATGGCTGGTAGGGTGTTAATATTTTGTGGCCAGGGTGTATTTAGGCATTAGTTAGGGCACGTGTGTAGTTTTCATGGTGTTATGGCATATTGCTAGTGCATTGCTATGGTGCTCTGGCTGTTTTTAGCAAGTTTCATAAAAACTGAATTATTGAAAGTTACCTTGGCATTGCTGTTTATTTGCTAGGGTGTTGCTATATGGTTGTTAGTGTTGTTATGCATGTGCTGTGGTTGTCAGTGTGTAATGGCAGATTGCAAGTGGCGTTAACATGTTCTGGCTGGTTTTTGGCATGTTGCTATCTAAATAAAATTAAATAATTTAAAAATATATATTTTTGAAACATCAAAAATTTAGAATTTTTTAAATTACATTTTTTGTTATATTTTTGCATTAAAATTTTATATATATAATTTGAAGCACGAATATAAACTAGAAATGAAGATAACATGCCCCCCATGATATTGCAGGGTAAATCAAATGTCATAACAGGCCAAATTTGGTATATCATATATAGAGCATGAGTTGTATAGATTTCATTCTTGGTTCATGACGTTTTTTGACATTTTTGGAGCTTGACAGCAGTGGTCAACTTGTACCTGTTGAATGTCCAAAGGCTGTAAAGATTCTCTCCAAATTCTCCATGTGTGTTTCCTGGAAAATAATAGCTCATAGATTTGGATCGACACAGGGGTGAGTAAATCATTTTTGGATCAGCTACACCTTTAAAATTTCCTCAGCGACACGTCTGTTGCACAATATTACTCACCCATGACAGATGTGCATCTGAGAGCAGCCAAAGCCAAACCTCAAACAGAAGTCTTACATAATGTCAGCAACGATCTCAAACGGCTCAGACCCTGCACCGGTCAAGAGAAACTCAATAGAGGGATCATTGTTCATTCATCACAAACATTCTTGCGTTCCCATCTCGGCTGTTTGTGTATGACACGGCGTATTTCCAGTCAAACGGAGGCCGCAGGAAATCCATGGAGAAACGGACTATATGTTTGAGAACTCATAAACTCCCCGTGTCTAGCATGTTCAGGATTAGTTAGTGGAGCACTCGGCATGGATTCCTAATGCATTCTCTCTTTAGGAGCAGGAAACTAATCCCGGAGGGTTTTGCCCTCTCTTGCCCTCTCCAAGGAGAGACACATTTTTTTCCAAGCAGAGGCACATCTGAGACGTGTTAAATATGGCAGATTGTTTTGGGTCTCAATATAAATCAAGCCTGAATGTCATGAGCCACACTTTGGTAATCTTTCAAATTGCACAAATTGAAACTGTGAATTGAAAATAGGCCTAGTGGAAACAAAAAAAGGTTTTGCACTTGCATGAAGTGTTTTTTCAGGCAATTCGAAAAAATTAAATATAGCAAAAACTGAAATGGAAATAGTTTTTCTTCATTGAAAGGTCAATGCTTGTGTTTATACCAGCCACGCCACGGCACGTTTCAGAAACGACTCTCCACACTGCTTCACTAAAGATACACGCCTACATCTCTTTTAATTGAAAATAATGGCTAGTGATGTGGCTGAAACCTACCAACATTCATCACCATGACTTATCACAGGTGGGGAAAACAATATGTTTTAGCCGCATAACCTTGATTAATTGAAACGCTGTCAATTCGCAATAGGTTTTTCATCAACATTTATAAAATATGACAAAAGTTTTGTGCAAATCTGTAATGGAAACCCAGCTATGGTTACATCATTTCTGAGCTAAATGACAGTCAGAGACGATCTCTGACCTCATCCTGAATGATGCCTTACAGAGAAAAACTAAAATGAATGTGCCGTATTATATTTATTGTCTATGATAATATCATAATTGTTTTTCTAACAATGTGCAAGCTGACGTTGAGTATGTAAATGCAAGAACACAAACAAAAACACATCTTGAGAGTCCAAAAGCAATCACTACATGATAAACTCTGTTAGAAAGCATACAGAATGCCCTATAAATCAAGTTATGAAAGCAAAACATATCCCTGTATGGGTTTTATCATATGATATGATAGCTGGTGCTTGGTAGATTACAAACAAATTGTAGTCTGTTACTGATTCCAAATTACATGACAAAAATTGTAATTAACAACAATCGATTACATTACACAGTTTAGTTAATATAATCAGAATACTTTGATTATCATTTAGATTACTTGGTTTGACCAAACTGATTTATCACATTGATTTAAATCACTTTTAATGTCAAATAATAATTGACATTAAAATAGAAAGAGAAAGAAAATATATTCCATTCATTGTTATTTACAACATGAAGTGCATTAAACATAACATTACGTCAAGGTTTCCCAAACTGTGGTTCATGAATGAACTGCAGGGCAAATCAAGATAAATGTGTTCATCAGTAATTGGGTCAGTAATCAAGTAGAGTCAATAACATTTGAATATCTTCTTGCTATTGTGTGAACAACATGTAATCTGCAAACATTTAACTAGTCTGAGTATTTTTTTAGTTAAGTTAAAAATGAAGTACTTCATTTTTGGAATCTGAATAATGTTAAGGCAATATACAAAATATCAGTATGTGAGCACAATTGCAATTGTAATAATGATTTTATACAACCGTTAAATGAACAAGAAGTTAATATTGAGTGAGTTTCATTTTATAGATGACTTATTTTACTAAACCCATATCATCCTCAACCAGCTGAACAAATACAAGGCTAGACATGAACCTGCTCTTTTAAATCTTTCAAATAAGATAAAACTGCATAAATTAATCAAAGTATTTAAAGTGAGAATGTTGTATTAAAACATACATTTTAAAATTAGATGTTCACTTTTTAATGTTAAATCGTTTACTGTTTTACATATAATTGTTCTATAGTATTTTATACAATTATTTAACAAAAATTAAGAGTAATCCCTTACATTACTTTTCCAAGAGAAATATCAATAAATTACATTAATTAAAGGTGCACCAAGCAATTTTTGCCAAACGATGTTGATATTTGAAAGCACCAAAATAAACACGCCCATACCCCAACAGGACCTCACCCCTATTTTGAAATCTCCGCCACACGTACACAACTACGGCAACGACGATCGCGAAAACAAGTGAAGATGACACACAAGCATATTCAAACAAAAGCTAACACGGATAAGTTGCGTGAAACAAAGCAAAACCAACGTTATTCACCTATTAAGAAGAAACAATGCAACCTCTGCGTCCGATTCAAGCCCTTCCTGCTCCTCGAGTTCTTCCCAGAGCTGGAAAGCTGCTCCGATATTTACAAGGGATCTACCTCTTTCCTGATCGTAACCCTTCTTTGTAATGTTTTGTTTCTTTGATATTTTCCTTTTTTATCTGCCATCTCTATCTATAGTCGATCTGCTAATACCAGTCCTGTGCACTCAAATTGAGCGCTCTCTTCTCGCTAACATTACAAGATACGCCCCTTACTGCTGATTGGCTACAAGTGTGTTTTGGGACACGGTCAGACACTGCGGTCAAAAGCGTTTTTCAAAAATCACTTAGTGCACCTTTAATTAGCTACACCCAACGCTGATTGCTAGAATGTCATTTGGGTGTTCTAGCTGGTTGCTGCTGTGTTGTAGCTGGTTGCTAGAGCATTGCTAGGTATTCTGCATGGTTGTTAAAGCATTTCTAGATGTTCTGGCTTATTGCCATGATGCTATGCTGGACAATTAGAATGTTTCTAGTATGATGCTATGCGGTTACAAGGCTTGTTGAAATGAGCAATGGGCCATGGTACCGATGGGGCATTTAAAAGCCCAGACTTTAGGATGACATGCATGCTGGGTTATTTTGACATCAGTGGTATTTATGGGCTATAGTGGGCCCCACATGAGATATAAACATTTTTATCATCAAGTTAAAATGAACATTATCATAGCAGCAGATTTACAACAAAAAAATGATGTATTGCTGGACTTAGTTCACAATTTCCAGTGCATCAGCAGTAGCAGCTGTGAGACAGAGCAGCAAAGTGGGTCATTCGCGATACTCTCAGTTTGCGGACCCCAGACGGAGGTATGCGCGGGCGTTTTTCTTTAAATCAAATCTTTGGGTGGGATGAAAACTCCAGACGGTTTTTCCATGACTCCCCATGAGAGGATGAGCTGGCCTTGCCAGAAGAACACGTCATCACCGTAGGCCAGTGCAAGGTTATGTTTGCTTGTTTGTCTGACAAAAATGAGAACTTTCCTACTGGCTACTCCGATCTATGACATCCCCTCTGCGCCGCCGCCAGATCTCCAAATCACCCAAGCCATGATGACTAATCTAATTTGTACACGATAATGAATGTAAGCTATGAAAATGTGATAACTCGCTAATATTTTCCGCTGAAATGTAACAGGGAACCCACGACCCTTCGTAGGCTTGTGGTCTCGTTGGCTTTATATAAGATATCATAACAAATTAATGAAATGGGAAAACAACGAAGCATTAGTAGCAATAGTTCTGGAATATTAAAGCAGTTAATAATTCCCATCGATAACGATCCATCCAGTCTGGAACTCCACATCCATAAATCCGCTATTGTCTTCTCTGATTGCAGAATAAACAGAAGGAAAACCAAAGCCAGCATCTCTGAGCAACTACACAAAACTGTAGAAATCACATCCTGTGTATGGTTTAGTCAGAAGAAAACGCAAACACAGATGTGAATGTTTGGCCAACACATTGCATGCACGTGATTTCGTTGAACATACATCACCATGAACGGAATTGGTCTTTCTTTTTACTTACAAAATGTGACGCATTCAGTGTTGAGTAGAAATTGATCATGATTACATAATCAGATTCCAAAAATGAAGTACTTTTAATTAGATTATATTAGATTTTAAAATACTCAATCAGACTAGTTGCATTTTATTGATTTTATGATTGCATATTAATTTATTGATTCTGCCTAATTCTTCCTTTTCATCTTTAACTGTTCCTTTCTAAATTAGCCCACTGCTTATATGCATACAGAAAGTCTTCCAGTTTTGTGGACATTCACACAAAGATTAGTCAGGTAGCTATAATATTCAAAAATGATTCCAATGTAAAAGTGTTTTCTAAACATTTCAATATTGCATCAACTACTGATGAAGACATTCATTTTTATTTCCCATGCAGTTCTTCATCAACCCCAGTCCTTGACATAATGTTATGTTTAATGCACTTCATGTTGTTAATAACAACAAATGAATATATATTTCCTTCTCTTTGAATATTTATACCAATATGATACAAGATTATGTTATTTGAATCAACATGATGAACAAGTTAGGTCAAAACAGTAGTCTGATTATATTACCTAAAATGTGTAATGTTACTAAATACACATTTTTTTTTGTTAAGAGGCGGAGCAAGTTACTTGCACAATAAGACAAAAAGATGCATTAAAAATGAAAGAGGTTGCTCGCATGTTGACGTTTTTGCACTAATGTGCCAATAATTACCTTAGTACCTAGGGGCGATAGAGTCATTCAAATGTCTGAAAATGCTAGACATCATATCTATTCCATTAGGCACTCATCAGGTTTTACTCACTAGTTGGCAGTGGGGATCGGCAATGACATTCAGAAAGAACCCTAGAACAATAATGAATTAAACACGCTGTGTCCTGCTGACATCATTACAGATCCTCTTACTCTGTCTGTTTCAGTCATACAGTCTACAACGTTAACACACACCCCTTCGGAGAGTTTGTGTTTGTGTCAATTTTATTACCTCACTCAGCAAACATTTCTTCTATTGTGGCCATTGCCCAGACAGGACATGTCTATATCTCATTTGCTTATACAAGCTTATATTTAAGACTTAATGAGTTAGAGATTTGAACAAACCATTGTTAAAACTATGTGACTTGTTGAATAAAGGTGGTGTGCTTTCAATTTGATAAGATTTTCATTGGGCAGATGACAAAAACTGGTCCAGAAAGTTTGAAAAATCTCACACTGAATATGAATTTGAACCATATTTAGAAACCAGTAGGTCATAAAGACTCAAATACCACACCCATAATGCCCTAACAACCACATAATGCTCTAAAAATCATTTCATTTTATTATTTTACTTTTTATTGAGAAGAGTAAAAAGAAAGCTTAATGACTGAAGAAACAGGATAAGTTAACTCTGAATAAATTAAGGCCCGTTCACACCACAGTCAATAACTATAACGATAACAATGACTAAAGTTTTAATAACCATTATAATTATATGAGAATAAGGAACTAGACACCACAACTCTAATGATAACGGCACATGGGAACATTATGGTTGGAATCACTTTCAGAAAAAAAAATTCCAGCTCATGTTCGATAACACTGTCAGCCAATCAGAATTCATCCTGGTTTAAATACTCATATTAAACTGTGCGTTGTGTGGACGCTAATATAGTTATAGTTATAGTTACCGTTCTTATTGTGAATGCCTCAATTTTATTAAATCGTTCTAATTCGATGAGAACAGATAAATTCACACCACACCTATCAATAACAACACAATCAAATGTATTTTTTTTTCAGGTGATTAACGATTAAAACATGGACAGCCAAACAAAATCCACTTGATTTTAAGGGCCTGTTTCCACCTGGTCACTTCATGCGTTTTCTCTAATCGCTACCGGATTGTGAAAAGACCAGGAGGGTATTCCAGAAAGCGAGGTTAACTTACCTGCACACATACCCTAAACCAGGGTTCCTCGAATCTTTCCCTGGAGGGCCAATCTGCTGCAGAGTTTAGCTCCAACCCTGATCAAACTCTGTGATTTTATAATGATCTTGAAGACTCTGATTAGCATGCTCAGGTGTGTTTGATTAGGGTTAGAGCCAAACTCGGCAGGAGTGGGCCTGATTTAAGGATGCCTATCCTAAACTCTCAGCTGATTAACCCAAACCTTGCTTACTCGAGATATGCTGGTTCAAAAAAACGCGTCCAGGAGTAAGTTCATTCAACTCAGAGTAGGTTTCTGGTTAACACGCAAGACATTCACAGCAAACAGACGAATCATATGGAAATGGATGCTAAGAAAAAGCATGCCATACTATTTCTATCTTCTACTCATAGCCAATTTGTATACTTGGTGCCATAATTGGTGGTTGTGCAATTTTTAATTTTGATATTTTTTATATGAATCCTTGTGAATAGGAATTATATTGTTAGCTTGATGCTAATTATGCAAGCCAAGTCATCATAATAAATATGTATTTTTATTATAGGAATATTATAGAAAATGCAAATCCATGATGTGTGAGAATAAAATATAATAAATGTATAATAACCTTGTCATAAATGACATACCCAGGCCAGGTATGTTTAATCTACTCCAGAATAGGGCTGTGCATTTAATCAAATTCGATCATCATGCGCATCTCGTCAGTAAACCGGTTTCGTGATTAGTAGATGGGTAATCGCCATCACCACCTGCTTTCAGATGGAGTGGCATTTACTACACAGAGCCGTAGTTCACTGACAAATTAGGCAATATCACATTCATAATCGCAGACGAATCGCCTTCGAGGTGATGGCAATTTATTACTAATCACAAAACCAGTTTTACTGACTAGATGCACATGATAATCAAATTCGATTAATTGCACTACCCTTATCTGAAGTATAGGTTATGTTCAGAGAATAATTTGCTATGGCTACTTACATACCCTGAAAGTTACCTCCACGGCAGAGCAGGCAGAGCAGACAGAGCAGGAGCCCACCAGTGCAGAGCAGACAGGGCAGGAGACCTCCGCGGCAGAGCAGTCAGGGCAGGAGAACACCATGACGGATCAGGAGAGCACCACGACGGATCAGAGAGCACCATGGTGGAACAGGAGAGCACCACGACGGATCAGAGGAGCACCATGGTGGAACAGGAGAACACCATGATGGATCAGGAGAGCACCACGACGGATCAGAGGAGCACCATGGTGGAACAGGAGAACACCATGATGGATCAGGAGAGCACCACGACGGATCAGAGGAGCACCATGGTGGAACAGGAGAACACCATGACGGATCAGGAGAGCACCACGACGGATCAGAGGAGCACCATGGTGGAACAGGAGAGCACCACGACGGATCAGAGGAGCACCATGGTGAACAGAGGACAGGCAGACCATGATGGATCAAGAGCACCATGGTGGAACAGGAGCAGTTTATCACGACGGATCAGAGGAGCACCATGGTGGAACAGGAGAACACCATGATGGATCAGAGGAGCACCATGGTGGAACAGGAGAGCACCACGACGGATCAGAGGAGCACCATGGTGGAACAGGAGAACACCATGATGGATCAGGAGAGCACCACGACGGATCAGAGGAGCACCATGGTGGAACAGGAGAGCACCACGACGGATCAGAGGAGCACCATGGTGGAACAGGAGAACACCATGATGGATCAGGAAAGCACCAAGACGGAACAGTTGGATAAGGAACCCACAGCAGCGATTGGAGAAACTGAAACCCACAAAACAGAGAGAGCATACACGGTCTAAAGGACCGGGGCAGGGAACACAAGCCCATCAATATTTTCCCTGGTGACGACTGAGAGGACAGACAGTTCATAAGTAAGTTCGCTGATTGAAACTGGACAGGCAGACAATTCGGAATCCGATTTAACTGAAACCAAAAAGGCAGGCAGTTCATAAATGGTCTCAGTGGCAGTGACAGGGTTAACAGGACAGACATGAGGTGCATTTATAGTTTCCTGGCGCAAAACAAGCAGTTCAATATTAGACTCATGGACTGGAACAGGACATACGGTTAATTCAGGATTACATTCACAGACAGAGACTGGTAAGGCAAATGATGCAGAATTAGACACCCCTGGAAGCAGGGGACCGGCTGACAGATCAAAACCAGGTGCACTGGCTGCGACTGGACTGGGAAACATTTCAGTAAGTGATATTAGACCTGCAAATATTTCACAGTCAGATTCCGTGGGAGCAAGACAGACAGATCGTTCAAAGGGAAACTCCTTGGCTGAAACTGGATTAGCCGACTGTTAATTTTTAGTCTGATTGGTTGTGACTGTACAAACAGAAGGGTTCATTAGTGGCCTCTTTGACAATGACAGACAAGGCTTCTAATTCAAAGACAACTTATTTGGCTAGATCAGGACAGGACAATAATTCACAATTGGCCTCCATGGCCGGTTCTGGACTGGACGAGAGTTCAGGGACAGCCCTTCTGGCTGTGACAGGACAGGCGACAGTCTCCTTGACAATGACAGGACACACTGGGAGTTGATAATTGAGCACCACTGATGACTCTGGAGGTTCTACAGTAGTCTCATAAGGTAACAGAGATAAATTGTTGCTGGGCGCCGCCACCACCTCTGGATACATCACAGTGGACGACTCTGGAAGGTCAGCAGAGATGTGAAGAGACTCTGGAAGGTCAGCGGAGACGTGAAGAGACTCTGGAAGGTCAGCAGATACGTAAAGAGACTCTGGAAGGTCAGCGGAGACGTGAAGAGACTCTGCAAGGTCAGCGGAGACGTGAAGAGACTCTGGAAGGTCAGCAGATACGTAAAGAGACTCTGGAAGGTCAGCAGATATGTGAAGAGACTCTGGAAGGTCAGCAGATACGTGAAGAGACTCTGGAAGGTCAGCGGAGACATGAAGAGACTCTGGAAGGTCAGCAGATACGTGAAGAGACTCTGGAAGGTCAGAGGAGACGTGAAGAGACTCTGGAAGGTCAGAGGAGACGTGAAGAGACTCTGGAAGGTCAGCAGATACGTAAAGAGACTCTGGAAGGTCAGAGGAGACGTGAAGAGACTCTGGAAGGTCAGAGGAGACGTGAAGAGACTCTGGAAGGTCAGAGGAGACGTGAAGAGACTCTGGAAGGTCAGAGGAGACGTGAAGAGACTCTGGAAGGTCAGAGGAGACGTGAAGAGACTCTGGAAGGTCAGCAGATACGTAAAGAGACTCTGGAAGGTCAGAGGAGACGTGAAGAGACTCTGGAAGGTCAGAGGAGACGTGAAGAGACTCTGGAAGGTCAGCAGATACGTAAAGAGACTCTGGAAGGTCAGCAGGGACGTGAAGAGACTCTGGAAGGTCAGCAGATACGTAAAGAGACTCTGGAAGGTCAGCAAGGACGTGAAGAGACTCTGGAAGGTCAGCAGATACGTAAAGAGACTCTGGAAGGTCAGCTGGGACGTGAAGAGACTCTGGAAGGTCAGCAGATACGTGAAGAGACTCTGGAAGGTCAGAGGAGACGTAAAGAGACTCTGGAAGGTCAGCAGATACCTAAAGAGACTCTGGAAGGTCAGCAAAGACGTGAAGAGACTATGGAACAGCAGCTGTGACTTGACCTGATTCATGACGATTAACTGTGACTTTACTTGATTCTTGAAGATCAGCCGTGACTTGACTTGACTCAGAAACAGCAGCTGTGACTTGACTTGATTTATGAATGGCAGTAATGACATTACTAGTAGGGGCGTGATATTCAAATGATGATTGTTTTCAGCCGCCATATTTATCAATGTACGATCTTTCGTTCGATGGGATTGGTGGTGTTCTGTCGATTTGTCCTACCCTGTCAGATTTTGCTACCTCCCATTAAAATAGTGGGTAGTACAATTCGACAATGAAAAATGCTACCTGTTAAATTATGTTTTATTAATGTGTATACATACCACAACCCTAAACCTACCCTTACGGTAATGCACATACATTGTAGTTCAGCGTGAGAAAAATTATGCAAGATTGATGCGCGCATACGCAGTAAGCCGAGGTAGGAAAATCTGATGGGTAGGATAAAATGTCAGGACAGTGGCATACGAACGTTTCATAAATCACACGTGAACTCTGTTGTAAGTTGATTTGTGTGCTCGGATCTGTGCTCGTTTCAACATTAGATTGATAAATGAGAACCAGTGAGCTTGTCTTTACTATACACGTTAGATGTGAGTCACTCAACCGGTGGTAATCCTGTCAGATCGTCCATTCTTTGAGTAAAAGTGTGTGCGGGTCGGGCCAATCTGATTTCGTCCGTTAAAGTTAACCTTTTCAAATAACAATCGCGGTCCCGGACAGTAAGTGACCTTGCATATCAGGAATTTCTCCAGTTATTGTTAAAAAACAAGCTAAAAAACTTAACAGCTAGCCTTAGTGAAGCGGTCAAGGGACTCTTTCTGCCTCCAGCTAAGCTCCGCCCACAGAAAAACCTCACCATGTTTACTGACAGAAAAAGGGTCTATAATAAACTGAACGTTTCCGTGCGTTGGTATGAACTCTAATGCAGTTATCGTTTTCCATGTGAACGGGCCTCAAGCTTTGACTCGGCTGTGATAAAACTTGTTTCCATTCATGCATGTTCTCATACACAGTGTACTTCTGTCTCCTGCCAGCTCTCTATGTGGTTTGTAGCCATTGTAATGCTAACAGCTTTAGACACACTTTGGGAGTGACTACATGTCAGTTTATGTCCCGAGAAAAGTCAAAAGATGGAAAACACTCACCACTCTCTAGTCAGCACATGCTTTATGAGGCTTTTTCAGACCAAGACGCATATTGCTTAGCCATGCTTGCCACCTAGTGGGAGCCTAAATCCAGTCACCTTAACTCTACGGCCAGGCTGAGTCTGTGTTAGCATCCATAACGTCTGAATTAAGTGGATGTGCAGGCCGGTGAATCATTTCCTGTGTGCCGCTGGGGAGGAAGTGTTGTCCGCTGCTCTTTCATCCCCCCCACGCTCTGCCTCTGTGGATAAATACCTCCGAACCTTTGGATGCAATATCCACATCAAACCTCAGTTTAGAGTAACAATGAGCTAAATGAAACTTGATGTAATGTGAAATCATGAGACATTTATTCCTACAAGCGGAAAGGGGAGCAGTAATGATGAATTCACTTTGGGGAAATGAGGGGAAATCCTTAATAGTACTTCCTCAACCATTCATTATATAAGACAGATAGACAGATAGATTAGATAGATTTGGATTTTTAAATGTTTTTTTGTATTTTTAATACTTAATACCTTTGAATAAGTTTCGGTTTTTAACGCTTTTGGCAAAAATGCAATGCAATTAAAAGGTTTTGAATATGGGGTACATATGGGGTTATTATTCTGAAATAAAAACAGACAAGTTCAGAAGAATGATAGCATTATCATATTAGTTGCTATTTGCTTTAGCAAAGTATGAAATTACTAAGTAAAGATCACTAGACCATTTATCTTTATCATTTATCATCTCAGGAGGAACACGGCTCACAATATTCATCTGGACCTTGAGATATAGGCCTATTCCCTGAGTTAAATATATGATGAATTGATATCGGTTGATCAATAATTTGTGAATTAATGTGAATCAAAGGAGTCTATGATACCTAGAGAGCTATCAGTTAGCATTCCCATTCATCTTAATGGCACTTACTTGGCTAGCACTGGGAGTACTTAATCAGACGTCTTTACTCATTTACCACTGGCATTCATTTGAGCATATCACCTAAATTGTAAATGTCATGTGACTAATCACTCTGTATCTCCAGAAAATCACATCATGACAGTAACTGATGCAACCAAAAGAACAAACACTGAAAAAAAGGATATTTTAATACTTTTAATCTAGCAGACACTGGTAAAATATCTAACACAATAAATGTTAACATTTGTTATTTATATAGATATTTTTGATTGGCTGTCAAAGGAGAAAATGTATTTTTTTTCTCCAGACTAGCAGTCTGCTAACCAACTAAAATTGCTAAAAAAAAAACAATTAAGTGAAAAACATTGAAATATTATTTAAATACGTATTTAAACAGCACATGTTTTAGTGAATTTAACTTGTGCATTTATTTAATAAATCAGTAAAGTATTGAGTTTACAGATTTTTTACATTTAGTTTTACAAATAAAATAACTAATTAAATAGCATCTATTTTAGTGAAGTGAATTTGTGTATTTATGTTTTTATTTTTTTACATTTATTTTGTGAACATTTAAAAACACTACAAAATCTTAATATGCATGTTTGGGGAAACAATGTTACCTTATTTTGCAGTTCCACTTTGGTGCATAAACTGTGCACTTCACTTTTTTAATGCAACAATTTTCATGCAAAAATATGTATTTCTAAATGAAGCCTATTTTAGGACCATTAGGGTTTTTTGATGTCATTATTGCAAAATAAGTAAGAATAAAAAATATGATATATTATTTAAATTTTGATATATTATTATTTAATTAGTTGTTTTAATAGCACATATTTTAGTTAATTTAATTAATGCAATTATTTAATAACTACAAAAAAAATTACTATTTGACTATTTGTCAGTAGATAAATGCCACTCATATTGGGAAGTGGATCAAACCAACTGATATCAATTCTGACATGCACATTTAGTTTTTAAATAAATCTCAGGCATGGAGAGATGGGGCTTAAAACAGTGGAATGAGACACAGAGAAGTTCCTCTTACACATAGTACCCAAGTGTTTACACTGGATCAGAAATCCATTGATTACAAAGAAGTGTAAACCACACTGCCAACAGGAAAGGCATGCCTGCGGGTCAGGGTGGAGCCATGTTATGATGCGCTTCCTGTTAGATAAAACACTCCATATGGGCCGCACTAATGAGGTGGCAGAGAAAACGTTTCGTGTGGCTCGATCACATGAACATGGAAGAGATTCAACCTCCTGCGCTCAGTAAAAGGACGCACGGATCTCTGCTAATGAACACTCACAAACACATCTTGTGCACATTACCATCTACAATCACTTCTTCTCTTGTCATTAAGATCTTCTAAGATCTTCTGAATATGGGGCACATTTGACTCCGACTCGGGCCAAAGCTGAACAAAAACAAGCTGGATGTAACATCAGAGTTTGCAGTAAACGCTTCCTGCTGGTTAATTGCTCCACTCGTTGTGTCTGCTATTTATTTCACAGGAGCTGTTTCTAAGATAAATTGTCATTCCTATGAATAAATATTGTGTTAATTTGATCCCTGCTTGGGAAAACAGAAGTTTAGTCTCCCAACTTTATCAAACTGCTCTGTTTTGGTGGTTTTATAAGGGTCTTGTCTGATGGTCATGCTGAAAGACCAGCTAAACTATTTTAAACCAGTTAAAACCAGTACATTACCTTACTGGCTGGGATTTTAGCGAAGATATGATGTCATATCTGGAGTAAATTGATTTTTTTATACAGTAAGTCTACAGTGTTGATGGGTTCGTTAGGTCATACAATAACAATGCTAGCATGCTAACCACAAGCTAAGTGAAAACACAAAAAGCACTCAGCAATCAGTGTGTTTATTGTATCGTGGTGTAATCATGCATGAAATATGCATGGCTTCACACTTTAACATTAGCAATATAGCTGCATTCAGGTCCGTGGAGTGACTGCAGTTGGGTCATTCAGTGTCAAACCAACCAAATGTCAAACCTCTGCAGCTAAATTTAGATTTTAATACATTTAGATATTTTTTATTTTTTTTAAAGAAAGACAAACATAATAGTGAAGAAAGTCGAAATATCAAATACCATGGATGAATATTTTCTGATTTACTAATCATTTACGAATTCTCATCTGAGATTTAGAGCCCTTTTTCAGCGGTCAAAACCCAAATGTGGGTCCCTTTGCGAAAAGCTGATACTTGTTTCTTTTAAAGAGGAATGTCTGAAGAACAAATAATGTTAAAACTAGAAATCTATCTTGTTTCCCGCTATCAAAACACTCGCATAAGAACATACTCGTCTTGAGTGCCAAAAACATTATTTGTCCAAAGTTTGCATGTCTGTAACTGAAGACATTAAATATAATCTTTTAGATTTGGGACTTTCCTTGTTGAATTTGACCCATTTGGTCAATGGTCAATGTAGGTCACTTTGTATAGAACTGATACTTACTGTTTAAACAGTGTTGAAATGTATTAAAGCCATTGCAACTTACAAGATCAAAAAAGACAAACATGTTCACTACTGGAAAATACGTAACACCGCTTTATGCAGTGGGTTATTATAATGATGACAGAGAATGCAAGAGTGCTTACCTTTAAAAAGTGAATTTATGAGTTTTGAGCCTGACCCTGGTTTACTATTTCAATTATTCTTTAAAAACTAAAAATAAAAAACATGGTGCATTGGAAAAATCTAAAACTAAACGCATCCTTTATTCAATCAATAATTATTTCATTACTTATAATAAGTATAATATAAATAGTTAATTAAATGATGAATTTAATTTAATCATTTATTTTAATTAATTAAACATCATTTAAAGAAACAATTCTGTCTAAACTGTTAACTGTTAAAATCTGAACGAAATGCACCAATTTTCATACATAAAGTGTACACTGATTGTTTTTCACATTTACAGAAACTATTTTTAAAATCAATTTACACATCGATTTTTCTTTATAAAGTTAGTTATAGTGTTACTGATTACAATGGTTTTGATTTAGGGAAACACTAGTTGCAGATTGACATGAGGATGACGAGTGCTGTGGTCAAACTTAGAGCCAGAAGTGGATGCGGGTTAATGGACGGCGTCCCGTCAGTCGACCAGACGTCTCGAACCCCACACTGGGAGCAATCCGGCCCACACAGAGAACACACAGACATGTCCCGCCTTGTCTCAGATGTGTAGAACCGCACTGTCCTCCGTCCTGCAGAAGACAAGGAGCTTGAAACACATACTGCATCATAAGAATGCATTAGAGATGATCTGGAGCTATTATTTAAGAGTCTTACTGGGCTCATAGTAATCGTAGATCATGACCACAGCATCTTGGACATTGGCCACCTTAAAGTCCAGGATGGTGGATATTTCAATGCACCTTTCCATTGTGGTCACCTGATGAAGACGATGAGATTGGACATACAGTCAGCCATGAATTCATAATGCACACAAAAACGTGAACCAAATAAACCATCAGCAGCACAAAAACAGACTTAGCACATGTATACTGTATTATTGTAGTCATGAATATGAAAGAGGAACTCACCGTGTCTAAATAAAGTGTAACTCGTCCTGAAGGCGTCTCTACTCTTCTCACTAAATCATTTAGCTCGACACCGTTTTGGGCCAAACTGAACCCCGTGAGTAAACCCACGTCCAGTATGGCCATACCTGTCTGTTTCAGGTCCTGGTCCTCTCTCAGCCTTAAAAAACAGCAACAAATATATGATTTATACTCAGAAGTGATTCCATCGATATCTACAGGGACCCCAAAAGTATTCGGACACTTAAAAATGTTTGAATTTCATGATTTGCATGAGATATCCAAAATCGAATGCAGTATTGTTTATATCTTATTATTCGTTTAAGTATACTTTTAGAAATCGGTTTCTTAATAATCAACGATGTGGACACTGATTTGACTTTTTTAACATCCATAATGAGAAACAAAATATCAAACCACGTGGAATCTGCAAACAAGCAATAATTGAGCTTTTCACAAAACGAACATTTTTAGAGCCTATTATTTTTTATACATCCATTTTCTCAAATTCACATGAATATCATAGCAGAACAACAACATTCATCATTCATTCATTATAGAAAGAAAATAAACAAGCTCCACAAAGTTTGACAACCAGAAACCGTTCAAGACTTTTTGTCTTCATATTAAACAATATATTTACTGTTTTGTACTTTTGTGCACTTGTCATATTTGATTCAAAATAAATGCCATTTGTTTTCATATTTTGTTATATAATTCAAATATATTTGTACATTTTGTATTATATACATTTATAATTTTGGCTTTGAAGATAAGAGATTAAACAATTATTGTTGATTCAATTTATTTTGTGTTATTATTATTATATTTTATTATGTATATTAATTTTATTATAACAGTTTTTGTCTAATATAATAAATAAAGTCAGTGAGAAAAATAATCATATTAAATGATCCTATAGTTTTGTTCCATTTTAATCCCATGTTTTGGTGCTAATAAGTAAATAACAGCCGCTCACCTGAAACATATGTGAAGGTTTACATTGAACTCCTCGTTGTCCATTACGTCTATATCCAAATAAAAGGCCTCATCTGTGTGTATGTCACGCCGTCTGAGCGACCTTCTCACGTTCATCACGTTGTAGAACACATTAAGCTGAAACAGTAAGAGAAAATGAATAATACTCAGTCTTTTGTATGATGATTTATAAAGCAACAGTACGAGCCAGATGACTGAGGAATCATTCATGTCTGAAGAACAAATGAACAAACACAACTCAAAATGAGGTCAGAGTTCTGGACGCTGTTTCTTCAGTGTGGCCTTTCAAAGCATCTCAAGCTGTTGCTGGTGTCTCACTGATGAGGAAAACAGCGTCTGGGCCGGTTTACGTGCTCCATGGCGAGCAATCAAAGGTGTAATTACACATTGGACTGAGATAGAGGGGATCCTACTGCTGATGACAACAGAAAATATTTCTGCCATTACATCTCTTTTATCTTTACGGGGGTTTCGGTTATTATTCGCAGCTGTTGAACCTTCATAACCTGCTTTCATTGGTAATACCTCGCTGTTTGACAGTTTTGAGCCTGCTAAATTATGCTGCTGTGTCAAGATGGTCAACTAGTCATTCAACAAGCAATTAGCAGCCTGTTTTTTAGCTTCAATATTTTTCACAGCACTGCTAAACAATGCATTTAAGGACATATTCTTAACTTGGAGATGATTAGACAAACCTGAAACAGAGCGAAGCCTTTACCCTCTGCCGCCACCTCAATATCAACCCCTTCTTCTGCTTCAATCTGTAGAGACGAACCCAACATTAGCCCGTGTCACTTAGCAGACCTCACAAACAGTCAGATAGCTATTTATCACTTTGAAAAGAAGTTTACTACTTTGTGTTAGGAGTTATACACTACTGCTCAAAAGTTTGGGTCAGTAAGATTTAATGCTTTTTAAAGAAGTCTCTTATGTTCACCGAGGCTGGATTTATTTGATCAAAAATACAGTAAAAATAAGAAAATTGTCAAATAATATTGCAATTTAAAAAATGATAATAATTTAAATATATTTATGTATTATTATATTTAAAATTCCTATCATGGCAAAGCTGAACTTTCAGTTACAAAATGTACAAGCCTTTATCGTGTTAAGTTATATGCAATTGTATAACTTTGTTGTCATTACATACCTAAAATGACTGTAAAATAATAATTTAAACAGCTTTACAGCTCAAATAATACTCATGTTTTACAGAATAATTAATGTAAGTGCTTTTTTAAAATTATACGCTTCACTTTCCTCTCTCTTATACACTATATTGCCAAAAGGATTGTGTCACCCCCTTCTAATGAAAGGTTTGACTACTTTAGTAATTTCCATGAGTACAAATCTTAATGTTGAAGCATATAATGATATTCTAGGGAATTGTGTGCTTCTAGTTTTATATCAACAGTTTGTACAGGACCCTTTTCTATTCTATCATGACAGTGTCTCTGTGTATAAGACGAGGATTGAAGAGAAATGATGATTCAGTCAGTGTGGAAGAACTTGACTGGTCTGCAGAAAGCAGCTGAACACCTCTGGTGTGACTTTAAATGAGCCACAAACAAACTCATCACCAAACACCAGTGACTTGTACACATGGGTACAGTCATTTCATACACTTCAAAACTCTTGCAACAGAGGTGCAAATACAATTTTGTTTCAGTACAGGAATTATGTTTGCATCTTTGTTGCCACAGTTTGGAGTTACTTTTTCTTCTAAAGAAGGGGGTGTCCCAGTACTTTAGTCATTGGTGTTTGGTGATGAATTGGCAGATCTCCATGGGTGGGCCTTGGCCAATAAAAGCTACCATACGTTCCAGATCTTCAGTCATCAGTCTGAAGGTCTGGCTATGCGAGACTAACTGACCCCAATCTGTGGAACAGTTGTGTGTATCTAGAGCAGGGTATTATATACATACGGGCAGGCCTTCGCTCTGCTGGAGCAGGTAATTGTATCTGTCTATGCTGAACATGGCGGCTGCGCCGAAGGCACCGTTCACAGTGATGGTGAGATCTATGGCCTCTGCTGTGCTGAAGGTGGCGTAGATTGACAGGGCATGCAACGCCATCACTGTATCCTGACAACAAAGACATACAAACAAAGCTTTAAAACTGATCAAAACAACAAAAAGTGTATTCAACAAGAAGAAAAAATGGGATAAGCATGTTTTGGCAGATGTGATATTCTCTCTGCATCAATAACAGGTGCCCATGCATCTGTGTCACAGCTGCACTCTCGATTCAATCACCTGCCGCCTGGTAAATAACACCGCACATGTGTGGAGCAGAGACACAGATCCTTTAAAGACTCTCTCGAGCGCTGTCAGATGTTCTCCAGTTGGATTCGAGTTGTTGTGTCAAAGCGAGAGGATTCAACATGAGCGCAGCGCTTTATCAAAGCTCACTCCCAGAAATAGCTAGTCTTCACTGAAGTTACTGTTCGTGACAGATCGCAGACCTTCGGTCCCGAGCCAAATGTAATATCACAAGGGCCTTTTTAAAATTAAAAGTACATTTTCTTATCTCACCTCGATGGCCTTTTGCACAGCTTGATTTCCAATTCACTGAATCAATGGAATAGTTCATAGATGTGTGTAATCATCGACATTGGGACACCATTCAATGCCTCAGTAGATGTTAAACCCTCCTGACGTTCTTAAAGGAATATTCCCAGGTGGTGTCATTTTGATTACCAAAAAAAAGGCACTTACAATGGGAAGTAAATGGGATCAATCCATATATGTGTCCCTGGAGCACAAAACCAGTCTTAAGTAGCACGGGTATATTTGTAGAAATAGCCAATAATACATTGTATGGGTCAAACATTTTTTTTTGCAAAAAATCATTAGGATATTAAGCAAAGATCATGTTCCCTGAAGATATTATGTAAATTTCGTACCGTAAATATATGAAACTTTTGATGACATTTTTTATTAGTAATATGCATTGCTTAGCACTTCATTTGGACAACTTTAATGTGATTTTCTCTATATATAGATTTTTTTTGCACCCTTGTTGTACCTCGGCCGAATACTGTCCTATCCTAACAAACCTGACATCAATGGAAAGCTGTAATATGCATAATGTGTATATGTATAAATCTTATTAAAAAAATTGACCCATATGACTGGTTTTGTGGTCCAGGGTCACATATGTTACCGTATAAATAATAAAACGACAATATTTAAACAATATGCATGTTATCATGATTTTAGAGTGCAAAAGTCACTTACTAGCCTTTTTGAAGGTTTTAACCAATTTACAACTTTGTAATGACAACCTTAAAATTACCTTTTTTTTTACAATAAAAGGAAATGTGAAATGAGTCAAAATTATTTTGGTGATATCAGCATTATCCTATTATTTAATTATCCATTATCAACACTATCCCCTGAGCTGAACTTCTGTTACACCTAGAATATTCCCTTATACATTTTCTAATATGCTCACCAAAGCTGCATTTATTTGATCAAATATACAGTACAAATTTGAAATATTATTACAATTTAAAGTATCAGTTTTCTATTTGAATATATTGTAAAATATATTTTATTCCTGTGAAGTAATACTGAATTTTCAGCATCATTACTCCGGTCTTCAGTGTCACATGATCTTCAGAAATCATTCTAATATACTGATTTGCTGCTCAAAAAAACATTTCTGATAATTATCAATGTTAAAACAGTTGTGCTACTTAATATTTCTGTGGAAACCGTAATATAAACTACTATTTAGCCAGAGTTTAGAATGCTGTTGTAGACAATTTAGCCTTTTTAAAATGTCGACATTCGTTTCTGGAACCTGAATGTCTAAAATTGCCTAAAAGTCAGCCATTCTGTCCCATTTAAACAGTTTCTATTGTCTCTCTCGTGAGTTGAATGTCTGTTTGATACGTACCTGAGTGGATCCGTATCCCCCGAGATGGTTTCTTTGCTTACTGAGCCACTTCACCAGAGTGAATCCTTCATCCATTAGTTTGAGTCTGTACATGGCAAGAAGTACGTAGGCCGACATCTCAATATCTGATGAACTTGGCTGCCAGGAATTGTACAGGACGTTGGCTGGAGGTCTCCAGGTTGGCACTCCATCTGAAAGACCCAGATACAGCATCACCATCCAACTATTATAAAAACATGATCATCTAACATTTTACTGTGCCAGGTGTGACGCTCATCCATAACACTAGCTGCTCGCCACACTGTGTGGATTTAGCCGTGTGTGTGTTTCACATCTGTGGCGTGCTGTCTTTAGAGTGTAAATCCAGAGGATATTTACCAACAATTAGTGCTCTGGTCAACAGCTCGGTGAGGGCAGATGGGGCAGCAGGGCTGTTGGCCAGTGACAGAGCATAGGTGACTAAAGACAGGCTGTAGTTACTGGAGATTCTCTGAGCCAGGCGAGACGTCAGGAAACTCACGGCAGAAGAAATGCTGCCTTCATTTGCACTCTACCAGAGACACAAACAGATAGTCTTCAAACCATCCATTCATCCTACGTTCAATCTATCTATCTATCTATCTAATCTCACCCTGTATTCCACATCCTCCAGAAGCGCCATAAGGACGTATGCCGTGAGAGAAACTGGCCCATCCAGTCCTCCCTGGAGCTCTGTGTGGATGACCCGACCCGGCTCGTCGAACGAACCGTCAGCATTCTGATGAGCCAGCAGCCAATATGCTGTCCTCTGCATCACCATCGGGTCGATGGAAATGAAGCTCTGAGCCTGGAGGAAACACCTGAGCACGAACGCTGACAGCCTGAATAACACAAAACACACCACCAATCACTCACACATGATGTGTGTTTGAATTCATTTTCATCCATCAGTTCTGTTATGATTTTACCCAGAGTTTTGGGGTAGAATTTAAGCTCTAATGTGTTTCTGTATACCATGTGCTGCCAGAATCATCACTGTCTCCAAAAGCACTGAAGGAACCATCAAGCCTTTGGTAGGAAAGCTCACGTTCATAAGCTGCAATCAAACAGAACATATATGATAACTCAAGGACATATGCTTTTAGTCTCAGAACTAGAAGACTACACAATGTTCACCTTCCATCATGTAGCTCATAGCTTTGTTGCTGGTCCGTTCATCGGTCTGCTCGGTGCTTCTCATGTACTGGAGAACATAAATATTTGGAGCAAAATGGATCATGTTCTGCTCTCCACAACCGTAAGGCATCTCAATGAGAGAGTCCAGATTGCCAATGGACGGGCCCAGAATGTCACCTTCAGAGGAGAGATGTTTGCACTCAATATGCAACAGCAGACTGATAATGTTCTCTTAGAATAGAAATACAAAGTGAGGATACATACCCACAGCAGACACGCTGGCCCTTTGACTGTCAGGAACCACATTTGCAGGAAAATTAAACGACATTGTCCTACTCAGAGTGTTCTGCTTCAGTTGAAACTCCAGAAATAAGGTTTGAGAGTATGATTGCTCCAGTCCCTCTGGCTAGAGAAAAATCATTCAGCAACAACAGAAACGTTTAGTAACATTTTCCACTTTCCCAGACTGTTGCACATTGTTGGAGTGTCGTCAGTTTATTTAAAACACCAATGTATTACAGATTTGGTTTGCTTTAATAAATAAATGAGGGAAAATAGCTAAAAATGTCCAGATGCATTGCAGACATGAACACGAGACAAAGATTGTCATGAAAACTGTCACCAACATTTCATATTTCACGATAGCTGTTAGCATATAATGATATGCTAACGATAGCATATTAGCTGTACTGTCTTTAATTTATTAAAATAAAAACATTAACGTATGTTTTTGTTTTAATTTTCCATTGCTTAAAGAAATATATAATCATAAAACATAATGTCCATAAGCATTGCAGCCATAAACAATAATAATGAACAATAAATAAGTGCATAAATAGATAAATAAATGCATGAATAATTGCATAAATAATTGCAAAACAACCTTAACTTTCTTTATGCAAAATAGGCCAACACTTTTTCTCTTTTAATTTTGGGGTGAAATATTAAACTGAATACTGAAATGAATCACCTTGACAAGAAGCGTCTTGTAGACCCAGTCTGAAGAGTAGACGGAAGTGGCTTTGATGGAGATGGGAATCTCTCCCAGTACTGTTGCTCTGATGGGGAACAGAAGCGTTGTGATGTTCTGACTCAACACTGAGGCTTTCCTGACATTGTCCAAGGAAAATCCTCCATTGTCTGGTGACACAAACTCAAACATCCAACTTTCTGCAACCACAACCATCACCTGTGCCGGGTAAAGACATGAAGAGAGCTTTAGGTCATTTGTCATTTAGCTGACTTCAATTCACAAATCAGCATCAAATGGCATTCACAAAACATTTTTACCTTTGTTTATTTGTGTGTCAGAGTTTAATACTTAGCCAGTGGTTTTTTCAAATGACTAACTAAAGTTTGACAATGATGCTGCCTTAAAAAATCAGTTCACCCGAAAATGAATATGTGCTAAAATATACTCACCCTCAGGCCATCCATCATATAGAGGAGTTTGTTTCTTCATGGGAACAGATTTGAAGAAATGTAGCCTTGCATCACTTGCTCACCAATGGATGCTCTGCAGTGAATGGGTGCCGTCAGAATGAAAGTCCAAACAGCTGATAAAAAACACCACAACAATCCACAAGTAATCCACACCAGTCCATCAATTAATGTCTTGTGAAGTGAAAGGTCTGTGTTATAATAAACAATTCTATCATTAAAATGTTTTTAGCTTAAAATATTTTGTTTTTTTCCCCGGCTCAAATTCAAGTGCTCTATCTATAATATTGCTTTTTCCAGTTAAATATATTGTCTCGTCTAAATCAGGAGATAAATCTGAACAGATCAAGCACTGTTTATAATCCAAAACAGTTCCAAACAAATATGTGGATGGATTGTTATGTGAGAGGACAATGAGGGGATGGCCTTTTTCACTGAAGGAAGCATTATTATGGATTATAGAATATAGAATTTTGGCCAGAAGCGACGGGTTAAAGTTAAAAGCGATGGTTTACAGTTTAAGGATTTCTTACAAACACACAGCTTTTACTCCTCACGATGTTAATTAACATGGTGTGGATTATTGTGATGTTTTTATCAGCTGTTTGGGCTCTCATTCTGACGGCACCCATTCACTGCAGAGGATCCATTGGTGAGGAAGTGATGTAATGTAATCTGATGAAGAAACAAACTCATTCACAGGTACATCTAAAAAATTGGAATATGGTGAAAAAGTTACTTTTTTCTTGTAACTTATTTCAAAAAGTGACATTTTCATATATTTTAGATTCATTACATGTAAAGTAAAACACATTTTGATGATTAGAGCTTACAGCTAACGAAAGTCAAAAATTTGTATCTAAATATTAGAATATTTATATTTGAGTTTCAATAAATGACCATCCATACAGTATAAACTGTGTATCTCTTGTTCTTTGAAAGCACAATAATGGGGAACACTGCTGACTTGGCTATGGTCCAGAAGACGATCATTGACACCTCCACAAAGAGAGTAAGTCACAGAGGGTCATTACTGAAAGGTGGGGCTGTTCAAGGAGTGCTGTATCAAAGCATGTTAAATGCAAAGTTGACTGAAAGGAAGAAATTGAGTAGGAAAATGTGCACAAGCAACAGGGATGACCACAAGCTTGAGAATACTGTCAAGCAAAGCTGATTCAAACACTTGGGAGAGCTTCACAAGGAGTGAACTGAAGCTGGAGTCAGTGCATCAAGAGTCACCACGCTCAGACATCTTCAGGAAAAGAGCTACCAAGCCACTTCTGAAACAGAAACAGAAATTTACCTGGGCTAAAGAGAAAAATAACTGGACTGTTGCTCAGTGGTCCAAAGTCCTCTTTTCAGATGAAAGTACATTTTGCATTTCATTTGTAAATCAAGGTCCCAGAGTCTGGAGGAAGAGTGGAGGACACAGAATCCATGTTCTTGAAGTCCAGTGTGAAGTTTCCACAGTCAGTGATGATTTGGGCTGCCATGTCATCTGCTGGTGTTGGTCCACTGTGTTTTCTGAAGTCCACAGTCAACGCAGTCATCTACCAGAACATTTTAGAGCACTTCATGCTTCCTGCTGCTGACAAGCTTTATGGAGATGCTGATTTCATTTTCCAGCAGGACTTGGCACCTGCCCACACTGCCAAAGGTACCAAAAGCTGGTTCAATGACCATGGTGTTACTGTGCTTGATTGGCCAGCAAACCCGCCTGACCTGAACCCAGAGAATCTAGATGAGAGACACCAGACCCAACAATGCAGATGAGCTGAAGGCCGCTATCAAAGCAACCTGGGCTTCATTACACCTGAGCAGTGCCACAGACTGATCGACTCCATGCCACGCCGCATTGATGCAGTAATTCATGCAAAAGGAGGCCCAACCAAGTATTGAGTGCTTATGAACATACTTTTCAGAAGCATGACATTTCGGTTTAAAATATCCTTTTTTTATTGGTCTTATGTAATAATAAAATTTTCTGAGACACTGAATTTTGGGTTTTCATTATCTGTAGGCAATAATCATCAAAATGTTAAGAAATAAAGGCTTGAAATATTTCTCTATGTGTAATGAATCTATATAATATATGGGTTTCACTTTCTGAAATGAGTGACAAAAAATATTGACCTTTTTTTAGATGCACCTGTACATCTTGAGGGTGAGACATTTTTTAGCAAATTTTCATTTCTGGGTGAACAATTCCTCTAACAAACACTAATAAATATTATTTCTAGCATCAATAAATCAAAGTTTTGATACTTCAGACGTATCAGAGAACAACTACTACATAGTACTGACTATTTTACAAACACAAATCTCACCTCCAGATCTACATCCATATAGTTGAATAAATTGACTTCCAGCAGCAGCAGTTCTCCACGGATCAGGAACGCTGGGAGATTCAGTGACACGAAGAAATCTTGGAACACAGTCAACTGGGAAAGAAACTCCTTTTTAATAATCAATATCTGTAAGTACTGAGTGACTGATAAATTGCACATGATGCGTCACCTCTGCAGGAGCGCTGATGCCCAAACCCAGATTCTCTGACATCACGATGGCGAAGGCCACCCAGGAGGTCAAGCTGTCCGGCACGGTGAACCGGAAGGAATCCACGGCAGAATTACTGCAACATAAATAAGAACAGATGCAAATTAGTAAATTGTTGACAAAACAAATGTTGATCGAAGCTCAGATCTTTCTTAGGGGAAAAGGAGAAGCAGAATTTTCTGATTTTGGTTCAAATAAAATCATACTTTTATTCAGCAAGGATGCATTAAATTGATCAAAAGTGACAGTAAAGATATTTATAATATTTTTAAAAAATCATTTTTTTAAATAAATGGTGTTATTTTTCGAATTTTCTATTAATTTAAGTATTGTGCCAAAATTAATGGTTTTCACAAAAATATGAAAAACTCAACAATCAGCAAATCAGCATATTAGAATGATTTCTGAAGGATCATGTGACACTGAAGACTGGAGTAATGATGCTGAAGCAAAAGTTGCTTCACTCATTTCAGTCATGAGAAACATTAATCAGCTTGAAGACAGGAATATATCTCTTCATACCTCACATTAGCATCCAGCCAGATCCAGGTTTCAGGAAAGTCTGTTCTCTTTCTTGGCTCCTGAAGACCACCGCTATCCTGCTGATACATTACGTGTTCCGTCCCTGCTGTGGAACATATGAGCGTTAGTGAGAAAATTACAGGCAAAACTTGTTTTTTCATGTACTGGTCAATATTAAGATTTTACGCTATCTTGCATCCGTCAGATTTATTTTAGACCAGTAAAAAAAACACTTGAAATACACATTTTAGAGTTGATTTTATTCCTAATGTGACTATAGTCCACAGACATTGTATGAATACTTATCTAGGAATATATATAACAAAGAATATGGTAAAAAAGTAATGCTTAATTTGAACAAAAATACAGTGAAACAGTGATATTGTGAAATATTTCAAATACAATTTAAAATAAGCGTTTTCGGTTTTAATATATTTTAAAAATTGTAATTTATTCCTGTGATGCGCAGCTGTATTTTCAGCATCATTTCTCCAGTCTTCAGTGTCACATGATCTTCAGAAATCATAATAATATGCTGATTTGCTGCTCAAAAAACATTTCAGAACTGAACTGATCAGTTTTATTCATATCTATATTCTGAAAGTTTTTACAGAGGGGTTTGTTCTTATATAATTCAACGGATTTATATAAAATTGTAAGTCTTTGCATCAAAACATGGTCAAATATTTGTGTTTTTTTCTGGCTGTTGTTATCGGGTAATAAAAAAGAGATTCAAAATCCCTTCTGTACAAAGAACTTTGAACCTGGCTTAATCTAATGTTTAGATTTCTTAACATGTAATGCCTCATTTGCATAATATTTCATACAAAATGTAATATCTTAATGTACTGTGATTAGTTAGCTAGGGAAATACGATGATATCTCATTTTTTACCCTGTTCACCTCAGCTTAAGGAAATGAGCACTCGTTAAGGAGAACTCGTTAACATGGTGTCACTCTGTTTTGATTGGTTGCCAGGGCGTTACTCGATGGTTACCACGGTGTTCTGAGTGGTTGCTAGACCTTAAGACTTACGGAAAAAGGCGAATAAGTCACTCCGTTCCTGATTCAGCTTGGCATCGGTCAGAACCGTGACTCCGCACGTCTGCAGAATAAAAACAACCGTAAACCCTGTGCGGACAGGTGATACATGTTCTGTTCCTGAGATAAAAATCAAGCGTCAGATGACATTCTACCATGAATATGGAATACGGATCTCCCATGCTGCTGTAATCCACATGGGTCATCTCTCTGCTATACGACATGAATTCCTCCAGCACCTGAACAACACACACAGAAGCTCATGTTGCTGATCTTAGATTAGTTTGATCAGTGTGTGATGCCTAACATCCTCTGAATAGAACAAGCTGCTGTTTGGCCATCACAAACCGGCTATTGTTGTGAATTCAGAACAACACAATGCTGTCTGTACCATTAAACCGGTTCACCTAGTTCTGATGAACACAGTTCCTCTCCGTTTCAAGTCAACAAACGCGGGCGTGGTGTCAGCGTTTGGTTACATAGGATGACCAGAATTAGTTATCGTGGTATCTTTTTGTGGGAAAAACAATCGTCTGAAAATCCCAAAGATGATTTCCCACACTTTAAAACTCAATACACTGAACGAGATAAGAAATCAGGAGAGAAACCCGGAAAACAAAGCATCTTCATAGTTGATGTCAATGATCTAGAACCTGTATAAGGTCATATTACCGTCTTCTCTGTGATGCCATTGTCTTTGCTGGAGTCTAATGCTGCTTTGTCCACCACCAGAATTCCCAGCAGAGATCCGGGCTCGGATACAGACACGGAGAGAGAGACAGAATCTGCTGGTTCGGCCCGATCCTGACTCCAGCTCAGAGACACCTGCAGTAGAGACCGAGAATCAGTATTACAGTGACCCTACAACCCATTTCACTTCAATACCGTGACACATTTCAGAGTTATTCAACTAGAATAATTCAACGTTCAAAAGATATTTACATACACATTTGAAATCATTTATAATAAAGAAAATCTGTTTTATTATAGAAATACATATTAGTTGTTTATTACACAATGTCACAAAAATGTGTTCTTCTGTAATTCTGTTGTGCTAATTATTATTGTATAGCATAAATAGTCATTAATTATTAAACTATATGACTGTAACATATGTATGTTTACTGGCTCACGCACCACAAATCACACTGTTCCCCAGCCAGCTGCTTGAATGTCTCTGTTTTTGCACATGTACAGTATTTGCGAGTCATTTGTACAGTTTGTATTTTTTGTTTATGTATAGGTAACCACTTTTATATATAGCGTATGCATAGTCAAGCTGACAGTAGGTTAGTTGTGTATAGGTTTATACTGTTTTACTTCATGTTGTATGTCTGTATTAATGTAGCACCGTGGTCCTGTGAGGCACGACATCTCGTCCCACTGTATGTCCACATGTAGAGGAATGACAATAAAGCTCAACTTGACTTGAAACACTGGTTTAGTACAGATACGTTCGGTACTCATTTTGCACAAATGTTAAAGATATGTTGCTTTAGTTTCTGTAATATTCCAGTGCTCTCTGGAACTCTCCAGAACATCGTGGGGCGAGTCAAATATCATATAATCTACACTTCTGGACGACTCACCTTTGGTAAGTGTTTATGCTAGAAACTGTTGTTAGCTCAGTATTATGCATAGTGATAACAGATTAGCTTGTTTAAGTTCTCAACATATTTTTGTTTTTGTTTTAATGTGCACTGTCATTGATACACAAAAAGTCATGTGATTTTCATATTCAGCATGTCAAAATTCATAAAGAAATATTACAAATAGAAGCGAAACTTATGATCCGAGCTTATTATTTTACAGATGAATCTTCACTTAGTCTCGCAAAATGCTAAATAAATTAATTTTATTTTGAATTGTCTGATTTTCATCAAAACATCAAAAACGTACTAAATAATATAATAAATATATTAAATAGTAAAAAACAAATTGTACTTTTAAATTTCAAAATTAAGTCAATATAATTTCAATTAAAAGAAAACTACTACTTTTTCAGATTTGCAGAGTCTTTTCTGACATCTTATTTATTTATTTATTTATTTACTTCAAACATTATTTATCAGAATTGGTTTCATCAAGTTCAATACTGAAATATTTGTCTAAAAATGGACATATTTTAGAGTAAACCGGGATAATTAATGAGAAAATCTATCAGGAACTGAGTATCAAACACTTTTAAGAAGACTTTTTGACCAAGTCTATTATTATTTGCTTTTATTTCTGTAATTTTTCTATTAACATTAGCCAGTATACCTACAAAACAGGCTAAACCGGTGACTACATAAGCATTTATCTTTCCTAATGTTGTATTTCCAAACATGTATATATCCCGTGATGAACTCTTACTGTGTTTCTCAGGACTTGTGTGAAAGTAACTTGCAGAGCATCGTTCACGATCTCTCCGTCTGGAAGCGTGTGGTACACCATCACACAGGCCAGTGGAGTCCAGGAGTGATCTGTGAGCAGACTGAAGGAGGAGGAATGCACCGTCCCAGCATCCACCACCCGGCCGCGGGACGTCACCTGCAGAACATCAATACAGGCTCATTCTCAGAAATGTCCCAGAACAGACTCACTACTGATACCCTGCTTAATCATATTCAATGTTGAATCTTAAAAGTATATATACAAAATATAGACATGTAATATTAATGAAACAAAATGTTTTACATTTACATTTAGCTGACGCTTTTATCCAAAGCGACTTACAATTGCATTCTGGTTATACATTGTCATTAGTATGTGTTCCCTGGGAATCAAACCCACAACCTTTTGCGCCACTGACGCAATGCTCTACCACTGAGCTACACAGGAAGCACTAGTTTTATAATAAAGTACTTACATACTTAAATACAGCCAAAGCATTTAACTATATTTACTTGAAATAGTGTTTTAATCAATATTAAATTGAAGGTGTGTAAATATACTACATTTTAAATAAACTACATAGCAACTTCATCTTTACAGATATGTAATATAATAAAAAATGTAATAAAAATACAAATAATATATTTAAATACATGCTTAAAAGTAAGTTTTGACATAGCAGTATGTTTTAGTTTATCATAAGCACCAGTCACTGCATTCAGCAGTACACTTTAACCATATTTCAAAGACATAATTATGAAATTATGTGACCCAGGAGCACAAAACTAGTCATAAGCAGCACGTTTGTAGAAATAGCCAAAAATACATTGTATGGGTCAAAATTATGGATTTTTCTTTTATGCCAAAAATCATTAGTATATTAAGAACAGATCATGTTCCATGGAGATATTTTATAAATGTCCTACTGTAAATATATTAAAACTTAATTTTTGATTAGTAATATAAGAACTTAATTTGGACAACTTTTCAAATAGTTGTGTCTCGACCAAATATTGTCCTATCATAACAAAATGACCCTTATGACTGGTTTTGTGGTCCATGGTCACATATAATGATGTACTTAAGTCCTACTTAAGCTGATCAAAAAAGCACTCTTAAGTTCAAATAATTGCATTTAATATTCATTTAAAATATATTAGATTTTCATTTATTTTTGTAACTAGCATGCAATATAGTGAAAACGTTATGTTCAGCTAGTATATTAATTTAAAGTACTTTATTTCCATAATAAGAATATTTATTTTTTGCGATGGTACTGTGACATGATTTTACAGATTAAACACCTCTTAGTCTGCAATGCAAAATAAATGTATTTCATTTTAGAGTGTCTGATTTTCTTCAATATATATATAAAAACTAAATCAAATCATATTAAATTAATATATTATTAATATTTAATTCATATATTATTAATATTTAAACATTCATATTTATTCATATGTATAATAATACATTTGCAGGTTCACATTCTTCACAATTACATTTAATGTATTACAAATAATGTAAATAAATTACATATAATTTCAGTAAAACAAATTATATGTACATTTATTAATTAATAAATAATTTGCAGAATTTAAACCCATCATGAAATATCCTTCAAAAGGTTTGTTTGAACTTTCCGACTTCTGATTGATTGATTGATTGATTGATTGATTGATTGATTGATTGATTGATTGATTGATTGATTGATTGATTGATTGATTGATTGATTGATTGATTGATTGATTGATTGATTGATTGATTGATTGATTGATTGACACATAGAGTTTATCAGTACTGTCTCAATAGTTGCAGTATTGCTTTATCCAAAATACTTACAAGATAGTGAAATTCTGTCAGGTTAAAATTGCTCTCCAACGTCAAATACAGCGGCTGCCCGACCTGTAAAAAGTCACTCTGTCAGTGAAAACACAATGAAAACAAACATAACAGCATGAAATAGACACAGCTTGAGTACCTGAGGCTCACTGTCTCTGTGAAGCTGCATGTAGGATCTGCTCGGTGAAGAATAACTCCTGTAGAGCTGAAGACGCTGGACTGTGTCTTCAAACCGAGCCTGAAAGCAACATCAGGAGGAAGAGAGGTCAAGCGTCCTCCCAGTTGACATGCTTCTACTATACATATATCGATATCAAGACGGTGGGAAGCGTGAAGGAAGTGTACGCACCTCTATATCAAGCGTGGAAACGCTGTCAGAGAGGTCAATCTGGAAAGACATCACGCCATCAGCAGTAACAGAGAGATTGATGTTTTCCACTGGAACATCGTAAATGGGAGAGATGGGTCTTCCGTCTGTTGTGCGAGGTCCTGTGTCTCCGTCGCTGTTCCACGTCCAGGGGCTGAACTCATGCTGGGTCACCGCCAGCATCACGCTTCTGCTCTGATCTTCAGCTGACAGCGGCCGGCTGTCATAGGTGCTCAACTTCAGCTTGTTCAATACAAAGATGGGGAGAAAAGGGATGAATGTACAGGTCATGTCAGGTTAAAAAAATAAACGTTTATAGAAATAGACAAAAAAACTAAACCAAGAAAACTAATAAACAAACGAAAAAATGCATAATGATATTTTGGTATATAAATTGAACCCCCAACCCACTCTTTAATTTAATTGAAACCTATTCTTTAGAACCATACATTTTTTGCATTGTGCCATTATTTTCTTTACTAACACGTCCCAACTCTCATTAATGTGAAAAATAATTATATTTTATATAAATACTGACATGAATGTAAAAAATAATACACAGATACAAAAGTAATAAAATGATAAAACACACTGAATCCAGTAAGAAACCTGAGTTTGAGCTGAGTAAGGATGAACTGGATGCTGCCGAACACAAGTGCTCAGCTGCTCTTTCTAAATGTGTAATTATATATTATTTAAATCTATAAATCACTGTAGGATTTCTGTACTGCCTTTCATTTCTGTTGATTTGAAAAAATATAACAGTAATTTCTTGTAAAAAATTAAACTGTCAAACACACCTGGCATTATGGCAATGATACATCACATAGACACATCACACAATTTTAGCTAACTGTCATAAAAATGATATCACAATACAATCTTTCTTAATTTTCCTAAAAAAAACTGTTCATTTTTGTGTATAATATAAAAAAAATATTTCTTTTGTTTTTAGGGTGAAACATGGCCTCGTGATTCACCCAGTTTGCTCCAAATATGTCCCACTGCTGTTTTCTGTGTATCTGTCTTTACCTGAGCAGTGAAGTTCATCGAGGGTTTTATGATCTGTGGAGGATGCAGAAACTCCAGATTATATTTATTCTTCACAATAGAAACCCTCGCGCTGCTGTCGTAGGTTAACCCTACAGAAAGAGAAACAAAAACATCTCCATTTGTGAATGGCGTTTAGTTCATGTAATTGATGTTTAATAGCTAGGCTCAGACAGGACGGGACGTACCTGTAACATCTGTGACATTCACGATAATGTCCACATATTCACTGGACCCATATTCATCGTAATATATGTAGTCACCTAACTGTTTGGAGTACGACACATCAAATGTGATCGCAGCAGAACCGTCAATCTACACCAGAGATAATGAGTCAGATTAACACCTAATGAAACTTTGACTTTAAATTGAGTGCATTGGTTTCAAACAGGGATGCACCGCTGTATCGGCCAATATCCGTATGTTTGATTTGTGTCTGTTAAAGTTAAAGCAGTGATAATGCACTGAAAACGCTGGCTCTATTTGACCCAATGAACAGCCTGTAGTTAAGCCAGGGTTGCCAGGTCCGTGGTTTTCCCTTCCCTGCACTGCCACCTCCCATCCAATTATTGCAAAGAGCGTTTAGCTTATATGAATGTGATTATAATATACAAAAATAAACAGCAATAAATATAATAGCTTTGTTGTTAAATTTAACCTGCATACAGCATTAGTAGGAGAGATTTATGTCCTTAAGAATAAAGCTGTCAGTATCAGTATCAGTATCGGCCGAGAAATGTAGTATCGGTGCATCCTTAGCTTCAAATGTAGATGTTTCTCCTGAAACTGTACTCACTCTCTCTTTAAGTTGGTGATGCATCACAAAGCCATTGAAAAATATAACAGACATCATCCCACTGACGGGCTTCCCATAGAAATACCTGAGAACAGAGAGAAAGTATGATTTTTGTGTTTCTATTAAATACTCAGACTAGTGTTCAGGAAAAACGCTCACTTGGCTGTGACCGTCCCGGTCAGGATGTCTTCATAATGCAGGACGGAGGGGACGTCCAACTTCACCTCAAATTTAGGCAGCACTGTAAACACTGTACATGTCATGTCTTGACAAAACATAGATCATAAAAGATATGCAGCGTTTGTGAAATCTCACCATAGTGGTCCACAGTGAACACTCTCTCATGTACAACATCCTGCATGAACGCAAAAATAAGTGTTCGAATGAGAATGTCAAAGTTTTATACTCTGAAAACAGTCTGATATGAAGTATTTTTTCTGCATAATAGGCCGAAACATCAAAAAAGTAATCTTCCACTCAAGTTTGCACACAACTCACATTGATTCCAGCTACAATTTTCCACGGGCCAAGCGGCGGGTTCTGAGAGAGGTTCAGCTCTTTCGAAACAACACCTAGAAAACCATCCACAGACAGCCACTGTCGAATCAAGTTCCCCTTGGGATCCTGTTCTCGTTCAAATCACAAAAACAATCCATTCGTTTCATGATGTATCTGTTCATTATCTACCGGTAGTGCTAAAATCATTTGAAGATGTTCGGTCGACTGCCAAGGAACATATTAACGTTATCTCTTTATCAGCGGCTTTGGTTTAAACTGTCTGTTGAGAGATAAGCACATGTATGTGCGTGAGGAAATATATATTGCTCAAATTAAATTAGATCTGTTTTGATTTGGCACGCAGTAACATTGTATTATTTTTCTAGAGGAAGGATGACATTTAATGATTTAACTTTTTAAAAGTAACATATTAATACAAGGGCTGTCAATTTAACGTATTCATTTAATTAATTAGTTATGTAAAAATAAAGCAATTCAATTATTTGAATGACCTGTACGTCATCTTACATTTAATACAGTTGACTGTTGACAAAGATGATGCAGATCAACAAACTCACTGTGTAATATTCATATCAGAACTTCAGAGTGGGTTCACGAATTGAAAGATTCATGATATATGTGACCCTGGAGCACAAACGCAGTCTTAAGTCGCTGGGGCATATTTATAACAATAGCCAAAAATACACTGTATGGGTCAAAATTATAGATTTTTCTTTTATGCCAAAAATTATGATGACATTAAGTAAAGATCATGTTCCATGAAGATATTTTATAAATGTCCTACTGTAAATATATCAAAACTTAATTTTTGATTAGTAATACGCATGTCGAAGAACTTCATTTGGAGAACTTTAAAGGCGATTTTCTCAATATTTAGATTTTTTGGGATCCTCAGATTCCAGATTTTCAAATAGTTGTATCTCGGCCTAATATCGTCTGATCCTAACAAATTGACCCTTATGCTAATTACACTAATTAATCACCACATCATGTAATTAATTAGATTACAGATTCGACTGGTAGCCCTAATTTATACATATATTTTTGCATGTAATATTTTTATAGTGTGGTAATCGTTTTATAAAGCAATATGCCCAGTGAATCTGGGGTTTGGAATAATAAGGGGATTAATTACCAAACACTGAAGACACCCACCCTGATAAATATATCGATCTGACCCTTGTACGGATTTCCTTCAGGTGTAACCAATACAACCCGAAATTTCACCGTCTGCCCTGGTTGGTAGTGGTTCTTGTCGGTCTGGATAAAGACGGACATGCACTTTGGACTGAAGACCATCGTGGTGGAGTTGGAGAACACTTGACTAGCGCCAACAAAGCCCTTAACATCCAGCTGATACGGATACCAGTTACTCGTGTCATCAGAAAAGACCTGCGGAGGGAGAACAACAGTAAACGCTGCTACTCTGTACTGATTCATGGAAATGACAGTCGTGATACTCACGGGGGGGAGAGCCAGCAGTCTGGTAGAGCCTTTAAACCAATGTAAAGCAGACATGAATGTAATGACATTAATACTTGTTTGAACTGGGTGGAGATGTGGTTTATATAATATCATATGTACATTGTATAGGTCATTCTAACAAGGTCACTTTTCCAGTTTAACGGTGTGACTTGAATGTAAATTTAAACACTGTGTTAGACAAATAATGTGTTTAGGAATGAATAAATTGCATTGCATCTTGAGCTAAATTAATATTTACATTTACGCATTTAGCAGATGCTTTTATCCAAAGCGACTTACAATTGCATTCAGGTTATACATTTTCATTAGTATGTGTGTTCCCTGGGAATCAAACCCACAACCTTTTGCGCTGCTGACGCAATGCTCTACCACTGAGCCACAGGAACATAATATATGAATATATGTTACTAATTGTTAAATAATATAAGCTATAAACTTCAAAAACCACAAGGTGCTTTTTAGAAATAATTTAATACTGATTTTCTACATATATCAGCTTTTCATTTATTAATTATCACCTGCTGAAACATAACATTAATTAAAAAAATGACATTTTTGAAAAATACAAAATGAAACATGAAAATGAAAAGTTCACTTCTGATAAATAAAATATCAAATAAAAGTAATTATAAATAAACCTAACCCAAGTTTACCAAACCGTATATGTTTGGTTTTGTAACATAATACATGTTTTACGTATGTATATGAGATATGAAATGTGGGATGGGGCAGATGATAATTGAACTCAATGCAGTAAAAGAACCCAGTAAAGAGATGACGGTGATTTACCTGCTGGGACGCTGCGCTCTGTTTGGGACACGCTGTTATTTCCCCGGAGGAGTTCAGCCGTGACTGTGATGGAATAACCTGCCAGAACTGTGACTGATACAGAGATCGGAACGCCACAGCGCACGACTTCAGAGACGGATATGAGATATGACGAATCCTGAGCTGGGCTGAAATTAAGAAAGATCTTATTCTACATAGACACGTTATCTGTGATTATATGATACATTATATCATATCAGGACGTATTTCTTTCCCAACAGCAAAGTCTAAACAGCTCGTTTTCTACCAGGAACTACTGTTCCAAACATGATAAATCAAATAAACATCATTTATTCAGTGAGGATGCATTAAACTGATCAAAAGTGACAATAAAGACATTTATACGTTTGCAAAGGACTTCAAATAAATTATCTCTATTCAATAAAGAATCCTGAATATGTTATATATATATATGTTTTCAACATTGATAATAATCAGAAATGTTTATTAGTAAATCAGTATATTATTATGATTTCTGAAGATCATGTGACACTGAAGACTGGAGAAATGATGATGAAAATACAGCTAACATCTCAGGTAATAAATTATATTTTAAAATATATTCACATAGAAAACAGTTAGTTTAAATTGTGATCATATTTCTGTTTTCACTATTTTTGATCAAATAATGCAGTCTTGGTGAACAGAATAGACATATGTTATTTTATTTATTTATTGAAAATAATCGAGATCTGCTGAAGCTGGTTGCCTTCAAATGTTAACTTTTTTTTTTACAGTGTAATACAATTTTTCAACATTATAATAACGTTTTCCAGTAGAGATAAGCAGCTTAGGGCTGTAAATGGAACAAACCTCGGCGTGGTTAGAGTTCCACTGCAGAGTAACAAGCTTGCCACGACTCCACAGACTTGAAGCCAGTCCATCGCAGGTGTGACGCTCCAGTGAAAGCAGTTACTGAACTACTGAGACTAACACATGCTTATAAAGAGCCGTCCAACACCTGATCCCGCCTCACCCCATTCTCTCTGGACTATATTACATGATTCAGAAGAACTAACAAAGCCAACAGAAAACAATGAATGAGTCGTAAACAAATGAAGCTGAATCAATGTGAAGATTACATTCAGGAATAAATGTGCTGTCTAAAAATACTGTTGTACTCAACTATTAATAAGTGCTGTCAAACTATTAATTACATCCAAAATAAAAGTTTTGGTTTACATAATATATGAGTGTGTATTGTGTATATTTATTTATTATGTATATATAAACATTATATAAACATAACATATCTGTCTTAAATATATCCATGCATGTGTTTGTATTTATATATACATAATAAATATACACAATACACACTCATATATTATGTAAACATAATATTTATTTTGGATGTGATTAATCATGATTAATCATTTGAAAGCTTTACTATAAATCCACTATTTTGTACTGTTTTCATAAACAATAAAACGTCTTTAAAAATTATACTTTTCTTATTTGTAAAAAACTTTATTTGTTTTTTATTGTAAATAATTTAAATATTTCATTTAATATACGTTATTTAATTTAAACGTATATGTATTTAATATTTGGTTTAAACAAATAATATTATTGGTTAAATAATTGTAATAAAAGTAAGCGCTGGTGTAGTTCTCCTTTAAACCGACAGATATCGCTGTTTTAAACTACAACGGAACGTCCCACGTGTGACGTCGATGTCAGAGGTCAGAGCGTCGTGCGCACACGGGAGAATGACAACATTACGAGCTTTCACGTGCGATGATCTGTTTAAATTCAACAACATGTGAGTAATAGTGATAGAATAGCGTTGATAACTATCATTAGCGTCGTCGTTCATTGAATGTGTCTGAGTGATGATAATACATGGTATTACAGTCCGCCACCTTCAGTGTACCACGATCCGCCTCAGATATTCAACATGTAGATAATAATCCATATAAGTAATGCAGTGTAGCATACTAACCGTAATAAAGCTCTATGATTATTGAACACGTATCATAGTATGTCCATGGTACTCGAGAGTACTTCCACAAATACCATGGTATTCTCTGTTAGTTATTGAGTTTTGTTTCTATATGCTGCTCATCATTTGAGATTAATTGATGTATTTTTATCCCACAGTAATCTGGACCCATTGACAGAAACTGTATCCTTTAAAACACATCTCAAAATGTGAATCAGTCTGTCACCAGGTGGTTTTTCTCTTAACTCTCATTAATGTGCAGTATGGCATTCCCTTCTATCTTCAGTATTTGGCTCACTGGCCGGAGTATTTCATAGTAGCCGAGGCTCCAGGCGGTGAACTGATGGGCTACAGTGAGTCAAATCTGTCTCTTTCTGATCGTTATCACATTGTAATTTACTCACCTGTATGTGGTTCCAAATCCTTATGACTTATTTCTTCTGTGGAATATAGAAAGATGTTTTACTTTTGAAATCTGACTGTTGAAAATGGATGCTACATACCAGAATGTATCCAGCTCAATAATAGCAGGGGCTGAAGATGTCTCAGAAGTTGTTTCAGAGACAGAAAAAGTTATTTCATTTTGATGCAAGTAGAAAAGCATGAATAATTCACACTAAGACTAGGATCATGTATTGAAACAGTAACTAGGATGCATTCTGATTCCATGTACAGTCTTTGTAACCTGCATGTCAAATGTCCTCCTGCAGTCATGGGAAAGGCAGAGGGGTCCGTCTCTAGAGAGGAATGGCACGGGCACGTCACCGCTCTCTCTGTGGCCCCGGAGTTCAGACGGCTGGGTCTGGCTGCCAAACTCATGGAGATGTTAGAGGAGATCTCAGAAAGGTAGCATCACTCTTTTGTCATTTCCTTTGGAGAAAGTATCTGGTAAATAAATGCATGTGGAAATAAAACCAGCAGAACAGTATAAACTGAAATCATAATGGCAATGACATGAAATATTGGTATTTGCACAGTTTCTGTATCCAGACTCAACATGAGTTCTTCTGTTTCTCTTTGATTTAGGAAGGGCGGATTCTTTGTGGATCTCTTTGTGCGGGTTTCTAATCAAGTGGCTGTGAATATGTACAAACAGCTCGGCTACAGCGTGTACAGAACCGTTATCGAGTATTACTCGGCCAGTAACGGGGAACCTGACGAAGATGCTTATGGTGGGTTATTCACTTGTGTGATTATTACACTACTGTTCATCAAATCTGGGGTCGGTACAATTTTAATCTGAAAGAAATCTATTAGATTTCAAATAAAATGCTGTTATTTTGAACTTTAAAAATACAGTTCACAAAAATATTTTGAAGCAACTTTTTTCAACATTGATAATAATCAGAAATGTTTCTTGAGCAGTAAATCAGTATATAAAAATGATTTCTGAAGATCATGTGACACTGAAGACTGAGTTATGATGCTGACAATTCAGCTTTGATCACGAGAATAAATCACATTTTAAAATATATTCAAATAGAAAACAGTTATTTTAAATTGTAATAATATTTCACAATATTTCTACTTTTACTGTATTTTCTGATCAAATAAATGCAGCCTTGGAGAGCAGAAGAGACTTCTTACTGACCCCAAACGTTTGAACGGTAGTTTATGTGACTTACAGGATTTCAATAATCTGATATCTGTAAATATTCAGGTTATTATTGGTGTTTCAAAGCTGAACATCACTAATATTATTGCTCATATTTAATGTTAGGGCTTTTAATAAACCCTTAAGGCCATGTCCTGCAATATTTGTGCCACATGTTAACGTATCAATCACTTACATTTTCCACCTGCAAACAATAAAATGGAGACTTGCAACAAAACCAGTGCAGATCATTTCTCACATTTCTTCAGAAATGTTACACATTTTATTTTACTGTTCTTTCATTTGACAGATATGAGGAAAGCTTTATCCAGAGACACGGAGAAGAAATCCATAATCCCGCTTCCGCATCCAGTCCGGCCAGAAGATATTGAATAACACTAATATGTGGCTCTCTGAAATCCTCAACATCCAGCTGGGAAACAGATATTTGCTTTATTGATCACAACATTGATTGGAAATATCAGAGAGCCACTGCTTTGAATGAAGCGTTTTCTTTTGGGTTATTAAAGCTGAAAACAAAGGACTTTGGGACTGTAGTTATATGAAATAAAAAGGTTAAAGCAAACATTGGGCATATTTGTCTTTTTTAAAAAATATATAGAACACTCTTGTGCGGGTTGAGATCTAATTAGTGTACTGGAAACAGTAATGGTCAGAGTCAGACTATTTCTGCTCTAATGTTTTAAACTTGCCTCTGACAAGTTCCCTGGTTTTCCCTGTAATATTAAAAACACTGTCAAAAGACAGGGAATACTGTATTGATAAACCATTTGAATAAACTTGTCCATGCACAGCTTCAGTAAATGAATTCAATAAACAGACTACTCTGCATTCTTACTGTATCAGAAAACTCGTTGTTTTTGCTCAATCATCATTAATAACTGCGATCGTTTGAAATGTGATTCCTCTGATTCTTCAACTACAATGCAAGCGACGATCGGTTTGGGGGACGCCATATTGAATAACAGTATGTCATTGGCACATTTGGTTCACACCTTTATTTTATTACAAAAGAAAAGAGACCGATAGAAAGAAAGAAACGGAGACATAACATGTTAGAAAGGTCCACCACACCAGGTCAGGGATTTTCTGTGTCCGCTTTAGTTTCTTCCGTCTTGTCTTTGTCATCTTCGCGGTCGCCACCATCACTCTCGCTGTCACTGCTGCTCTCGTCGTCATCTTTGTCGTGATCTTCATGCTTGTTTTCGGGCTGTTCTCTGCTGGCCACAGGTTCCTGCTCCTCGGACTCGGAGTCCTCCAGTGCTTCCTTCCCTTGAGGAACCTGCTGTTCTTCTTCTTCATCCTCTTCTTCCTGCTCGTTCTCATCATCATCCTGCTGCTGCTGTTTCTTCCACATCTTGGCCATGGCCAGCAGTTTGAGGTTGGGCTGGTTAGCAGCGTCCTCGGGGAAGATGTAGTCATAATATTCCTCCCAACCTGCATCCGACTGATAAACAAAGACAATGTTAGGGATGACTAGTAAAAGGGGCTTTGGGTCGACAATGAATCGATTAAGTTCACAATTCATAGTTTTCAATTTAGGAATAATTTTGCAATATATTCCATTCACAATGAGACTCGATTAGATTTCAATCAATGATTCTGTATTTTTAAGTGCCGTAATAGGATTATTAAATGTTTCTAAGGAAAATTGCTTATGATTGTTTAATTTGAAAGTAAATATTAAATGTATGTGCTTATACAGACTACTTGGAATATAACAGAGACAATGTGTCGAATAAATATTTTTGAGTTAAGCATAGAAAAGATAATTATTCCATATTAAAAATTAATTTCCATAAATTTTCTTGTTCTATAATTGTTTATATATTTTAAAATATTGAATGATACTTTACTGAATTTGATTCATTCAACTTTTAGCATTTTTGAATTATTGTAGCATTTCTATTCTTGACCGAATCAAACAATAAAATTGTGCATGCAAGCAATATAATGTTTATATAATTTAAAATATTAAATTATTAAAATTGTTGCAAACTGTACAAAAGGTTACAAACATAACATTTTAAGAACTGGTTCACTAAAAATGACAAGAGATTGTGTAAATAGTGTTTGTAACCACCATTAAGACTGATAGTTTTACCTTTTTGTGTGGTATAAGATCCAGACATGCTTGATAAACCTGCCTCGTTCTCTCAGGGTCCTAAACAAACCAGAACAAATGCATAACATCAAACTCTGACTCTAAAGGCCTTTCCTTTCCACACTGAGCGCGATGTGAAAAAGCGAGACGAATCGACGAACGGTGCTTTCACCCAGAGCGCGAAACGAATATTCCACTTCTGTTAATTCACGCCTCCACGCTACAATACATTTTCCTCAGATATGCATCTCGTATATGGATTTAACATCTAAATTAAGATAAACAAAGTTTGGTTCTACACCAGAAACAAAAGCCATCTAGAATGCTTACAAGCATAAGCTACATCTTAAAATATAATAGGAAGTACAATTAGCATCAAGCTACATTTGAAAATGTATGTAATTATTAATGTATTTTCTTACCCACTTTAACCCATCATCGAGTGCTTGTAATAACTTCCGGCTGTGATCTATAGTTGATTTTAATTCTATAATAAGTAGACACATGCACTCTTTGTATGTTTAATAACGCTACACTGCTAATATTTGTCATACACATCCTTTACTGCTATACAAAAATACCATGAGCTGCATGCAAAACACATACAGAAAATATATCGTCATAATCATGCATCTATTTTCTTTCATATTTCATGTGTAGAAAATGACGTTTTCACTATTTGTTTTTAATATGGAAGATCTAGACTAGAGATAACATATCTAATAATGATCTGTAGAGCACGTGCTCGAGTGTTATGAGTCAGAGCACATGCTCTACAGATCATTATTAGAAATGTTATTCTGTATAAAGAACATGTGAGAATAAATCTGTTCTCAAATACCAATGATAACAAGAGATTATCCGAGATGCTCTTCTTCGGTGTTTGTTTATACTGGTTTTCGAAACAGCGCTACCATTCTCACCTTTTTGCACAACAGCAGCTGCTCCGGTCACGTGATCCTAGCTCAAATCCTATTGGACGGCTCGTGTTTTCACTTTGCAAAACTGAAAAGATTCGTCGGACTGGACGAAAAAAAAACATTTGCATTTTCGGTGCGCGAATGTTCGCCGTCTATTTGGAAGCATCCATAGGAAGCTGTTGTTTTATTCCAGTGTGTCATCGCGCTCAGTGTGGAAAGGCCTTAAAAGTGTACATGTAATTTCAGTTTTACTGAGAGATGCAAATGAATGCTGAAGGCTCACTGCCATCTATCATACCTTGACCTCCAGCTCCTCATAGAGAGCGTAGTTAATCCACAGGTAGATGTAGCGTCTCCAGTGTCTCTTCTCTTGGATGGGGGGTATGTTGGCTATGGCTCTCTCGTACACTTCTCTAACCGTGTCCGCATTGGTGTCACTCTCCACCAGCCGCAGGTAATCAAACCAGGCATCGTAGTTGTGTGGGTTTGCCTATACAGCAGAAAATTATGTAAATAAGTGTGTAAATATGTGAATGTATGTGTGTGTGTGTGTGTGTGTGTGTGATGTGTGTATGTGTGTGTGATATATATATATATATATATATATATATATATATACACACACACACACACACATATATACAAATTAGTAATGTAGATATTTTAATATAAAATATTAATATATGAAAAATGATGTATATAAATTATAATAAAATTATAATAGTAATATAATACATTTAGTTGAATAATAATAAACATGAAACTTCAGGGCATTTGGACATTCACTTAAAATTTGAATCTTATATTAACACGTATAAGCATGCGTAACTCACCTTGACTTCCTCTTCATACTGAAACCTCCTTTTGTTGACGATCACATCCTCAATTCCTCTCCTGTCTCCAAACCGCTTCTCAAACACAGTGTAGTTCTTAAACAGCTCCTGGGCCTGTTGCTTGGGGATTCGGTCCAACGCATATTTATAGATGATGCGAACTCTCTCAAACTAAAAGACACAAAGCAAACGGTCAGGTCTGAACAGGAAAACACCAGAAGGCTCTCGGGACATGAACACAGGACGTCATACCTCTTTCTGCTTCTCCTCGTATCTGGCAAAAGCCACGTAGAGGCTCTCACTGATATGCTCCTCACCAAAAAACTCCACGGCTCTCTCGAACACCTTCCTCGCCAGAGCGATGTAACCGTGCTTTTCTTCGAAGTGAGCGTACTTGATCCAGTTCTTCACTTCAGGATGGACCATCACGAGTGCTTTGCTGTTAAGGATAACAACTACGCAAGTCATCCATTCTACAATTAAAAGTCCAAGTCCAATCTCAAGACCAATTTATTTGTATGGCACTTTTCACAATACACATTATTTCAAAATAAGCTTTATAGAAATTCATGATGTTAATGTTTATAATATCGTCCTGCTTTACACATCTAGCAAATTAAAGCAATTAAGCAGTTAAGATTTATCTTATAGTGTATATCGCCCTGTGCAAGTATACAGTATATACACCGATGAAGTTGGACAAATACTGTATATATCCAACTTTATATTAAGAGTTAGTTGATAACAGTTTCATTTTGCAATGAAATCAATAAGGCAGCTGAGATTTGCTATACAGTACACATCTCCTTATATGAGTGTACTGTATGTATCAGGATACTGCTGATGAAACAGGCTATTTATGAAAGGATATATTTCTCATAGATGCTGCGGGACTTGTCCACTTCCTTATAGCGCAGCTCAAAGTTGATGTATGAATGCCAGGCCTGTTCCTCCGGCTCCCACTCCATCCACCGCTCAAACACCTGCCTGCAGCCGGCAACGTTTCCCAGCATCTCCTCCATATAGGTGTACTTGTACCTGGTGCACAAACATATGAATAAGAAAATTAATCATGAGAAAAAAACATAGTATCTTTGTCTGAATGTCTGTATGATCAGTAGGAGGAAGCATACCAGAACTGATTGACACGGGGCAGGATGGTGATGGCTCGGTCCCAGATGTTGCGAGCGTGATTCACCTGCCGGCTCTTCATCTCCATCTCGGCATACTTCAGCCACAGTGCGATGTTGCGGTGATCCACGTCGAGTGCACGCTCGTAGATAGAGCGAGCTCTGAAGGCAATAAAAACAGTTACAGAAATCACCTCCAGTCTACGATTCAGTCACTGAACCGAACAGACACCGAACTGAAACTCACCTCTGGACCTCCGTCAGGCTCTCCTCCCATTGTGCGTACTTGATCCAGTTGCTGATGACAGTTCTGTTCTTCCTGATGTTGTCTTCAAACCCCTGTATTGAGAGAAAAACGTTGGATGTGTTTAGATATGTACCATAATAATGCCACTTTTAGAGCAAGGACCATGGCAAATTCATGTTTTTCTATATGATAATACCATGTTTTCTGGAGTTGCACCACGGTAGTGTCAGGTTTTAAAACATGTACATTGGTAATACTATACCTTTGGGTCAGATACCATGACAATGCAATGTTTTCTGGACATGCACTATGGTAATGTCATGTTTTCTAGAGATGGAGATTATATCACCATAACATAATATTTTTAATGTAATATTACACTACATTGTTGTGGCACGTACCATGATAATATTGAATTTGTTTCATAACTCATGACCTTTTGCAATACTGACACTGATATTGATCTGAATTAAATTAACTAAACTTAACTAAACTGAATTGAAGAATGACTCTTTATAAGTTTTTTCATAACTGATTGCAATGCTCTCTTGGCAGGTCTTCCAGACAGTTCTATCAAACCGTTACCATTAAGAGGCATTTTTTATTCTTGTTAATTGCATAATAAATAAAAGAAAACAAATTGATTAAATCAGTTTTCTTTTTATTTAGTATATAATAAAAAAAAACTTGCTACATGTACTGCATTAGGCTTGTTATAGCACTCGTGTATCATTGCTCTTTTGTTGGTTTTGATTGCTTCTATTGTCTTCATTTGTAAGTCACTTTGGATAAAAGCATCTGCTAAATGAATACATGTAATGATTGACATTTTACACATTATTTATTAACGTGATACTGCATTGAAACGATCTGTATTGTATAAAGCACTATTTAAATAAATGTACAACTTGACAATACCATGTTTTCTGTACATGTACTGTGGTAATACAGTGTTTTCTAGACATTATAGAAACACATTTAAGTAACCACAAAGTACTATGGTACGCATCAAATACCATGGTGCTACCACTTGATACCATACTATGGTGGTCATATACAGAACATGTAGCACTCATACCTTCCTCTTCTTCAGTTTATAGTCGTTGAGCTCTTCTGCATCAGTGATCTTCTGTTTGGGTGGAGGAGGAAGCAGCTCTAGTTCTCTCTCCTTCGCCTCTCTGAGCAGCTGCTCCGCGGTGATCTGCAGCTCCGCTGGGGCTTTATTCTTCACCTGAACACGACACAAAATAAACACAAGCAAAAACTCAACTAACTACATCCAGAAATATTGTATAATAGGTGTTTACAGTCAAACACAACCGCTTCACGTTGTTTACATGCTAATGCTAACTCACTAAACATGATTTATTTTTTACCTTCGCCACTTTCGGGATTCTCTGTTTACCCGCCGCGGTGGACGCCATGATTACTACGCTCCTGTTACTTTATTATAAGGCAACTTTGCGTATTTCTTTACGGTTTTTAACTCCGATGAGCCGCCAAAACTTTAGCGACGTTTCGGCGCCGTGTGTCGCGCGTCGCGTTTGCCGTGACGCGCGATAACCTTTGACTGAAGCTACGTCACGGAGCTCCGTCACTATGGTTACAGGACGCTCGCTAACGGTTAGCGATAACTTCAGAGAAACGTTTAAGGAAAATATACTTCTTTAAAAACAGGTTTTAAGTATTCTCACACGAATAGTACTTTTATATTGTATTTTTCTTAAATGTAAATGAATAACATTGTTCAAAGCTGAAATTAAAGTGTTGTTATTGATTAGTTTAGTAATTCTACGTGTGTGTCTAAAACATTTCACTGGTAGTATAGACGTGAGAAATAAAAACAAAGGTCAAATCTTTACAGCTATAGCACAATGCATGTCTGTATGTAATCATATTTGCGTTAGATTCGTAATGAGCAGCATCAGCTCTGAAAGTGTGACTGTGAGGAGAACTGAATGGTCCGATGCTGAAGAGATCAATCATCTGATCAGTCCTGCAGCTGCTGCTGTGTTTGGGAGAATCAATGTCATTCATCTTCTGTAAGTGATAAGAGTTATGGAAATTATTATGCGAAAACATTCAATTCAAATTATACACATTTTATGATTACATTTTATTTACTGCAATACCATAATGAACAGTTATATTTATTTTATTTTGAATTAGATAAATATACATATTAATACAATTTCAATTACTTTAATATAAAAGTAATTAATAAGTTACTATAAAAAACTAACTATGCTCTAAGGGGAAAATGGTACAAGGGCTGTCAAAAGCCTAGATGATACAAAAGTGTACCTTTGAAAAGATAGCACCCAGTGACAGCTTTTTATCATCTTTTTTTCTGTACTTTGCTTTCATTATAATGTAGTAAACTCAGAACTAGTTTGTTTGATTGACAGTTATAAAAGTATTTGTTCTATTTCTCGTTGCAGTGAGAAAGCTAATTTAGCCGTGACCCTGAGCACCGCTACGAATGAAGTTTTGGCCCATGCATCCTTCTCAGATCACCCCATCGAAGAGCTGGTGGATCAGACATGCTGGAAGAAATTACTTCAGAGTCACGTCAATGGAGAGAAATTCACTGTAGGCAAAGCACATAAACACGATGTCCAGTAATACTGAACAGCCCCTCACAGACTGTTTGTCTTCCTCCAGCCCATGAACACGCTCTTCCTGCGTTTATTTCTGGCTCAGCCTGGCTTCTCCATAGGGGGCGCTAAAGAGATAATGAGGTAAAAGAAGACTGCTTTGGATTTGCTTTTATCAGTGTGAACATGAAAAAGTGAATCTCACACAAAAAAACAAAACATTCTTTGGTTTTGATGTGAAATGTGACCTGTACTTTTCCTATAAGGCTGAAGAATACACAGTCTGTTCATTGGTTTATATCTAATTTAATAAAACAAGATTTGTCTGTTGTTATTTGGTTAGGGTGGATATGAATCTTGTTTTAGGCAGCACAAATTCTATTGACTGTATAGCAATGCCTTCCTGTTTCCATTCAATCAGATTTAATGATCAAAGATGTAATTTTCTTCCGATTCTAGAGCAGTTTTCAATGCCGTTGTGGAGCTGGAATACATCTGCCTCCTGACTCCCTACAGAGGCTCACTTGGTAGGAAATAAATGAGTATAATGAACTGTTTTTGTGTGCTGTCATTATTCTGTCATTCTCCTCCTATCAGAGGCAGCGCTGGAGACGATCTTTGAACCCGTGATGCCTGTTAAGGAGGAGGTTCAGTATTCGGCCTACGTTTGTCATCGACACAATTCCTGCCCTCGCCTTCACATCCGCAGAGCCAGGTGTGTAAACCTCTGCTTGACTTATGGACGTGAAACATCTGCAGAGCCAGGTGTGTAAACCTCTGCTTGACTTATGGATGTGAAACATCTGCAGAGCCAGGTGTGTAAACCTCTGCTTGACTTATGGACGGGTGAATCGCATGAAAACTCACAAGTGTGTGGCTCGGGCATATTTGACTGTGTTGTGACATTATCTTCATGAGAATTAAGCACTTTTTCTAAATGTACATGTGCTATATATTACTGTAATGCAAAATTAAATAAATGTATACAATTATATTGTGTTATATATTGTATTATATTTTCAATCATTACTATACATATTAATTCGATTAACTTGACTAATTATTTTAATATAGAAGTAATTTATTTAGATTCAACATTGAAACAATTAAAATGTTTCAAAGCCTTACAGTAAGTTATTCAAATACTCTATGAATAAAAATATATATGTATGCATATACAAAATATATAAATTAATTAGTAAAATATTCTAATATTATGGTACTATTAGTTGTACTACATTTAATTCATGCTGATTTTAGTGTAAAACTGATCATTTTACTGTTTATACTTGTCTTGCAATAATAATAATAAAGTTAATTAGAATCATCAATGAGAACTATGAAAATAAAGAGCTAAAAACATATATAAACATTACTGTAAAAATATGCCTATTTTTTTTTTTTTTTTTTTTTTAATGAAGTCCAAAATAGGTTTCATTTTCTCTATGCAAAATATCGATTTCATAGTTTTCTCTTGTATTTTGGGTGAAAAGTGAAATGTTTCTGTGAAATTCACTCATTTGTGTCAATCATATTCACTCGTTCAGACATTCGTGTAGTTTCATCTAGTGTAAAGCTGATCATAATCCATGTCTAGACATGCTGTACACAATTGATATCAATATACAGTTTATACAGGGCATGTGCAGCACAATGATATATTAAAATCCTGGGGCAATAACCTTCTATTCCCCAGAGTGGAAGATCACGATGACCTCATGCACATATTTGCAGAGCAGATCACGCCACTGGTGGAGTCCCACGGGCCGTACTTCCTGTCTGAGCTCATCGAGGCTCAAGACCAGGAGAACCATGCAGCTGTCTGTGAGGTTAGTCAGGTTAAAAATGAATGTGGATAATAAAGCTCAGAACATGTTGGGCACATAAAAAAACGCAAATATGAGCTCTTGAAATACACTGCCCGGCATTATATTTGAGAAATGATATCCTATACTTGTTTCTTTCTAATTTTAGGGGTGCTGATTCGAGCATGTCACACTTTCTCACAAAATATGATGCATTTGCTTTCTTATTTTGTTAAAAAAATTATATCAGCATGATCAAAGTACCTAATATTAGGCCGTTTTGTAAATCAGTATAATGAGTTTTTCAAGACGCAAAGTTGTTTTTCTCTTAAACAACAAAATGCAAAGCAACTTTAGAGTTTTTTAAAGCTTTTTTTGCTTTAAGATTTATCTCTCGAGATAAAAGAGCCCAGTAACCTCTCAAGTTCACGGACTCTTTATGCAAAGTGGGGCAGAAACTGTGTTAGTTTGTGTTTTCACAGGAATGACAGGACGACAGATCGCCCCCGCGGCGCACGCTGACATGTGTTCATGTGACATATGGCAGATGAGAGCTCATGCCCTGCCAAGACATACTCACACTGAACATATTGTGTCCAGACATCTGTAGCGGTTTTGCCTTTTGTCTGAATGTCCCGTCCGTTCAGCGGGACAACTGTACTACACTGCCCAGGAGGATTACAAAAAAAACTATTTCCAGAGAAAATTCATGAATTATTACAGAGCTGTTGTTTTTCTAGGTCTCTAGCTCTAGTTTTAAATTATATATGAGCGACAAGAGCATGGTCATATTTCACCCCAAAATCACAGAGAAATAGGAATGAATTGTATTAATTTGAAGAAATATAAGCATATCTTTAGTACCATTAATATTTTGCTTTTTTTATCATCAGATTTTTACCCAAATTATGGTTGGACAGCCCTGCATCTTGGGGGGGGCTAATGATACCTAATTTGATGATGCTAAGTTCAAAAATACCAATAAAACCATCCATCACGTACAGTTTTTGACAAAATAAGAATTTTGAGTTTTTTTATTTTGTATCAAAAAAATGCATCAGCTTTAATGCACTTAAAGTAGCAAAAGCAGTCAAATGTCAAAACTTTCATTTTAATGACAAAAACAAGTATTCTAAAACTTACTCATTAACTTGCAGTTTGCAAAGGAGTGGAAAAAGTGGAAAAATCAATTATACTAAAGTCTTGAGATTCATTCATAGATATGAAAATATGCTGAGAATTAAACAGGTAGTCATGATCGGCTCAGAGGAACATTTACATTTATGCATTTAGCTTTTATTCAAAGCGACTTACAGTGCATTCAAGCTATATATTTTTTGTCAGTATGTGTGTTCCCTGGGAATTGAACCCACAACCTTTTGCACTGCTAATGAACACAGGAGCCACAGGAAGACATGAATCATGTATTTCTGGCAGTTTTTCTGGTGATTAAGGAATAATACAAGACAACTTCACTTTACAAATGGTTGTGCAAAGCAAAAATGCTATAATGCATCCTATTTAGTGAGGAAATGTGATGAAACAGGCACTATTTTTGGAATCAGGACCCCAAAACGTGTAATAAAGAAGTATTGGATTTCGTTCATCAAATATGATGCAGGGTGGTGTTACATATGATTGTAAATATCTCAATAATAATGTGTCAGTTAAACTGTTAGTAAAGTGTCTGTACTTACACAGAGTGAAGGAGCTGTCGTTGGTTTTGTCAGTGTGAGCGGTCACATGGATTTGAAACTATTCAATAAGGGGTTTGAACTTGAAGAATTTGAAGGATTGAGAAAGACAAATCCAGAACATCAAGAGGAACCACAATCGCTGGGGAGGAAAACAATGTCTCTGATGCCCAGCAATCTGACGAAGCCAAAGAACCTGTGGAAGTGAGCTTCAAAAGACACATTCAGCATATTTAATGCTACTCGTTAGCGATTTCAGGGCTAATTTATGCATTAACTAACACAAATGACCTTCACAGGGTGAACTGACAGCAGAGCGGGAGCGTGGAGATGAGCATACTGACATATCTCAGGTATATGTTTCCTCCTTTTGCATTTTAATACCAGTGACTATATTTGTGAATCCTACCAAATGTGATTCATGCCAAATATCTTATGTGAATAGCTTATTTTTGTTTCTCTGCTGACTTCTCTAACTAGCCAGAGTGTATTAAGTCCTGTATCAAAGACACTGTGGACTCTGAAGCAGACGGGCCATCTAATGCATTCTGCATCCAGCTCTTCACTATGGAAAAGAAGTATGAAATGAGGTAAGGACCTCTTGGACCAGTAAGTAACCGTCCAGCAACCATCAGAACAGCCGGTTTAGTTCAAAGGGTCAGAGACAGGGGGGATAATTATCATGAAAATATCAATTATTTGGTGCAATAAACCATGACTTTAGTGGGATAGTGCTATGAAAGTGTAAAATATTTATGTTAAATATGGTAGAACTTGGTTAAAGGAAAACTGTCTGTCCTCATCTGGCCGAGCTCCAGTGGCTTTCAGTGAGGAGCTGTTGTAAAAATCAGTCTGAGTGTTTTTTGGCTCCTGCTGAGCTGGTCTGTGTGCCACCTTATTGGCCAGCTGTTGTGGAATATGGAGGCCTGTCGCTCCCCACAGAGCATGAACATGTAATTAATGAGTAGAATGCTTAAAGTGACAGCGAGACCAACTAGGCCACACTATTTCTACTGCCCAACATGGCAGCCTTTCTCATTGCCTTACAGGACAGATGATGCTCATAAGTTTTCATTTCTGTTGTCATCTTCTTTCCTCACAGATCAGCAGATTTCCTGCAGTACCTGTTTAAACTGTTCCCGGTGAGTACATCAACTGACTTGCTAAAGCTTTCTCCCAAAGTATTAGTTCACACAACAATGATCATTATCTTTTAGTATAGGGGCTCTCTCCTTTTTTGTACAAAAATTACAATTAAAAATCTTAACAGTAGTCCATATGATTTGTGTGCTATTTTTAAAGTCATATGATAGCTTCGTTTTAGAAGCAAGCAAATATTATTATTATGAATATGTTTGTCACATTTAGAAAACAGCAGATTCACATTCTTCAAAATATATCCTTTTGTGTACTGTAAAAGAAAAATGTCATACATGTTTAAGACAAGAGTTCAGTACCATTGAAAAGTTTGGGGCCAGTCAGAGAAATGAATACTTTTCCCCTGAAAATCAGATTTAAATTGATCAATAGTGACAGTAAAACATTTGTTGCAAAAAAAATAATATTTTAAATGTATTTTCTTTCTAAGCATCAAATAAAGAAGAACAAAAACACACAATTTCCACAAAACTATAAAGCAGCACAACTGTTTTCAACATTGCTAATGTTAAGAAATGTTTCTTGTGCAGCAAATATCAGCATATTAAATGATTTCTGATCATGTGACACTGAAGAATGGAGTAACTTACAGGGATGAATTACATCTTAAAATATATTCAAATAGAAAAACAATTGTTATTATAAATTGTAATAATATTTTTACTGTACATAAATACAGCCTTGTTATGCAGAAGAGAAAACATCCAAAAATCTTACCGCCACTAAATCTTTCAATGGTAATGTTAATGACCAGCATTTTGTGTAACATAAATCTGATAAATGTGACACAAACTGTTATGACGTTCCCAGGATCGGGATTTCTGTGTGATCTCTGTACCTACACTGACTCCAGAGTTCCCGCTGCTGCAGTCCTTCATCAGAGTCGCTCCTCGTGACACCGGCACCTGCTCGCAGGAACTCTACCTGTGTCACCGCTGGGGATTGACCAGGTGCCGCACACTCCCAATCGTCTAAATGAGCCGATAAAGAAATCTCTACAGCAGTAGTTCCTTAGAAGAGGAACTGTACAATTACATTTATCACAAATGTATTGATTCATTCAGTCTTGGATGTTTGTTTGTCCATCAGGACACTGGAGGTGCGAGTGGCGGTGTCGTCTGATATCCCAGCAGTCCAGAGTTTGACTGAGAGTCTCAGCCAGCGGGAGTCCATCGGTGAAGATCTGGATCTGTTCCTACAGGCCCGAAAAGACCAGGTCTGTCACAAACCACTCACTCGATCCTCTCAGACCGTCGACAGAGCAGTGCGTGAGATGTCTGAACATTGTCTCTCCTTCTCAGGATGGAACTGCTCTTCAGGCATTTGTGGCTCAGGTCGAGGGGCGAGTTGTTGGTTTGATAATCATTAGAGATGAAGAGGTACATTTTTAATGATGTGTCATGGTGTGTCATCGCTGTTTCTTACCATAAATCATTTGCAATGCATTTCTGCTTCCAGGATATTGAGTTCATCAGAGCCAACTTTGACGTCGAGAGGTTCATGTACTTCAGCCAACACCAGCGAGAGGAACACGGTCGACTGTGTCATGTTTTCCTCAACCCCCTTTTCCAGCATCACACCAAATATATCTTTAGAGAAGTGTTGCGCTTGGCACACAAGTGCTGCCTCTATTACCTCCTCCATCCACCTCACTACAGCCAGAAGGTGGGAAAATGTCCATTTTCTGCTGTAAAAATAAGACCACAGTAATCTCAGAATGCAAAAATGATTTCTAACTCAATATTTGGGTCTTGTTTTCCAGTATAAATTTCCAAACATTTTTAAATCAAGATACATCTGCTTGAGACGTAAAACATCATTAGATTAAGTCTTGTTTTCTGAAAGAAAAATAAGTATCAAAATTAAGTGAGTTTTGCTTAAAACAAGAACAAACGTCTGCCATAGGGGGGTAATAAAAATAATCATGTTTTTCCTTTGAATTAAATGTATTTTCTGACTCCATTGGCAGATATTTGTTTTTGCTTTAAGCATAAACTCACTTAACTGTGATTAAGGAAACAAGATTTATGGCATTTTGTTGCTCAAGAAAATAGATTTAAGAATGTTTAGATATTTTACTGGAAAACAAGACAAAAATACTGAGTAAGATTATAATTTTCTGCAGTGACACGTGTGTCCTCTTCGTGAGATGATGAAAAGCTGAATATTAAATATTATTTTACATACTATCATTCAAAAAAGTATCTTATGCTCAGCAAGGCTGCATTTAATTTAACGAAAATAGTAATACTGTGAAATATTACAAATATTATTAAAGTAGTTTGACAAATATTATTAATGGCTACTGAAAATTCAACTTTGCCATCACATGAATAAATTACATAAAAAATTTATCATTTTTATTTTAAATTGTAATAATATTTAACAATATTACTAATTACACAGTTTTTTATAAAAATGCAGAATTAGTGATCATACGACTTTTTCAAAACCATTAAAATCCACGATTATTCTTTTATTAATTGTTTTATTAAACTTTAGTCTGGTGTTATGTACAATATTTTTAGTGGACAGATGTTTACAGAATTTCACCAAAATAAAAGCCTGAGGATTTGAATGTTTGAAAGTGAAGAATTTAAGATATAAATATTAGTATTGTAACTTGTAGTGTGAAATCTAATTATTATAATTATTTAGAAATTTCCTTTTTTTTTCAAGGTAACTGAAATTTACAACAATTATATATTTATATCTTAATTTTTATAATTACAATTGAATAACAATAATAATAATAAGTCCTATGTATGGAAAGCCCTGTATATAAATAATTTTAAATTAAAATAAAACACTAAAAAAGTTAAATATTTAATCAGTCATGTTATCGTTAACCAACATCAGACAACAAGAGCAAATTATCAAATTATTATTTTGAGCAAATGATCATGCAAATGTCTCATAATATTATTAAAGATGAACTTAACATCTCATGTTTTACATCCAGAAGTCTTGATTTCTTTGCTCTCAGAATGTCAGTCTTCACTCTCTGACAGCGGTGTTGAACTATATGGTGCCGGTGAACCCGAGACGACAGATCCTCTACCCGCTGGAGGAGCTGGGCATCAACGCACCGTCCCAGCAGATCACCAAACAACAGGTCAGACCAAAACCAGCTTCTATCAACATAAGCCTGCATTTAGATCAGTATGACAAACAAAAGCAGAAACAGTGAAAGCAAACGTAATGTTATAACACTAGCTGAAACTATTCTATAGGGTTTGTTTAAATCGTAACTGTAAGTTATCTGCCACAAGAGGGTGCTGTGCAGTAAATGAATGAATCACATAGTAATTTGACTTGCAACTCTCCATCCCTAAACTGTCAATGGACAGCACCACATCTTTGTTTCTCAATAATTAACGCCGTAGCTGTCTGCCTTATTCCACTCGTAATGCGTTCTGAAGCAGAAGCGTTAGCCGTACGTGGTGCAGATCACAGGGCCGTTGTTGCCTGAGGTTATTGAACGTCTAGTTGTAAAGAAACAGATGGATGGATGGTGGCAGATGGCGGAGAATGTTTACGCTGGTTTCTAACAGGTAAAGCAGCAGCGTTCTTATCCAGCCATCATCAGAACAACCAACATCTGCTGTAGACGTGCGTGTGTGTGTGTGTGTGTGTGTGTGTGTGTTTACTCCTGAGTGACATACCACACACACACTAGCCAGAGGGGGGTTTCTCTTCACACAATGTTTCTTCATCAATCGAAACGAGCTAAATGAATCATGAGGTGTTATGAAAGCACATTCAGCCCACATGATTTCACAGTTTTCTTCAATAAACCCAATAGAGTTTATTATAAAAGCTTGAAGGTGCTTACAAACCCTAAGTAGGCAGCGTTTAAGGTGCGTTCACTAAATAATTGGCTCCTCTAGAAGGTACATTAAGTCAAATTCTAAAGTAGCATCTTAAGTATCTTTTACAGAGAAATCATTCGCATCATGCACTGTTATGAAAAATCAATCCAACAAGGCCAATGACATTATTGAAATGTTATTACTATTATTGTATTATTTAAAATAATTCAATGTAATTAAAGACTTATATTTATCCAATAGAAATATACGTGAAACCCAATATTTGGGTTTTGATTTTTAATAGGTTATCACATTATTATCTTATTAACACATTTTGTGTATTTCTGCATAGCAAACTCTTTCTGAAGATCATGTGACTCTGAAGCTGAAGTAATGATGCTGAAAATACAGCAGCGCATTTCAAGAATAAATTACATCTTAGAACATATTTAAATAGAAAACAGTTGTTTTCTTTGATAATATTTCACAAAATGTGTGTATTTTTGATCAAATAAATGCAGACTTGGTAAATATAAGAGGCTTCTTTTCAAAACATTGTACAAATGTTACCAAACCCAAATCTGTTGAATATATTTATATTATTCTGACACACACTGTAAAATAAAATAACATATATTTTTAAAAGATTTTAAAAAGTAATATAACATTACTTACGTACAAAATGTACTTTACGTAAAAAAATAAATACTGTCAAATATGTTTTTTGCAAATAGGAACTACATATACATATATATATATATATATATATATATATATATATAGTTCAATATATATAAAGCATTGTGTGAAAGTCTGGTTCCTGAAGCAAAATCAGTTAAAACCACAGCCCATGTTAGGCAGTAGGGTGCTCGTTAGGTTTTGGAGCTGCTGTGTCATATGCAGCTTTGTGTGTGTGTGTGTGTGTGTGTGTGTGTGTGTGTGTGTGTGTGTGTGTGTGTGTGTGTGTGGGCATGTTTATGTGGTTTATGAGGACACAAATTTGTATAATGACATGGGTATGACATAGGTATTACAAGGAGAAGGTGATTTATGAGGACATTTTCAGTGTCCCCATAATTTAAAACGCTTATAAATCATACAGAGAGAGTTTTTTTGAGGGAAAATATAAATGCACCGTCTCCTGTGAGGGCTAAATTTAGGTGTAGGGTAGGTGTAGGGCAATAGCACATACAGTTTGTACAGTATAAAACCATTACGCCTATGGAGAGTCCCGTAAACCATAAAACCAACATGTGTGTGTGTGTGTGTGTGTGTGTGTGTGTGTGTGTGTGTGTGTGTGTGTGCGTGTGTGTGCGTGTGTGTGTGTGTGTGTGTGGTGCATTAGCAAGAAACACAAGCTGTCACCCTTCAGTCCACATTAGAAAGCTCCATTTGGTAGCGCAGCAACGCCGGTGTCCAGGCAGCGCTGCAGATAAGAGCGCAACGACTGCGCTAATCCTCCGTCCGGTTCAGATGAATTAATCAGAGTTAAAGCACCTGTCCAGTCTTCGTCAATAGAGTGTTGTGTTACGAAGAGCATTACGTCTGACAGAAGTCCTGCATGTCTGAGACGGACGCACCTGCGCTGGCTTTACCTGAGCACAGAGGACAGGGTCAGCTCCCGTTTGACATCCCATCATTTCAGGAGCAGATGAACAACATCCGAGAACTGTTTTAGTTTAGAAGAAATCACAAAACTACTGACTGTTTTCAAACAGGTTTCCTTTCACAGTCTGCCATTGGTAGCCACACGTCTTTCTGCATCCTTCTCAGCAGCTATAGAGTAAAGAGATATAAGAGAGGAAGACCAATCACAATTCAGTATGCAAACTATTATAATGACATCATATTTGAATGCAGAACACCGTATCAGTGTCGGAGGGAGATTTACAAATATTAGTCTTTCATTTCTAAAATAAATAATAGTTTGCAAGATCAATATATATTCAAAAGTTTGGGTAAAAGATATCTGTTTCAATTAAATGTTATTAAACGTTATTAAACGTTAAACTTATTATTCATTAAAAGTAAACCAGTATATTAGAATGATTTCTGAAGGATCATGTGACACTGAAGACTGGAGTAATGTTGCTGAAAATTCAGCTTTGATCACAAGAATAAATTATATTTAACACTATAATCAAATACAAAACAGTTATTTTAAATTGTAAGAATATTTCAAAAACTTTCAGTTTTTACTGTATTTTTGATTAAATAAATGCAGCCTTGGTGAGCAGAAGAGACAAAACAAAGCCCTTACCAACCCCGAACTTTGTTAAAAATATTAATAAAGAATTATACAGTTAATACGTTTATATAATTTTATGAGCTTTTCTCTATATGACCTTCAAAACTTGAGGGCGCTAGAAAATGATGTCTATGTGATTTTGTGCACCTTTTCTGATTTGTGTCTTCAAGTGGCCCCACATGTCCAGAATTGAAACCTCCTTCAGTCCCTGCCATTGATTACAGCATTTAATGAATGACTTTGAAGAGCCAGTCGTTGATGGTCATGTAATCAGCTACGTTTTCTTATAGTCCAATGACAAATGGCATAGTTTTAGGCCTCTCTCTTCCCAAAATCCACCGCGTCTCTATTCTTCCAGTTTAAATCAGATAAGGTGTACCACAGAACAAATGATTGATGCTCAAGGGCCAATTAGAGAACCAGAGAGAGAATGATTCGGAGAACACGGCAGCTGTTTGCTTTCAGTTGATTCAAAGACGACCGAACATGTCCTTCTCAGTAAATCTGCTTTAAGAATGGATCATTTCAATGTTTCATGTTAGGTGCAGAGCCTTTTGAGGTGTTCTGCAGGTTTTTGGTTTTATAAAGTACGTTTCGATTCGCTCAGTGGAACTCTTTAACATTAGCACATTTCAGTATCTTAGATGAGTTATAGTGCTCGCTAATGCAAATGCTTTTTTCCTGTTCGCTGTGCTGGTATCTTTTTAGCTCAATAAGTGCTCAGTGAAACATACTGTCGCTCTGGCTCTGATTAAACTATTGTCATGCCGTGTGTAGGACATCAGCAGTGCTTTTAAGAAAACTGTAATTACTGTTAGCTGAGCTTAGCTGTTAGCTGGGACAAACACACACCTGAAACACAACACACGACCACTTCATCGCATCGACAGGCAGCGTCTCATGACATTAGCCAGTGTTCAACAATAAGATCTGCAGGAGCTGCTGCTTGAAATGATCAGCATCTCTTTAGTAACAAATACATGTGTTTTCTCCATTAAACTGTCATTTTGATGCTTATAAATTCATAATCCACACTATTGCTGGAACAATAATGATTTTGAACCCATTCTAACTGATGCTTCCATCAGTTATCAAAGTTTTAATAAATCATCATACTTAACATTATTTTGGTTACATATTTAAATCAGTGTTGTCTATACATAACACAAACCTACAACTTCATTAGTAAGACATAAAAACACATAATCACAATTTTTGCTTTCCAATAATTATATAATACATTAATGTTCAAAATGTTGGGGTCGGTAAGATTTAAAAAAAATAAAACAAATTGCTCACCAAGGCAACCAAAAATACAGTAAAAACAGCAATATTGTAAAATATTATTGCAATTTAAAATTACTTTTCTATTTGAATATGTTTTAAAATGTAATTTATTTCTGTGATGCGCAGCTGTATTTTCAGCATCATAACTCTTCAGGGTCACATGATCTTCAGAAATCTTTCTAATATGCTGATTTGCTGCTCAAGGAACATTTCTGATTATTATCATTGCTGAAAACAGTTATTCTTGCCTAATATTTTTGGGTAAATTATTTTTTTTTCTTTGGTGAATATAAAGTTCAAAGTATCATCATTTATTTATTTTCTTTGGTGAATATAAAGTTCAAAGTATCATCATTTATTTATTTTCTTTGGTGAATATAAAGATCAAAGTATCATCCTTTATTTATTTTCTTTGGTGAATATAAAGATCAAAGTATCATCATTTATTTATTTTCTTTGGTGAATATAAAGATCAAAGTATCATCATTTATTTATTTTCTTTGGTGAATATAAAGTTCAAAGTATCATCATTTATTTCTTTTCTTTGGTGAATATAAAGTTCAAAGTATCATCATTTATTTATTTTCTTTGGTGAATATAAAGATCAAAGTATCATCATTTATTTCTTTTCTTTGGTGAATATAAAGTTCAAAGTATCATCATTTATTTATTTTCTTTGGTGAATATAAAGTTCTATTAGCATTGTTCTGGGTTAAATGACACTAAAGATCTTGATTTCTCTTTTCTTCTCGTCAGGGGTCTTTTGCTCTGTACCACACTAACAGAAAACTCACCATGGAGCCGAAGGTCACCGTCAACGCCAGAATCGTGGTAGTGGGAGCGTCTGACACGGGTTTAGCTTTTCTTGAAGCACTGACATTCTGGTAAGATGCCGTTTTTAGAAGCGTTCAATCAAACGGTCAGCACTGATAATTAAGCCATAAACAGCATTCATGATTTCTTTTTGAAGAAACGGCAAGATATTTCTGTCTAAAAGAGTTTTTGTTGTTGTTGTCTGTGGGTGGAAGGACATCATCTCAAGCGTGATTATAATTAGAGAGAGTGACCCTCGGGGATCTGAGCGAAACAATGACTGCATGAAATCTGAGCTCAAGGCTTTATATAATAACACTCAGCCCAGCACATGCCAATTAATGCCTCAGGACTGAGATCTCTGTGTTTAAACCACTGAATTTCACAAACAGATTCTTCAAATCAAATATGTGATTGCCTTTATTCAAATATGTTTAAGCAGTGATTCCCAACCAGACATTAGTTCCAAAAGAGCTTTCAAATGAAAATCATGGCCATGTTCTGGAGAGAAAAAACTTTATATTGTATAAAATGCAGATGATTTTGAACCAAGGACTGTAAATGAGATTTCCTTTCTAGATTTCATTTACAAACAAATGTACCATTAGATCAAAAATGCGAGGTTCACCACCACCGAACGGTTTGTGGTCAGTAAGATTTTCTAAATAAGTCTCTTGTGTTAACATGTTATTATCTTGGAATAAGCTTCTTCTGGGTTAAAAGTGAGGTTAACGCATGCGCTGGTTCAAAGCTGAGCGTGCGCTGTGAAGGAACAAGTGAAAACGTTGGATGTTGATGTGACGGGCGATGCAATAACTGAATAAACGTCGTGTTTTATTCAATTTAACATGGGATACTTTCCAGAGGCTTTGCTTGCTCTTCCTAAAACCTTGGCTCTCTGAACACTACGATCCTGTTTGATAAATGTTACAGTCTGTCCTGTAGTTAACTACCCCAGCAGAAGAGACAGGATTACACACACGTCATGATCTGTATTTAACTCCGTCACTGATGTTTTCTTGAGCACTGTCTGTTTTTATTCACTATCTGAGTCATCTTGTGCTCAGCAAAGCTGCATTTGTTTGTTCAAAATACAGTCAAATAAAAAAACATAGTGGAAAAATTATTGCAATTTCAAATTGTAATCAAAATATTATTTATTGCTGTGATCAAAATTGAATGTTCAACATCATTGCTCCAGTCTTCAGTGTCACATGATCCAATATCCTAATATGATGATTTGCTGCTCAAGAAACATTTCCTAATATTATCAATATATTGATCAATAAATAAATCAATACATGTTTTTCAGGATTCTTGAACAGGAATTTATATGTCATATATTAAATTTCTTTCATATAATTTTGATCAATTTAATGCATCCTTGCTGAATAAAAGTATTCATTTTATTTTCTCAACTTTGTAATAATAGTGTACATAAAAAGGTTGGGAAACACTGTTTTTAGACAAGATTTCCACACACTTTAGGTCTTTAGTCCCTGAAGGATTTCACTTTTCAGCATGTCATTTCTCGAGAGGATATCAGGAGATGTCAGCTTCTCGCAAAGCGTTTGACCAAACAAAGCTGCGATTTAAGGCCGTTCTTGTTTCCTGAAAGCTGATAACTGCCTGGCAACCAGGGGTCGCTCTGCGGTTGAGTGTGTGTGTGTGTGTGTGTGTGTGTGTGTGTAACTCCTGCTGCTTTGGCAGGCACCGCGGGCACGCAGCTGTCTAGAGCTGGCAGTGTGTGGAGGTCACGCGCTGGCCCTTTAATTAGCCCGGCCACTGTTCTCTAGGCCGCAATTGGTGTTTGCTGTCGCTAATGACTTGACTAATGAGGCAGTTAGTGTCCACTAAACTTATGGCCGGTCAGCCCCTGTAGAGGCCGCCTGTCTAATGGAGAAGGTGGAGGCCATGGCCGACAGCGCTTATCTGTCAAGCCAAAACCATTGCCCCCCCTCACGCTCGCTCTCTTGTCCTTTATCACCCCAGAGGACCATAGAGGACCGATAAAGATGCTTGGCCCCTAAACTTAGAGTCAGACACTGGCCACAATAGAGGCCTGTCAGCTGCTGATAAGGCCAGAACACTGTGAGCTGGTGGTCAAGAGAAAACACACACACACACACACACACACACAAGATTAACATTTCACATCGACACAGATTCCAGATTCTTTTCTAGTATAAAAGATTATTCATTCTATATATTCTTCTTGAAACAACAAAAATATCCACTGCTATCTAGTAAATACTCTTAATAATCACATTTGCTCAATTTTTGCATCTGTTTCTTTTGCTCAAAAAAAGAAAATAAAAAAATGTAAGAAAAATGATATATTTTCAAACAAATGTTATTCTTTAAATCACTACAGTGATCCCAAACTAGCTAAGTCCTACTGAGTGGTTAATTAAGGCTAAATGTGCAGCCCTATTTATATTTGTAATATTAGCATTTTTATATTAGCAATAATTTTTATGCTTGTTTATTTTTAAAATATTCCATTTTGTTTTCATGTTATTTTAGTTAGTTTGTTTTCATGTTATGTTATTTTCATGTTATTTTAACAAACATATTAAACATGAATTAAAAAATTATGAAAATAATAATTAATAAAAATCAATTTATTATATATTTATTTTTATTTGGTGTACTCCGGCATGTCCCCAATTTTGTCTAAATATTTTAATGTACACATTTTTAAATGTTAATGTTATTTTAGAAATAAACTTTTATTTAAAAATATATTCCTAAAATAAAATCTCAATAATCAATTTGTTTTTAATAATTTGTTTAATGTTTTTAGATTAAATTGTAATGTTATTTTAGCAATAAGCATCAATTACACAATTTAATTCAAATAAAACTGCACAAATCAATTTATTTTTTATATAATTGTATTTATTTAGTGAATTTTAATGGTATTTTAGCTATAAACATTAATTAAACATTTAATTCATTAATGTTTATGGCTAAAATAAAAATAACACAAATCAATTTATTTACATTACATTTACTTCTAATGTATTTAGACATGTCCCAAATTGTGGTAACAGGGTTATTATAATTAAATATATATTAATTTTATGAGGGGGGGGGGGGTGTAATTAAATGGATAATGTAATATTTAATTAATTTTATGGACTCTTCGTTAAAAATAACCTGACTGCTGTTAAAAATGTCAATCTCTCTTATACTTTTGCATGTGAAGATTTGTGCAAATCAAACATGTGCAGGAAGGAGTTAAAGGAAAAAACAGTCTGAAATAAAAGACAGATAGCTGAAGATGACAGTCACAGTCGACTCTGTCTGTCTGTATCACTGCGTCCTCCGTCTGATCAATCATGACGGTCCACAGACCTCACACGCTCCTCTTTCAACACTCTCCAGCCACAGATAGAGATCATGTCTATCCAGCACATACAAAACAGGTCATTTACATGACAAGAGACCCTTTTACACTCCTGAGGGGACGGGGGGAGACCACTACACACAGGAAAAAAGACCAAACAAAAGGAAAGGCTTTTACAGTGATGCTCGGAGAAGAAAGCGCTTTAATGCAGGACAGCGCTGTGCTGAAATTAAGGGATTTCAGCATCTGTGTTTGCAGAATAACCTCACACACCCCGCGTGCTTTTGTTCAGGCATCGTTACTGTCCTCTCCATTCAATGGTATTCATTTCTGGACAGAAAAAAGGAACAAAAAATTGGACAAAAATACCCTCATTGTTGAAAATGGACCAGATCTGTCCTACACCGTGTCTGTTCTTCAGAAAAGCTTTTCTGTACCTGAACTCAATTCAGAGACATGTTCGATCCACAGTCTGAACATCAGCGATTCTTGGTATATTGTCAAGATGCATAAAGTTGATTGAAAAAAGGGTCAATGGCATTATTTGACTCTGACTCTACATTTCTCTTTCCCGCCAGTCCTCATCTCAGATTCAACAATCTGACTCTCATCTCCACTCACGGCCTTCCAGATCGCTGCTCTGATGACAACATGAGATTTCTGACTACAAGGTGAGAGATGCATTACAAACGAGAGGCATTCAGACTCCAACGCAGCATATTTCCACTCCATGAACGAGGGAGAGACCGCTTTATTTCCATGCTATCATACAGATGTGAAGTGCACTGAAGCTGTCCTGGTCTCGGTGCAGTTCAGACTCGAAGGCTTGACTGATGCAATCCAAAATTCGATTCATTATAAACATTACTAATCATTTCTTAGAAGTCAAGTTTAATACTAAAAGAACAAAGTGACAAAATGGCAAAACATTATGCCGTTACTCACTGATGATGTTCTCCTCGTTATGAACTCAAATCTCATTCATGTTTCTGTCAAATCCATTGTGCTTTAAATTTTCTAACTTATTATTTTATTATTATAATAATGATCTATTATATTAAAGATTTCTAACCTATTATTTTTGTATTCTTTTCCATGACCGACATCTAGAAATGATTAAATAATGGTACGTTTCCAACAGAATTGTGTTTCTTATTTTAAGCATTAACTCACTCAATTTTGCTAAGATATTAAGTCTTGTTTTCTGGAAAAAAACTAAATTGAGTTTATACTTTAAAAAGATTTCTTGTTTTAAACATTAACTCACTTAATAATGATAATTCCTTTAAGAACATCTAATAAAAAATTAAGTTTATGCTTAAAACAAGAAAAATGTCTCTGTTTTCTCACTAATTTTGTTCATTTTTTCAGAGAACAAGACTTAATATCTTAGAAAAATGAAGTACTTCAAATATCTGTCCGTTTTAAGCACAAACTCAATTTTTAGAAAACAAGACTTCATATCTCAAGTCATTTGCTTCTCAAGTAAATGTATCTTGATTTAAGAAGGTTTAAATGTTTATTCTGGAAAACAAATAATTATAAGTAAGAAAATCTATTTTTTGCAGTGTATCGCATTTCTTCATTTTTGGCAGTATAAAGCAAGACAAACAAAAGGGATGAATGAATAAATCAAGATTAAAGTAGATTTGTTATGGTGACATATTCCTTTAAGACTGCTTTGATCTCTCAAGAGATTCTGACCTCTTCCCTCAGAGCGGCAGCTTTAGTGCGGCTTCACTGAAAGCATCACTCCTGATGAAAAGCAGAAACGTCTGTTTTATCAGGTCTGTTAGTGGTTCTAATCCAATCCACCGATCCAAACGACTGATACGACACACAGAGCATCAGAGTCATTGATTCTGAGCATCAGACTCAGTTAACCTTGAGCATTGAAAATCTCAAACCGCTTTCAGTGAAATGTCCTGATGCAGGATCTGTTCCTCCACAGTCACAGCTACAGCGATCAGGATCAAGCCCGGCTGTCTCTGCGCTCCTGGATCAGCGTGGTGACCGGTAAGATGAGGGCCATCGACCGCGAGGCCAAACACGTGGAGCTGATGGAGAGGGGTAAAGTGAAGTATGACTATCTGATCCTCTGCACCGGCCTGCAGTACCAGGTCAGAGACGCACAAACACAAGCACATCAACACTATTAACTGAACCAAGATATCACTGGGAATTATGAGATGTGTATTCTGTGCCAGCGCAGATCAGTATTTGCTAATGAATGCAATGCTAATACGGTTTTCATGCAGAGCACAGTAATTAGTACATGAGAATTCAGCTTGTGTGGATGCTGCTGTATTTGGCAGAGTCTGACAATACATTTAATGGGAGGACATTGCTGATGCTGTGTATATAGAAGCTGGACATAAATATATATAATAAATTCATTAGATTTAAATGAATTCAAATATATTTCCATCATTTGAATAATTTAATTGACAATTACATGTACATCTAAAAAATAGATTATCATGAAAAAGGTCAATATTTTTTTGTCACTCATTTCAGAAAGTGAAACCCATATATTATATAGATTCGTTACATATAGAGTGAAATATTTAAAATATTTCAATGATTATGGCTTACAAATAATGAAAACCCAAAATTCAGTGTCTCATAAAATTAGAATATTACATAAGGTCAATAAAAAAAGGATATTTTAAACAGAAATCTCATGCTTCTTAAAAGTATGTTCATAAGCACTCAATACTTGGTTGGGCCTCCTTTTGCATGAATTACTGCATCACTGCGGCGTGACATGGAGTCGATCAGTCTGTGGCACTGCTCAGGTGTAATGAAGCCCAGGTTGCTTTGATAGCAGCCTTCAGGTCATCTGCATTGTTGGGTCTGGTGTCTCTCATCTAGATTCTCTGGGTTCAGGTCAGGCGAGTTTGCTGGCCAATCAAGCACAGTAACACATGGTCATTGAACCAGCTTTTGGTACCTTTGGCAGTGTGGACAGGTGCCAAGTCATACTGGAAAATGAAATCAGCATCTCCATAAAGCTTGTCAGCAGAAGGAAGCATGAAGTGCTCTAAAATGTTCTGGTAGATGGCTGCGTTGACTGTGGACTTCAGAAAACACAGTGGACCAACACCAGCAGATGACATGGCAGCCCAAATCATCACTGACTGTGGAAACTTCACACTGGACTTCAAGAACATGGATTCTGTGTCCTTCACTCTTCCTCCAGACTCTGGGACCTTGATTTACAAATTAAATGCAAAATGTACTTTCATCTGAAAAGAGGACTTTGGACCTCTGAGCAACAGTCCAGTTCTTTTTCTCCTTAGCCCAGATTCAGCTTCAGTTCACTCCTTGTGAAGCTCTCCCAAGTGTTTGAATCGGCTTTGCTTGACAGTGTTCTCAAGCTTGTGGTCATCCCTGTTGCTTGTGCACATTTTCCTACCCAATTTCTTTCTTCCAGTCAACTTTGTGTTTAACATGCTTTGATACAGCACTCCTTGAACAGCCCCCTTTCAGTAATGACCCTCTGTGACTTACCCTCTTTGTGGAGGTGTCAATGATCGTCTTCTGGACCATTGTCAAGTCAGCAGTGTTCCCCATTATTGTGCTTTCAAAGAACAAGAGATACACAGAGTTTATACTGTATGGATGGTCATTTATTGAAACTCAAATATAAATATTCTAATATTTTGAGATACTGATTTTTGACTTTCATGAGCTGTAAGCTCTAATCATCAAAATTAAAAACACAATTTTTTTAAATGTTTTACTTTACATGTAATGAATCTAAAACCTATGTAAGTTTAACTTTTTGAAATAAGTTACAAGAAAATAACTTTTTCACCATATTCAATTTTTTTAAATGTACCTGTAAAAGCAATTACATTATGTACATATATTTATATATATAAGCTACAATAAATACTTTTTCATTACAAAAAAAATATTTTAAATAAACACAGTTCTTTTGAACATTATATTCAAAGAATCTTGAAACAACAATACCTTCCATTCCTTCCATTTTTGCATTCATCATAAAAACAAAAATCCTTTAAAAAAATTGTTTACAAGGGTTAATAGAAACAAAAAAAACTAAATTTTTGTGACTTTAAATAAAAGTTAAATAAACATTAACTGAAATATTAAAAACTTTATTTCTGCTTTTTTATTGTACAAAAATAACTAAAAATAAAAATATAAAATAAAAATTCATAAAAATACATATATAGACATATATATTTTAACTATTTAAAATGAAAACAAAATGACAAAAACTTTAACTAAAATTCAAATGAAAGCCTAAGATATAAAAATAAAAACGGATTTAAAATATTAGAAGAACTACTTCAAACCAATTAATAAATATATATACAACATGTACACACACAAATATATTTACCAGCTTCTACAAAGTATCTGCAACTTGTGATGACAAATTATTAAAGTGAATTCATATGAATTAGATTAAACGGTTTGGTAGGAGAATATATATACTGTATATTATTCATTGACATTAATATATAGAGAGAGAGAAGGAATGTGATTTTCTATTTGAACTACACTACAGATGCCCAGTGTCACCAGTACTGATGCCATAACACAAAAAACCAACAGTCTGAACCCAAATCAGCCCAGACACCGACACACACGACCCGTCCCGTCCAACCTCTTCACCCTCAACGACCAGCGCGACTGCTCACACGTCCAGCAGTGGCTCATCGACAACTCTGAGGAACTAACAGGTGCATTTACTGCTAATGTTTAAAGATTGTATTAGTCTATGGAAGCCCTCTCTCCTGCCTAATCTCATTTACCAAGCCCCTGTTATTCTACAGCCTCGTCCAACTGTCAGAGCATAACAAGTAGCTAATTAGCGTGAGTGAAATCTCATCTCCTTCCATCCATTTACAGGGCAATATTAATATTAGCAGAGTGAGCTAAGAATTAATCTGCACGGGCAGAGATGAGCCACCGCTATCTGTCTGATTAAGCCTATTATATTTACTAATTACAGCCTCCTTTAATAATCCGGGAAGTAGCACAATTATCAGTGAATGCTAATTATACCGTCTGCATATGAAAGATATCAATTCAGTGGCATGAGAATTTGTATTTGGGTCAACCAGAGAGGCATCGCTGGGTCTGGCTCCGAGTAAGATGTCAACACAAATTACCTGCTAATAGTTTTGGCAGAAATCCTGTTGTGGTTGAACGGTTGTTGTGTGGCGCTGGCTGTGCTTCAGCACCATGGACAGGGTTTGAGCGAGACCTTCTCTAGCTATTCAGCCCTGCACGAGCAAAGACAGAAGATATGGAAATGAATGCTGTTTGTATGGCATTGAAGAAGGAGCTACGGGACTGAATGTGTGAGATGTAAAGAAGACAAAGCCATGTTTATAAATGAGTCACGTTCAAAGACAATGTACACACACCTGTGACCGCACATCAGTTAATACTAATGAAAGAAATACTTTTATTCAGCAGGATGCATTAAATACACCAAATGTGACAGAAAATACTTTTATAATGCCACAAAAGATTTCTGTTTCAGCTTTCTATTCATCAAAGAATCCTGAAGAAAAATTGTGATACTTTTCCTCCCAAGATTCTTAGATTTTTATTTTAAACAAAAATAGGAAGCAGCACAACAGTTTTCAAACAATAATAATACTAAGAAATGCTTCTTGATCAGCAAATCAGTATATTAGAATGATTTCTGAAGGATCATGTGACACTGAAGACTCAGAAGAATAGATTACATCTTAAAATATATTCATATGGGGAAAATGTGTTTATTAATTATAATCAAATTTCACAATATTACCCTTTTTACTGTATTTTGAATCAAATAAATTTATAAAATTGTAGTTTTTTTCTACAATTAAGACCTTGACTTTTGAACTATAGTGTGTATTACGCTAGTCAAATAAAGCTAATCATTTAATTAATAATAAAAATAAAATGTATATTGTTCTAATGTTCATTTCGATTAATTATAAAGTTTTTAAATTCTAAGTACTTTCAAAATTGTCCCAGCATTATTTATCCACATTCAATATTATTTTGTATGCATTAATCCTACATGTTTTATTCTGATATATTATATAAAGTAAACACAGCAAAAGTAATACTCATCTATGCAATGGTTTTTCAAACTAATCATCTGTCATTATCCAGAATCATGCGTGTGTGTCTTATATATTCATGTGAGCTCCGTCTGATTGGTTTTCATCCTTGAGGACTCTAATGTTAACATCAAAGACCTTCCTTCACAAAAGATCTCAATTCAATCAATCCAGCACTGATGGTGACGTGACACTGTTTGGGTGCAGCAGTGAAAGGACATCACTTCCTTCATCTTCTCTTCCTTATTCCTTTCTTTCCCCTCATCTAACCCAATGGGTTGCTAAGTGACCCTTCTCTGTTTCACAGCCACTGATATCATCTCTCCAAACGGGCGTAATAAATTGCTTCCCTTCCCCCTTGTGGAGGCTAAATGGCCTTAAGTTTATTTTACAGTTAAGTAAACCAGCTTTTTATTGGAGGGAAGGCATTGGTACGGATGTAATACAGTCCAGTGTTTTGTCCATTTCAAATAAGGCCACTCTTTTAAATGTGAAGTGTGTACCTAACACAAAATGGTGTTTGACTGGTTGGCAGGTGATGCTGTGCTATATGGAAACACCATAGACGTGTTCACCTGCGTGGAGACGCTCATGCGCCTCGGTGTCAGCGGCCGCCGGATTCACGTGGTCCATCCTCCCGAAGACAACCCAACCTCCCGTTTCCCCAACGGTTCAGTGGAGCGCGCAGTGAAACAGGCGCTGGAAAAAGAAGAGGTTCACGTGCATCACGACGGCCTGCTGACTCAAATCAACGACGGACGACGCACAGATCCCGTGACCTCCGTGACCTCCGTGACCTTCACCACTGACGCTCAGACTCTTCGACTGGAGTGTGCGGTGAGTGAAACTACCTAAACATCACTGCACACATTTCACGGAGCCATGTTATATTTTGTATTAGTGTTTATTTTTACATCATGTTTTTGTGTCAAAAACACATTTCCATTCAAAACGTTGAGGTGTCTTCTGCTCACCAAAGCTGCATTTATTAGAGCACAAATACAGTAAAAACTGTACAATTCTGAAATTATTACAATTTAAAATAGCTGTTTTCTATCTGAAAATATTTATATTTTCAAATGTAGTTTATTACGGTGATCACATTCTGATACGCTGCTCAAGAAACATTTCTGATCATCATCATTGTTGAAAACAGTCATTTTATTCAGGATTCTTTCATGAAAGAACAGCTTTTTTTTTTTTGTAGCATTATAAAGGTCTCATTGTTTTTATTAATTTAATTTTCAATTTAATAGGTCCTTGCTAAATAAAAGAAATACTTATTTCAAAAAAATTAAAATCTCACTGAACCCAAAATTTTGAATGGTAGTCTACATATTTTAGATTTATGACTAAATTATTTTTATTAAACATTCCCTTTTTCTTAAAACATTATCATTATTTTTTAAATGACGTTTTGAGTTCTGAAAGTTACAGAACAAAGTCTTTTATTTCATAAGATCAAGGACATTTCGACTCGTTAACAAGCGTCCATCAGCTCTTCGTTTAATGTTTAGTCCATCATGATTTGGGAAAACAGCATCTATGTCCATTTTAAAACAAATATCTCTAACTTGCTTTTGATTTTCATAGGTGTTCTTCAGCTTCTCTCATAAAACCATCGACTACGACGCCTTCAAGGCCATCAATGATGCCTGTTTGGTGTTCGATGGGCGTTTGGTCACAGATTTCAGCTTCCACACCAACGACGCCTCCATATACGCCGCAGGCCCCTTGACCAAATACTCCCGCCGTTACCATGCCGACCAGTGGAGCGACTCCTGCTTTAATTGTAAGGAGGTGGGGCAGAGTTTGGCATCTGTTGTCCTGCCCTTATGTGACCCGACCCTGGATCATCCCGCCAGCCCACCGTCTGACCACGACCACCTCGTTCCTGCGTATAATCAGGCCAAGATCCAAGGTCACCATTTCTCCTTCTGAACTACTTAAGCAGTACCTAGAACAAAACATCACAGTCACTTCAGTGTAGGCTCTTTTAAACAACATCCTAGCAACTTCCTAGAACACCCTAGCAACCCCCAGCAACAAGAAAATTCACTCAAAACACCTTAGCAACAGCCTAGAACACTTAAAAGAATCACTAAAAACAACTTAGCAACTGCTTAGAACACCCTAACAACCCCCAGCAACAAGAACATTCTAGAACATTATCTTAAAACATCTTAGCAACTGCCTAAAACACCCTAGCAACCAGAATACTATGGAAAATGCTCTAAAATCCACTCAAAACACCTTAGCAACTGCTTAGAACACCCTAGCAACCCCAGCAACAAGAACATTCTAGAACATTATCTTAAAACATCTTAGCAACTGCCTAAAACATCCTAGCAACCAGAATACTCTGGAAAAATGCTCTAAAATTAACTCCAAACACCTTAGCAACCTAAAACACCTAAATCCACTCAGAACACCTTAGCAATTACTTAGAAAACCCTAACAACCCCTAGCAACAATACCATTCTAGAAAATGATAGCATATACTTAAAAATATATACTTAGTGTAAAAACCTGCTTTTACATTTTTACATAAATTGTCCTTAGTTCATTTGTTCTTGCAACAATCAGTCAAGCGCTCATAGTGAGTTTATTAGAGGATCCTGAGATCGGTTTTATTAGGATTTTAATACTTCTCTCCCATTTTATAGCCGTGCAGGAGGTTAAAATGTTTAACATGTGTTGCGTCACCCAGTTTTCCCCCCTCATCTAATTCTGACTGACACTAAACTATTGACAGTTCATTTGCATAATCTAATCACGGGCTAAGTGATTATAGCAGAATGGACCATCTGTTACACAGACACACAGCGTCTGATATGAGACAAACAGCTTTAGAATCATATTTGTGGTGTTCGGGTGAAAATACTATTAATTGTGTGTTTGTAAAAACAAGAGTTATGAGGAATAATTTATAATAAATCTCACATTCACAGGGGGAAGATTACCAGGTGGCTATAATTACCTCCATGTCACTAAACCGACTGCCATCGGCAACAAAATAGCGGCTCAGAAGGTATGGTCTAAACAAAGATGCGTTTGCATTCTATCACAGTACAGTCCTAGATTACTCTAACACGAGTTTAAGAGTTGCATTAAAAGGTTGATCTTTATTACTCGCGTCCTGCAGGGTCGTGACATCGTGACGGGCCGCACTGAAACAGGGAACTACTTCCATCTGCATGTGTGTGACATGTACAGGTTCAACCGCGTTACGTCAATCTTACAGTCAGAATTCATTTACTGTCACAGTCGCATGATGCACGTCAACAAAACATTTGATCATCAAGTTTGTAACCGGGGATGTTTTACTGTAGAGAATTTCCATTATTGTCAGTGCATTAAGTGCACTATTAAGCATTAATAGCAGAACAATAAATAATGTTTTATATATATATATATATATTTATTAACATTAAACATATTTAACATTAATATTAAGTGTATTCAAGGTTCAAGGTTCTTTGTTATTCGTCACATACACAATCATACAGGGTATAATTAGTAGTGAATTGTAAGTTAAATTCGTCTATATAACATTATCAAACATTTTTATTTTACATTTTCATTTATATTTTCAGTAAAGGCCGAACAGAAGTTTTGCGCCTTGGGTTTATGGTGAAATATCTCGACAAGGTTTTGTGAGATTTACACCGCAGCTCATTTTGATTGTTCAGTTCAATACCTAAACACCAAATCAAACAACTCATTCTCTTGAATTACACACAGGATTATTTATGACACTCCACCCCTTAATCATATCTTTCTTCGTCTGGTCACACTTTATATGATGATCTATTTCCGACGGTGTGACCTCTGCTCCTAAATTTGAACACCACTGACCCTCCACCATCAGAGTCATTGTCCTGCATTACTAATCTGTTTATGCAGGTGTGCAATCCGCTTTCCACAGCGCACGAGACAATAGTTAAGCCCATACTACAATAGAAAAAACAAGAGTTGTGTGTCTTCACAGTGTGAGAATGTGTGTGTCGATTCAAGAGGCTGTGCAGAAGATGCTGGATGATAAAACAGAGTCCGTGTCAGTGAGTGTGTGTGTGTGTGTGTGTGTGTGTGTGTGTGTGTGTGTGTGTGTGTGTGTGTGTAGTGTATTCTGTATGTGTGTGTGTGTTGGGACTGTGTAATGCAATATCCAGCTCATATTTACAAGTATTTATCCAGTACTGTCTGTGTGATTTCTTTATTTCCTCTACATTCACTGCACCATATGTTTGACAAAACATTGTGTTTAGCTCAAAGAACTAAAGCAAATAAATAATGCTTTTGTTTTTGTCAAATGAAATGTTTGGTGTGTATCATTAAAATATCGGACTTTGCCTTTTGAAATCGTGAATGTATGTGCTGTGTAATATTATATTATGTGGAGCTGTGAACAGATAAGAGCAGCAGAATCTGACCGCTCAGGTAAGATGGAGCGCAGCAGCAGCTGTATGATAAAATGGGGCAGAAAATCACAGATGCATGATCCAAACTGCTCCACGTCACATAGCTCATGTATGTTAGTGCATTTAGCTCTGGTGAGCAGTAATGTGAGCAGATATGAAAAATACAATTTTAAAAAATAAAACTTACATATGAGGTTTCAGATTCAACAAATGGGTTTATAGGCAAGTAAACCATTGTCTATACTGTAAATGTGAAATAAATTAAACTAAAATAAAAACATAGGTTCCACAAAATGCACATTGATGGTTCAGGTTAGAAAATAAACCATAAAATGTAAAATAAAAACGACAAATATATACAACTATAAATTATAATAATAAAATAAAAAAACTACACAGGTTCCACTAAAAGCATAAGAATAAAATAAGATTTTCATACTACAATAGAAAAAAACAAGAGTTTTGTGTCTTCACAGGGCGAGAATGGTTCGGTGTCGATTCAAGAGGCTCTGCAGAAGATGCTGGATGATAAAACAGAGTCCGGTCAGTCGAGTCTCAGCGAGGCTTATTCTGCTCTGAGGAAGAGTGTTCTGGATTATCTGAAGTACAACAGATACCATCTGACTATGTACGCCCGGCCGGGACTGCTGTAATCAATATCCAGCTCATATTTACAAGTATTTATCCAGTACTGTCTTTGATTTCTTTATTTCCTACATTCACTGCACCATATGTTTGGGGGCACATTGTGGGGGTTGGGGCTCAAAGAACTAAAGCAAATAAATAATACTTCTTGTTTTTGTCAAATGCAAATGTTTGGTGTGTATCATTAAAATATCGGACTTTGCTCTTTTGAAATCGTGAATGTATGTGCTGTGTAATATTATATTATGTGGAGCTGTGAACGCAGATAAGAGCAGCAGAATCTGACCGCTTGTAAAGATGGAGCGCAGCAGCAGCTGTATGATAATGAATGTGGGGCAGAAAATCACAGATGCATGATCCAACCGTTCCACGTCACATAGCTCATGTATGTTAGTGCATTTAGCTCTGGTGAGCAGTAATGTGAGCAGATATGAAAAATACAATTAAAATAAAACTTACATATGAGGTTTCAGATTCAACAAATGGGTTTATAGGCAAGTACACCATCTTGCCTCTTAAACTCAAAGTGAAATGTGGAAATTAAATTAAACATAAAATTGAACAAACATAGGTTCCACCAAAATGCACATTGATGTAAAATGTAATAATACAAAATGAAAATGCATTACAAAACTACACAATAAAACTAAATATAAATGCAATAAAACAAATCTTCTAAAATGCACATCAAATGTAATAAAATAAAGTTTACACATCAGATATCAGATGTGTTTGGCAAGTAAATCATCTTGCATATTAAGCTAAAAGTTGGGTAATGTATGTGGAAATAAATGTTATTCCTCTAAGCTGAACATCAAGTTTAATCAAATAATAAAAATAACAAAGCATCAGATACAACACATGTGTAGTTCAAATTATGCATAGCCCATCTGGCCCCCCAAAAAACGCGCCTTGTGTGTGTAAATAAAATAAAATGAATGCATTCACAAAACTGCTCATGAAGAGTTATGAAATCACGTGCAACAAATGTGCTCGTCTGCATTTACATTAACGCATTTCTGCGACGCTCTCCGAACGAAACGAGGGAGATTACGAGAAATTCCTTAATGACGAGACCGTTGCATTGGAATGACATCATCACACACGAGCACAATGCTGCTGATGGCACGGGCGAGTTTGCAGACAGGAACGAGTCCGTTTGAACAGAAGGATGGTGTGCGTCTGTCCCGTCCGCTCGCGCAAGCGTGTCTTTTGTGATGCAAACGAGAGGAGCCTCTTTTATGAATTATGTATGCGCGCAATGAGTGATTAATACGTCCCGCATTCAACTGTCGCACATGTCCTGAGCCCACGGGCGTCTGATTTATACATTTAATTAGTCGCGAGACAAATTACGCATGCAACTTGCGAGCCTTTTTGCAGCACGAAGCGATTTGGGGACGTTCATCTTAAAACTGCACCGCTCTGCGCGCTTGAGCATTAAAAACAGAACTTCTTTGTTGCCATTTCGCCCCATTTAATTTGAAATTCTGATGCTTTAAGAGTGATGGAGCCCCTAAAGGTTGCTGACAAAGGCAGGGCACGTGTGCATTGACGGGAAGCATCAAAGCGTGAAAAGAGGAGGAACCAGCGTGTGCCTAAAGCATCCTAATATAATAAACCTCAGGTACATCTGCCCGAGCAATCTGCGGACCCTCCCATCTCCAAATCCATAGGGATTCCATCTCCATCTGATTGGACGAGGCAGCGAGGGGCGAGAACAATGTCATCATTCCTGCTTAAAAAGACTGCTGCTATGCCTCCGTGATGGAAAGATCGCCGCACGCGTCCAAATATAGTACCAGGTGTGCCTCTGATTCCAACCCGTCTGAAGTGCCTTTCAGCTGGCGAAGATGCCGAGGGGATTTTTAGTCAAGAGAAATAAAAAAGCGACACCTGTCTCGTACCGCGTCCGCTCGGAGGAGGATGAGCAGGGCGCGTTTCCAGGCGCGCAGCAGGACGCGGCGATCGCGCACCACCCGGCGTCACCACGCACGTACTCGGCGCAGCCGGTGCAGTTTGGGAACCCAGAGATCGTCTACCGATCCATGTACAGCCCGACCCGACCCGTGAGCAGGGAGCACGAGAGGGCGTGTTTGGAAAGGCGCTTCAATCTCGGCTCGCCTATTTCAGCGGAGTCCTTCCCGGCGGTGCCCACCGGCTCTGACCATGCGCCGTTCGCGCCCGTGGATCTTAAAATCGGCACCAGCAACAGCACGCGAACCGGCACCACATTAACCACCAAACGGCCCGCGCCAGACGCGGAGCGCAAAGGAAAACCAGCATCCAAGAGAGCCAAAGCCATGCGGAAATTGCAGTTCGAGGATGAAGTCACCACTTCCCCGGTGCTGGGACTGAAGATCAAAGAAGGTCCGGTGGAGCAAAAACCCAGATCTCAGTGCGCAGGTGGCGACAAGCCGCTAGGCGAGTTCGTGTGTCAGTTGTGCAGAGAAGCCTACGCCGATCCCTTCTCTCTAGCCCAACATAAATGCTCGAGAATCATCCGCATCGAGTACAGATGCCCAGAGTGCGACAAACTCTTCAGCTGCCCGGCGAACCTGGCATCGCACCGGCGGTGGCACAAACCCAAAACTGCGCCGCAGAACCCGGAGAGCACTAAAACCCCGCGCCCGCGCCCGCGAAAGAGGAGACCTCCAGCGACAGAGACACTCCGAGTCCTGGACTCTCCGAATCCGGCTCCGAAGACGGGCTTTACGACTGCCAGCATTGCGGGAAGAGGTTCAAGCGTCAGGCATACCTGAAGAAGCACGTGATGGCGCACCACGACGCTTGCGACAAATCCCAAAGCCAGGCGCCGCTGAACCTGAGCGCGTCTGAGTGCCGCCTGTGCCCGGTGTGCGGAGAAAACTTCCCCAGCAGAGTGAGCCAGGAGCGGCACATCCGTCTGCAGCACTCGGCGCAGATCTACCCCTGCAAATACTGCCCCGCCATGTTCTACAGCTCGCCGGGACTCACGAGACACATCAACAAATGCCACCCGTCAGAAAACAGGCAGGTGATCCTGCTTCAGATGCCGGTGCGTCCAGCCTGCTGAGGCAAAGCTGTGCCTTAACCCAGTGCTTCGGATCTCGCGGAATCGGGTCGGGAAGCACAGAAGCGACCTGGATGAGCACCAGATGAGACTCTTTTCAAATCTAAGGTAGTTGGTCTACAACAGCTTAGACTGATCGCTTATTTTTCTAGGATCTCCGCACAAGTGCTTTTAGCTTTTAGACCTAAGAAATCCTAGAACATGCCTTGAATTCACAGGCTGTACGTACGTTTCATCGTCTCTAGCTTTAATAGAGCTTGTGAATCTGTGACTTTGACTGTAGCTTTCCAAACAACCTGACCAGGGTTTCTCCCTTTAGTGTAGCCAGAAATGCCTTGAATTAGATCTCGACATGCTGTAAAACTGCCTTAATCATGTACATGTTGGAGTGATTGCGGTCGCTGATAATACTTTTATATTATTATTCTTGTGTGTGTATATGTTTGTGATTATTTATCTATTATTTATTTATTTAAAATGTTGTATTTAAATTATTAAGTTTGCCTAATTCATTTGTGATTGATCTGAATTTTGTCTCGACAGCCAAATGTTTGATTTATTGATGTAAAGATTGATCTTTGTCAATGCTGAAAGTCTGAAATTCTCTTTGCATTAAATACAATCGTTTATTAATTTATTTTTATTTTCTACATGTTCAGCGCTTGTGTGTTTCTGCAGTCTTGCTATTTGTCCAAAAATACTTCTAATAATAACAATAATAAACAGTCCAAAAAGTCAAATTGGGATCCACTTGTGATGTGACATCCCAGCAATCTGTTGTCATGTGGAAGCCCAGACACTGAACAGAAGTTCATCATCATCATCATCTTCAATCAAATCTGTCCAACTGGATTCTGTACCAAGATACGTCTGCACTTAATAAAACACATCAACCTAAACAATCTGTTTGTCTCCCGAGGCTTCCTCCATATCAACAGCAAGCTCAAACGCATTATTTCACAATCAGTATAGTGATTAAAAACAGCACTGAATCCAATTATAAGAGCAACTCTCGATGCTATTCTTAAACATTCATCAAACTCTTTTAATCTAATTATACAAAAAATACGTTTTTGAATAATGACAAAGAAAAGATGGAATATGCATTTTAAATAAGCAGTTAAAAAGCTAAAATATGATTGAATATGGCAAATTCAGGTACAGCCCCTAATAAGTATAATGTACATGTAAAATATCACAAATACAAACAAAATCTGCAGGTATTTTAATAATTCATTATAGTAAATTTAATCATTTAATAATTAACATGAAGCTGTTTTTATTTGTATTGCCATTTTTCTTAAAATCATGACATTTCTTGAATGAATAAAGTTAATCTAGATCTAATTTATACCAGGAGTCTTTGGGTTGGCTGAGATCAGGAGAGCTCCACATTTTTAACCAAAGTTTTGGGGAATGTTGGGTTGATTTTTTAAATACTATGATAAAAACAGAAAATAGTCTTGCTTGGTGTCGGTATGCAGGGGACTTTCTCCAGCAAGAGAGAATTCACCATAGACACCAAATCCCACAATGCAGCACCTCAGACACACTGCTGTTATGCAGACGGCCTCCCAAAGGCCATGAGTGCTTCACACACACACACACACACACACACACACACACACACACACACACACACACGTCCACAAACAGCCTCACCCCATGGCTGAGAAAGAGAGCCTTACAGATATGAAATAAATTCACACAAAAATAATACTGTAAGGGAGTCTGGGGCTAGTTGTCACACACAGAAACCCTAAAGGACTTTTCCACTGTTGTTGCCCAGGAAACATAATGACCCTGATACTGGGGCAAGTTGTCACAA